>PVIH01000056.1:176488-288802 GCA_004025045.1 Sigmodon hispidus
AAAAAAAAAAAAAAAAAAAAAAAAAAAAAAAAAAAAAAAAAAAAAAAAAAAAAAAAAAAAAAAAAAAAAAAAAAAAAAAAAAAAAAAAAAAAAAAAAAAAAAAAAAAAAAAAAAAAAAAAAAAAAAGACCAAAAAAAAAAAGACAAAACAAAAACAAGAATGAAACCCCAAACACCCAATTTGGTAAATTCTAAAATCAGATCAAAGGAGATGTCCATAAACACCATAAAGAGAATCAGTAATGATAAATCTCAGCATGATAGCAAAAAGGATGACATCGATTTAAAGGCACAATACTTAGTCTGTGACTGGTGACAATGATCTCTTCCATCATTTTAAGGCTGAGAAGGGTGTGTGTATGTGTCACGTGTGACAGTGTGGAAGGCCTCTTCTCTTTTGATTTGGTGGGAAGCCTTAAATTGATCTGGAAAGAAATTTTCATTTTTCATTTGTGCTTTTGAAAAATAACATAAAGAGGAACACTAGAATATATATCTATATATAAAAAGTCAAATTGTATTAACCAACCCATTTCACAGACTGGTGCTTCTGTCAATGTGGGTGGCTGAGACATTCAGCCTGGTGCATTTGGGGTGAGTGGACTCTGTGTGTGTGTGTGTGTGTGTGTGTGTGTGTGTGTGTGTGTGTGTGAGTGTGTGTGTACACCTGCTGCAAAGTCTTGCCAGAAATACACAGAACTGAAGTGAGGCAGATACCATGGTATCTGGGAGAAGGAGCTGTGAGGGGCTGGAAGGACAGGTGGGAAAAGTAGCATTTGGGTATGGCCATCCACCTGGGAAATCTAGTCCCCACGCCAGCAGCAGAGGCTGTTCTCCCAGACCCTGTGGCTTCAGTGAGGATTTGAATCAACTGTTTATTTTCTTACTATACCAAGGTGAATTTCTGGAGGTGTCACAAGTATGTCTGACCATTTGTAAAAATTTTAATTTGTTTTTGGAAGCTTCCTTTAAAGACTATTTCTGTTTTAGGGTATTATTTCGATACCATCTATCTCTACTTGGGCATACACACAAAAAAAAAAAAGGAAGAAAAAAAGAAAAAAAGATAACTAATCATAAAAAGAAAAATATCTCCGCAAAAGATATATATGTGTAAATATATATATATCTATATAGACATACACAGTATTTTTAAGTACATACTGTTAGTCTTTGTTGTCTGTGACTGTGATTGTTTTTTAATTCTGGATGTAACTGTTCAGGGTGCAAGACCTCACACTGAGCTATACTTAAGAGAAGTTCAAAAACTGAGGGATGTTTTTTATGTTTGACTGATTTTTAAGATTTTATTTTAAATACTCAAAAGAGCTCCCGTCACCCCTTCATTGCTCTGGGAAGCAGGATACAGCAGAGCACACTTGGGCTGAGGTGAAGACCAGCTGGGCTGCCTCTGCCTGGCAGGGAGCAAGCCAGAGAGAGAGAGAGACTGCTTGGAACTGTGTGAGAGCAGTGAGCAAAGAGAACCCCCTACAAGACCTGTGCATTCTATTCTTCTGAGCCTGCTGGGGCTGTCCCCAGCTCATGCTCTGCCCAGACTGGGGAAGAAGAGTCCATTTGTGAAGTGGCAGGGCATTCTTTTGGACAGCTCTGATTCCAGTTCTTGTTTGTCCTAGGTCTGGGGCTCTGTCCATTGGAATAACTCCCTTGAAGCTTCTCAGCGCCACGTGTGTCCTGTGGACCTCTGCCATTCCACTTATTTGTCTAGTCTTACACATTTCCATTTGATCTCTTCTCTTTGATCCCATTGGCTTTAGTCTGCCACCTCTGTGTGACCACTGTATCTTTAGCACACATTCACAAGCACATGTGTTCATGTTTACACAAAACTTAGAAATTGTGGATGTTGGTTGGGAGCATCCGAAGTTGAGAAAACAGTTTCTAGCATAGGGAAGCCTTATCCATGGGAAGTGAAGGAGGAGGAGGAGGAAGAGGAGGAGGAAGAGGAGAAGAAGGAGGCGATGGTGTCTCTCCAGCCCTTTGCTTCAGCCTTGGTGGGTTTGGCTCCTTTTCCACTTTAGTAACATTCCTGTCCCCCTCTCAAACCCTCCATCATGCCTTACCTTTCCCAATAATTCTACTGAAAATGTACATCGTGGGCAATAGCCTGGAAGACCAGAGAGACAAGAAGAGGGGGAAAAGTGAGCCAGGAAGCAGAGAACAGAGCAGCAGGGAGGAGTGAGACCCGTTTCTCGGGCAGCATTGTCCTCACCATCTTACAGAGCCCCAGCCCTGGTCTCCTTTGTTCTTAGCATGACTTCCCACAAAGTCTTCTAGTGTCCTTCCCCTTCAGAGGCTGGCTGACTCCCAAGTGTCACTAATGGACTGCATACATTCTCAGTGTCTTCCTTCTCGTTGACCTCAGCACCCCACAGCAGGACCACTGGACCAAGGTATAGTGTCCTTACCCCCCTGGCAATCTGCTTTCAGACTGACAAGTGTCTGGGCCCTTGAAAACCTTTCTTTCATAAATTAACAAATTCATCTTAGTTTTCCCCAAATGTAATCTGTAGTGCTTGCAAAAGAAATCTCTGCACCTATCTATTTCTTTCCCTTGACCTATTGATGGCAAATATCCAACTCCTAATATTTAGCTTTGGTAGATAAGCCTGTTGGTACTTTGTCCTTTCTTTTCATATTGCCCCCTTCCCATAGATTATGCCTATTGACTTCTATATTTCATTCCTCCAAGCACACAGAACAGTTGGCTTTCTCTCTTGTTCAAGAAATGTGGCCCTATCAGTATAAGGAGACTGGTTTTGCTGACATTGTTTCTACAAGCCTCCCCTCCACCACCACCACCCAAGCTTGGGTGGGTACGCCTTGGGAATCTCCAGATCTCTCAAGGACATGATAGGGGAGGTTAAGCAGATCTAAACCCATAAAATCTCCTATTGACTCCATTTGTCCCAGAATTTCTGATATCTCAAATGCAGTCTATCTCTACAAAGTATCTCCCTTCTCTTTAAGGTCAGACTTGTCCCATAATTGGAACCAGGGTGTTAGGAGGAACACATAAAGCCCAAGTAGATTGGGGCTGGGAGACAATAGGCTCCATCTTTTCTAGTTGTCCTAATTAAGGGACGAGACATCTCTCTGTGGCCTGGAGGATGTCATATCCTACTTCATAGACACAGAGTCACCTAATTTTTTTTGGTCCCTCTGGCCTCTCAACAGCAGTGGCCCCTAGGAACCCACAGTGGCTAACAGAGAGCAAATCAATATGGCCCCAAGGACAACTGTCCTTGGTTATATGACCTTTCATGCTACAAACTTGAGATTCAATACAAATATAATTCTTAGAATAAAGCATGGTACTTTTAAAAGCATCAAATCATATCCCTTTCTCCATTCCTCCTCTAGCCTGACCTGATGTCACCACACAGATGTTTGTCTTCTGAGCAGCTCTGGCCAGGTTAGGTACCCTTTCTTCACTTGAATCTGAGCTCCCTTTGCAGTTCCTCATGGCCCACAAAGAACTCATGACTTCCTTCCCCCTTGTCTAGACCTCACTAACTGGGTCTCTCATGAGCCCTGAGCCTTGATGTTTCTGGACCTGAGAAAAATTTTCTCTGTCCATTATTACCTTGGAGCAGAACAAGATGGCTGCTGTGTACAGGTTTGGGCCTTTGGTGTAGAAAAGGAGTCTAGGTGAGAATAATGTTAGGCTGTATCCAGTACACTGCAGTGTGCTATGCCTTGGGCCAGGCAGCTGTGGGTGGTCATCTTGCATCTATTTACACAGCAATTGGCAAATACTAAAATAATCACATCAGATTTTGCTGGGGGCATGGAATACAAATTTGACATGTAAAGGGAAGAGAGGTCAGTGTGATTTCAAGGATCAAAGTGGCACTTGGAAAACTGCCAGGGAAATCTGAGCATGCCCCAGGGAATCCTGGGAAAGACAATACATAGAAGAAGGATAGGAGCAGTCAGCCTCCTCAAGTACCTAACCAGCCTCTCAGGGAGCACATATCAAATGTCGGCAGATTCCTGAGTTTGCATCACTCTTTTCAAAACACAACATGGCTCCCTGCAGGAAGGAAGCTAAGCTCAGCCTTTCATTCTTTCTTCAAGGCCCAGCTAGACATGAGGCGGGCATTATGGAAGCCTTCTCCAAGTTCAAGTATGTCCTTACCCTATCTCCTTTTCTCAAACTAAGCACTGTTCCAGTTAGGGGAGCCTTTCTTTCTCATCTACAGCCCCGCCTCTGGAATGTGGCATTGGTAATGGTTATCCAACTGCAGGCTACAGTCTTATCAGCTCATAAGAGCATCCTAAGTCAACAAGTGCCTGTCTCAACTTTAAAATGTCTATCAATGTAAAAAGGCAAGCCCGTTTTCTTACAGGTTTTCTCTAAGCCTTTCTCCAAAAGAAAGGAAGATGTAGTGACGAAGTTTACCTTACCCTCCCCATCTCCCCATCTCCGGCTCTTCTGAAGGTTTCTGTTCCTCACTCTAAATGCTGCATCTGTTTCTACTGGCTAAATATCAGAAGATATTGGCTTGACTTAGTTCCAGGTTTATCCTCTGCCCACCTGGCTCTTTCTGCCTTACTCAGCTCCCAGGCATCATCTTTTTTCTCTCTACCTTCTTTTGCAGTGACTGGCAGAACACAGCATGAGTGTTCTGGAGCCAAAGGTCATGAGTGATATTAATGATGGCTCCAGAGCAGCAGACAGACTGCCTCTGCAGGGATTCTCCTTCTACAGGCCAGCACTTGTGTCAAGGGCTAAGAATAGACCACAGGGACGGAGCAGGCAGAACCTAGGGACAATTGCCCTAGGATGCCCACTGCATGGAGAAAAATGTGAATGCCCAAGTAGGAGATGATGTTCTGGCTGGTCCCCAGCAGGAGTCCCTAGTCCTCTTCCTCAAAATGAAGTTAGTCAGCAGTCTATGTGCCAGCCTTCAGAGAGGCTAGCTTCTAGAATATCACCCTCAAGCCAAAGGAGAAAAGATATTTATGACTTCTGTCTTGGTACAGTGCTGGCTGGTAACAGGGAGAGTATCTGTCTCTAAGTAAGCTTTGGCCATCTGTTACTGTGGATACAGACAAGGAGTCAGCCATCTGACTCTGGTCCACCCCCACTGTAGCCCTAAGGGTTGGAGACTCGTTTTAGCTTCAAACTTCCTAGGTGCTCTGCCTAAGGACAGAAAGACCAAAAAGGGCTACAGGCTGATTCAGGGCTCCACTGTGATCATGGATAACTCATTTCACCTCTTGGTGCCTTGGTTTCTCCATCAGTACAGTGGACAGAGAGCACGCCATCTCTACTTTCCCCCTCCTCAGTGATGATTCAGTCAATGCTGCCTAGAGTGAAGGCATCTCATAGAAAGAATGGTGACACCATTTCTTGAGACCTAGAGATACGGAAAAAGAGAATGTTTCAGATATACTTGGCACCCACAAGCCCAGGAGGTGAGCAAGAAGAACATGTGGACGGAGGAGAGCTCTAGAGTAGCCAGCTATATCACAGCACTGTTAATTCAGTACAGTAGCATCTGGCAGGGACATCTGGTCACCTGACTCCTGCTGGACATCTGTCAATTCTTAAATCCCATGATAGTAGTTTTTCTTGGAAGACCAAGGAAAATATGGGCTGAGTCTGCTTCTGGAAATGGATTTTCACTGAGTATCTGACAGACCTGAGGTGGGATGAACAGACAGGGTCTGGAGGTGGTATGGGAGGTGACCAGAAGCTCTTTGGGAAGTATTTCTTGCCTTTGTTCAAAGCCTTGAGGTTTCCCTTTTCAAATGGACTCATCCCCCCCCAGCCCCTGCAGAGGACAGAAAGCCCAATTGTGCTTTTCCAACACCTGTCTTGTCAACCACACATGCTTTTGTACACATGGTGGGTCTTTACCACTCCCTGGTGTGCTTTGCTCAGAGTCTGCAGGCAGAGCTTCACAGGCACATGGGGCTGCAGAGTAGCATGAGGTTGCAGTTGTTTTCCCTGTCTTTATTTTTTCCTAAACTGGGATATTTTCTCCCCTCACAATTTGAACTGAAAAAGTTAAGCTCAATTTCTTTTCCTGCCCCACCTATGGTTTTTTAAAATCTTTTTTTTTTTTTAAGCTATGGTTTGACTGTTATCATTTCAAATATCAAGATACACTTGGAACAAGAAAACAGACCTATCTTAAGAACATCATTGTTCTTAGGACCTAACCCAGAATGAGAGTAGGTGGGAGCGATGGAGGATATCAGCATTCAGGTGTGCTGCCATGATATCAGTACTAAACTGGTTCCAAGAACTGTCTCACAAAATAAAAGCTATAGATGTTCCATTTCCCATGGATCAGTCCCCCTGATCCTAGCCAGGTCTATTCTGGTATAGAAATTTTCACCAAAAATTTAAAAAGGAAAGAAAAGTCACTTTCTGAGACTGCCCCAGAGGGACAGAGTGCTCTCAAGGGCAGGTCTTGGGTACGCTGCCAAATTCTTATGCCCTTGACCATGGAGCCCTGATCTGACTCCATTCCCACCTGTTCTGAGTCTGGTCTGCAAAGTTAATGCTATTCGGTGCAAAGAATTAAACAGCCACACTCTGAAAGTCAGTAATAGCTCCTTTGAGTTCGTTTGGTTTGATGTAGCAAGGCCAACTCTGCTTGGCCTTATTTGTTTCCACAAAGTGTTTCAGATGGCGACTGAAGGGAAGGAATGCAGTGACACCCACCGCCACCACCCCCCACGCCTATGTATTCATCCGTGCTCATTCTGACTCATGAAAGGATCCTGCATCATTTATGAACAGCAGCTAGAAGATCGATGTTGGAGCCTTGGAGAGCCTCAGTGGATGGTAGGCAAGAGATAAAGAAGAGGCAGGATTCTGGAAGTATACTGAAGGAAATTGTGTCCCCCTGGTCAGTGTTTCCAAATCCCTGGGGGCAGAAACAGCAAAGTGTATTGTTTTCAAACACAAGAAATTGATTTTATGGAGTGAAGTCTCTAAGCATTTTCCTTGTTTTGACAAAAGGGTCAGAGAAAGCATTTAAATAAAAGCATGGTGCTTTCTCATGGACAGATTGTGTTATTGGTATTGAAAATTGCGAGACTCTGCCCTTTTGCAAATGTACCCAAGTCAAGTCACGCTGGGGCCAATTTCTCTTTCTGTGCCATGAGAATATTGCTTACCTACCTCGCAGGGGTGTTGTGAGGATAAAGCAGTTTAAGGTTTGGTAAAGCACTTTGAAGATAACAGTATTATGGTTACCAAGTTTGCTTTCTATCTAATGCCTTTTTCAGCACTAGTGGAGCACTGACTGGGTACAAGGTGCTGTGCTGGATGCAGGGGAAAGAGCATCATGGGCTAATTCCTTATTCACTTTCATTTAAGTATGTCTTAAATTGATAACAGAGAATAGAATTATGGAGTTGTCTCAACGTGGAGCTATATTATTGTTCTGCTCCAAGAAAGGCCACACTTCTTTCAGAGGATTTGAAAAGTGGGGCTTTCTGACCTCTGGCTTCTGTCAGAGAGTGTGTTCCTGAGATGCTCCCTCCCTTAGTGGGAAGAAGGCACGTATGAACTCCTGCATCCTGGGACCAGCACTTAGTTCTTTGCTTTGGTTCTGTTATTCTTCCTAGGCTCAGTGTGGCAGCAGCCCTCCTCTCTTTAGACACAGAGAGTGAGTCCCCATGGCCATCCTGGAACAGCTTGGTACTTTTTGGTTTGTTTGTTTCCTTGGGAAGTGTGGTACTCTGTTTGCTGGAAAGTCTTGGCTTCCAAAGAGGGGGATCTTTGCCAGAAAACAAAATGTGCAACAATCTCATTCGCTTTTGTGTTTTGGTGGGGTGGGGTGTAGATTTTCAAATCTCCTATAAAAGGCCTCACATTAAAAAAAAAAAAAAAGCCTGTTTAAATTTTCTCATTTGCTTTTGCATGTGCATCAAACTTGTCCCTTCCCAACACATGCTAAGGGTCATGTGTGTCTCCTAACAAATCGCACATCTCAAGTTGTTCAGGGAGTTCTGTGCCACAGGTTCGCTAATTTCTGCAGAGAACCAACTTCTTCCTGAGCTGAGCAAGTAGAGATTCTAGCCCCAAATCCAAGATTCCTGAAAATACTCCCTGGCCTATTAGCTTTGAGACTCCCAGTGTCTACAGGGCTGTATTTCTGAGTCCCCAGAAACTCTCCAGCCACCAGAGAGCCTCCTGAGATCCTTGTAGGACGAGGACCAGAGAGGTCCGGGATGAGTTTCCCTAGGCACCTGAGGATTTCTAGATGACATGTCCTTTTGCTTACAATCCAGAGCCCTTGGCGGGGAGGGAGGCTGCAGTCCTGAGCCTTCTGAACTTCCAGCCTCTTCTCTGTCCTTTCCTCGGTGTGGACAAGCACTTCTTACCCAGGTTGTTGATCCCAAAAGACCATCCTCCTGTGCTGCTGGTCCTTATGTATGACTCCTTCTAGATATCTCTCTTCTTTCCCCTCACCCTGTTGTTTTTCATAACTCCAGGATCAGAGATTACATCTTCAAGCCCTGAAAAGATTGGTAAGATTTCTGTTGCCAACACCAACTATAAGTAATATTTTCATTATCTTTCCTCATCCACAGAGTGTTTTCTGGAAAAACAAACTTTTAAGAAAGGCAAATTCTATTTGTAATATAGAAGAGCTGCTCCTTGGGGTGTGAGGAATGAAGTTTGGAGGTGAAGTCATGACAGATGAGAACTCAACCCTGGAGAGGCGGCGAGACCACACCTCCTACTCAGCCCGTGCTTCTGCTATTCAGATAAATGATAGCCTTGCTACAAAGATAATATATTAAGAAAAGGAAGGAAAGAGGGAGGGAGGGAAAGACAGAGGGACAGAGAGGGAGGAACAGGAACTGACCCCACTGAGGTCTTCCTATCATCTTTTGGCATCATCAGGTTGTCACAGTGTTGTTGGGCTTTTGTTTGGTTTTGTTTTTGTTGTTCAAAGCAAATCAAATCCTAGCCCTACCCCCAAGTTATAGGATTTTCTGGCTCAGTGTCTTCCTGATAGCAAGTTCTGGTACAGGCTTCCTGCCTTACTAACAGACTCTGTTATGCTCTGGCATTTCTTGCACCTTCTGAACTGAACCACTACATCAGAAGAATAAAATCTAGTTTCTGCAGAATGGAGGCAAGCTAGGGTCATTTTCTTATCCTTGGGCAAGCTTTCCTTTTGGAAGATTTTCTATTAGCTGTCCTCATTTCAACCTAATAATGCTCCAGGTGCTGCTGGCTGACTCTTTACAGAGCAAAGAAGTCCAACTTCTCAGATAGTTTGGAGCCTTGAGTGTCCACCATTTGTAATTTTCATGAATAGCTAACCTCAATGAGTCCTGCACACTGACCTGATGTCCACTCTGGGCACTGGTGGTTTGAGAAATGGCTTGTAGTCATGATCTTGGGTTTCAGTGAAGCAAAGTTATAATTAATCTTGAGATTCCAAGGGTTTATTTCATGTCTACAAAGATGAGGACCTACAACTTGGCAGTTCCAAACTGCTACTGGTGCCTTGGCCCATCACTTCTTGATTACTCAAAGTCAAAGGCTTCCCCCAGGCATGGACAACCCATATGCCCACAGAGACTCTTTCCTTTTTCCTGTTCTTCCCTATCCCTGATGGTTATCATCAGTTCTTCTCCCGAGAGAAGCTGAATGAGTGGACTATAGCACCCCAAACTCAGCACATTCCCCCTTTTTACCCTTGACTGTGCCAACATGAAACATAATCTCCAATGTGCTGAGCCAATGACGGGAGCTTTCCAAATAATCAGCTTCACTGCCCACCTACTGATAACCAAACCCCATACCCGAGACAGTGTGAACAAGCCAGTTTCTACCCCACCCCCACCTCATTTCTCTGAACCATGTCTGTGGATTAGCAGCTTACCCTAGGCATCAGGAAGGGCTTAGCAGTAACCTTGCCTTTGATCACATGAGCGCTGCACAGATGCTTCTCATGTCCACCCTAACTGAGATCAGTGAGAAGTGCATCCAGGGGACATGAATTATGGAATTAATAAACCCCCTTTGGGGAGACTAAAGAAGTCCTTATTTACCAAAGTCCTGGCATGTGGTTAAAGCAGGGGGAGAGGGATGACAGCAGATGATAATCCAGGCTAGAGACTGGAATGGAATTTGAACCTGTCACCATAGGCTAGCACACAGACTCCCAGTGGGAAGTCATTAAATGTGAGCTCTGTGACCTTGAGCCAATTATTTAGCCTTCCTACTTATCAATTTTATGACTTCCAAAAAGGCTTGTTTCAGTTTTAAAATACTCAAGATGCCTGATTCAGAAACTGAACACCCAATGCAGTAGAGCAAGGTAGAATCTGGTCATTACACAGATGCATGAGTAGTCTCTGGCCAGTTCTGTAGGATGGAGCACATGACCTTGGAGATGAGGAAAGAGCTACAGAAGGCAGCTTCCCAGCTGAGCCTTCCACTAGTTCCCATGCCAGTGCCACAGCCTACAGCTCCTCAGTGCCATGGATTCCACTTTCCACCCAGTGTCATTTGAGACAGTAAAGATGACTTAGTCGGATTCCTCTGTCTTGCTGCCATCTCAGGGGCCAGGAGCTGGGACAGTGCAGAGATGCACTTTCAGACACTCACTGCCACAATCAGGAGTACCTGGGGCCATAAGGCAGAGGAAAGGCAAGAAGTTGATGTACTTCAGGCCAGTTTCTACACAAAAAAAAGTTCCAGAAACCCTAGAGAGGAGAAAAAGGAGCAGAGGTCATGTCCCTATACCAATGGAAGACAAACAGACTTCCAGACAGCCAAGAATCCAGTGGAGAAGGCAAAAGACATGAGGGGGCAGCCTGGTTGAAGCGTGAGCAAGTCACTTTTTTCTGCCCCGGGAGGCTATTGAAGGTTTCCCTTCCTGCAGGAGCCTGTTGTTTGTCCCTGGCTGCTTATGTGGATACGTTGCTGTCAATAAAGAAGTGGGAGCAACCATTTACTTACCAGCTACAGAAATGGAAGTGCCACAAGGGTACAAATAAGCACTGGGATTTGGAGACCATGAAGGCTAAACCTGCACCTCAAGGAAGCAGAAGGAAAACTAAGAAGTCCTTTACATCAGTAAACTACAGATGTGTGTCACCATGCCACACTTCCACTGCCACCAGCCAACTGAGAGGTCCCTGTGCAGGCAACCATTGTGATTTTAATCCCTAGTCCCTCTAGCTTATCACCATGGGCTGGGGTTAGACAGTAGAGACAAAGATTTGGAGGCTGCAAGACCCACCAACATGGCCAGTGGGCTCTTCTGTTCCAGCTCAGCTTTAGAGCCAGACAAAGACAATTATTAGTATGGGACTGTATACTCTGTCTCCACATCCATTTTCCTACCACAGTGTAAGTGCCCATGCCAACCAAGGAGTGTGACTTCTAGCTGGAGTCAGAAACAGAAAAGATTTTTCAGGGCCAGCAAGTGTGTTAAGGTAAATTAAAAGGCCATTGTGTCTGGTCAGCAACACCTTCTCGGTCTTCCAGTGGCCTATGGAGTTCTTAGTATTTCAGATGGCCAGTAGCTTCCATTTTCTTAGCCAGACTCTCAGAATGGAGTAATGCAGAGTCTATGCCAATACACATGGTCCTTATGTGTGGACACTCATGGACATCTGTCTTCAATAATTTCGATTTGGTGCTATTATTTGTGGCTAACTGGATATGGATGTAATAGGTTCCCCTTCTTCTCTACTCCTCTTCTCTTCCTTCCCCTTCCTTTTTCTTTCTTAATTCACCAAAGCCAAGTAATCATAACACAAAGATTTCCATGCCCCATTTTAAATAGGGCTCGTCTTCCAGCATCTGAGACCCTCCCATTTTTATTTAAGAATCAGAATTTTTTCCTTTTCTATTTAGTTATTGAATAGGACAATGCTAGGCTCTTAGCTGGGATTGACAGATGTACATGCGATGAGATCTTTTGACTCAAAGGCTTTAAGGTCCTTGATAAAATTGAACAGCTTGTCTGTTCCCCCACCATGGTGAGGTCAGGCCATAACACACAATTGAACTTCTTGAAACCCGTGGTGCCTTTTCTCGTGGTGCTTTTCTGTCATGTGACTCCACTCAAGGTGGCCACTTCCAGCAAACAGCAGCGCCAGGACTTCTCCCAGGTGGTCCCTTCCAGTGCAGTCAGAGACGTGACCGTATCCACGTGTTGGTCAACATGGATATAGATGTACCACTGTGGTTCTGTAATTATATAGTTGAGGTTCTGATACAGCTTTGGTGGGAACTGATCATTCCTCTACAAGAAATAATAATAATGTTCCACTAGACCTACTGGCTCTCAGAGTAATGACCTTGGGAAAGACTCCAATAGATTTGCTGAGCTGGCCTCCTAGCCATGGGATGAGATCTCTTCTTTTTTTGTGAAAGTTGCTGTCTCCATAACACAGAATGTTTGATAAAGGAGCTTCTTTTAAACTTCCTTTGGTGCTGATATTAAAAAATTCTTTGTTCATTTTTGCTTCCTTGCTCATGGCCAGAAGCTGCTTTTCCAAAAAAGAAAAAAGAAAAATCTCAACTCACCAATCACAGTTGACAAAGATGGCTTGGGAGTGAGAGGTCAGGCATTCTTGATTTGTGTCCAAACTCAGGATGGTTTCCTCTGTAACCTGCTTAGCTCTCTCAGACTCAGTTTCCCCATCTAAAATGGTTTCCATACAATCTCCATACCTCATGGGGAAGGGCTACTCATAGGATTGGCTGTGAGGGCACAGTCAATAAATGAATAATTTGGAGACAGCAGCTTGACCTGGTTTTGAGATTCTGTGAGTATGTCACTGCGACTGTACCTTGAGGTTTGCTTTGCTCCCTTTCTGCCTCCACCATCACTGTTTCATCTCCTCCCTCCAGGAATACCTTTGGATGCTGTGTAACTGATGGAGATTCTCTAGGGCGTTAGGGAGTGCTAATTTCTCCCAAGGGAACAACACCAGTGCTGTTTAAGGTGCTAGAATCAAACCTCATTTTATATACTTGGGTTCTTAGAGAAAAACAAAACATGCAGAATTCTTTCTGTGAGGCCTTATAATAGATTGTGGTAGCTGGTTGTTTATCCAAAAGTCAAGAGAGAATAGAAAACACCAATAAGATGTAGAGATTCTGCATAAACCATAACTAAAAGATCTTTGTTATGTCTTATATTAATGTAAACTACCATATATGTATATATGTGTGTGCATATATATCTATATATGCTGACGGCATACAGCAAGAATGGAAATGTGTATAGTACTTTAAGCTCTAGTTTCAGTTTTCCCTTAGTTTGTGACTTTTGGTATGTGTGTGTCCAAGAGAGTCTGGTGAGGATTGGATGAGAGGTGCTGAATGTGAAACAGGAAATCCTTCATCTTCTGTTTGTACCTTATAGAGGGCAGGCTGAGTGAGAGGAGAGATACATACAGCAAGATGTAGATACACTTTCTCATGTTCTCAACATTGATGTTACACTTGAGTGTTATTTCTTCCCTATGTGAAGATTTACTGATGGCTGCCTAAGGTGTTCACACATAAAGTTTACCTTTAAAAAGCTTAAAAAAGGCAGTTTTTTTCTCTCATCTCTTAAAAAGTAGTGACTCTCCCCTAACCAAAATGTGGACATTGTTATAGAGAGATCAATAAGAGAATCAAACCATGTCTGGTGCTTTTCTTCATGTCTCATTCCCCATCTTGTGTTTTAACTTATACAGTATGCAAAATTCTGAGATATTATTTTGGACAAGAAGTAGTGTGGGGATGCAGGCACAGTGTACTGGTGAGTAGTGTGGGGATGCAGGTACAGTGTACTGGTGAATCCAAACTTCGCTGGAACAGGTGGCAAGGGGTCTTTCAAAGGTTGGGGTTGGCTTGCTTGGTTTTGATGTTAATGCTGTGTGTGTGTGTATGTATGTATGTGTGTGTATGTGTGTGTGTACTGTATATGTTTCTGTGTATGATGTGTCTGATGGACAGAGAACAAAATACTGCAAACAGAAATGAACAGAAAAAAAAAACAATCTATCAGATGCTATTTCTCAGATGATGTACTCGTTCACCTTGGTGAGAAGCCACTGTCTCACAGCTATGCAATCTTCCAGTTCCCCCCACCCCCTTCACCTCAGATTCTGAGCTGTTCTCCATATCCCTCACAGATTGTTTTTTCCTTTATCCAAGAACCACAATGACCAATCTCTGGTTCAAGGTGAGCATGCTACAGTGATTCTTTGCCTAAATTTAAGAGCTAACAACCACAACAAAAGTTTCCTTTGCTTTCATTCAAAATGATTCGATGATGTACTAATCCCATTTGGTTCTGTAAGTGATCTGATGTGCATTGTGTGCTTTTGTGTTTACAATTTGTTTTCATCCTCTTTTTGATTCAAAATATTTATTCCTTTTAGAGATTTGACTTTTCATGGTATATGTTTTGGGGATGTGTTGACTTAATGCAAGAAAAAAAATTTGGCTTAAGTGGAACAATGAACCTGTGATCTCTGAGGTTGAGGGTAGGTGGGGATAGCATGCACCTGTAGCTATTACTATAGCCCTTCCAACCTGATCCAGAATCAGACTGTATCTGGGAGCTTCTGTGCTCTGGGGATGTTTCTTTCCTTATTCGTGGTTTATCTACATGGAGTAACCTGTCCCCAGAGGGCCAAATCAAACCTTCCATCTTAGCTTCTGGCCAGTTTCATCTTTCCCAGATAGTTCTCAGTCTATACTTACTACCCAGTGACAAACCTCACTTTTCTATACTAATACCCTTCACTCTGCCAACATGGACATCAACTTCCCTGAGTGGCGTCAATGCTTTTGTTTTCCTTTTGAAGCTAGTATAAATACAAGTGGGACTCTTCAAGGCCAGAAAGCATAACTGCTCAGGAAGCCAGCCCTTTACCTGCATATTGTGTGCAGTGCGTGGTATGGGGAGGAGTTATAAATACGGCAACTTCCAGCTCATTGACCATGTCCCATGAGGCTAATTCAAGTGAACTGGCACAGCTTCACAAGGTCTTGAAAAGGAGATATGAGGAGGAAGAGAGATCCTGGGGGGTCTATAAAGCACAACATAGGCAGGGAAATCCCTGTAGGCAGAAGGCAGCTCCTCCCCTTTCTAGGCTGAGAATGCACAAGTCTGAGATTTGTTCATGGTTTACAAATCGAGCACAAGGTGGCTGAGCCATCCAAGACAGTTTTTAACAGACAAACTCAGACACTGCCTCACTGCTCTAGCACAAGCTGCTCCTTGTCCCTGGTTGGTGGGAGCACAGATGGAGTTTCTTTGAGCTGAAGAAGGAGATCACTGCTTCCATGAGAATAGCAGAGTCTTTAGCACCAAACCCTCCTCCCCATCCATCTCCCATTATCCTAGCTTTGAGACATACCCCAGGAACTTAGTCCTCTTTTCTTCCCCTAAAAGAGGTCCCCATTTGGAAGTTGTTTTCTGGAGACTTGGAGGCCCATCTCTATAAGCACCTCCTCCCAGATATCTTTCTCAGAAACTAAACCATCTTTAAGGTTCAGAAAATCCCAGCAGCATCAGTTCTAAAACACACAAAATTCCTGAACACCTGGCTCTTGCTAAGAAGTAGTTAAGGAGCTGGGGCCCTGTCTGTGACCTCTTCCTCCCTGGACTGATGCTACCCATGTTCAGGCCCAGGGATGTCCCCAGATCCAGTGTTTCAGGTCTTCCAACAGACACAGGTTTGTGGGGGGGATTCTTTGCTCTTTATGGCAAATACAGCTTCTCAGACTTTCTTTGGAGCTGTGCCAACCTGGGACTCTGGGAAGGGACACACGCCTTTGAAGTTTGTGAGAGTACTGATTCTCAGGGACTGTGCCTGTGGGTACCGACTGTTAATGACTAGCCCTGTACTGAGGGAATGCCTGTCAAAGTGGGCATGCCCTGCTATGATGTGTGGGCTGACCATTGGTAGAAAGTTCTTACTATTAGTTGCCATTTGAGACAGTGTGGCACATGTGTATGTCAAAATGCCCAGGCTGAAGCAGCCTGTGAGGCTAGACTGTTCCCTGGGTGGCTACTCAAAGGATGGAAGAGGATCAGGGACAGTCAAGTTCTCAAGATCTCTGTGGGCCCAGGAATCACACTACCAGTCTAAGTTCCACAAGGATCTCCTGATGGTGCTGGCCAATCATAGCAGGGCCATTTTAGGACAGGGAACTCCTATTTATGGGATGTTGACTTAACTAAGCAAGCAAAACAGGAGACTTGTGTTGGCCTCTCAGTCAGCGTGCCCTACCAAAATCATGCAAGGCCAGGAATATCCATTGTATTTGTCAAGAAACAAAGACTCATAATGTCTTGTATAGGGTTCTGTGGTCAGTCAGGGGTACAGCTGAGGGTCTAGATCACTGCTCTGGCCTGCCTCAGGGGTTTATTCCTTTTCAGGTCTCTCCATCTCATTTCTTTTCCCCAAAGTTTACAATGATCAGGTATCTCACAGTGCCTGGCAGACTGTTTGAGATGGATACCAAGAAACTTGGCATTTTGTGTCCAGCTAACCAATACAACAGGATGGACCCAGCCAAGAATGAGAAGGTGGCAGCCTGAGGTGGGGATAGGACTGGGAATCATCTGCTCTTGTCCCTACATCCCTAGGCAGGTTACTTGCCTCCTGTGTACCTGTTTTCCCATCTCTAAAATTCAGAGGTGAGGCTGTGGCCTCTGAGCCATGCCACCAGAAAACACTGGACAGCAAGATGAGCAAGTGTAGAGATAGAGAGTCAAATAATGATCTGGTATGTTCAGACCCGGAAAGGCCACTCTCCAAGCATAAACCAGGGAAGGGAAGGCCTAACAACAGGATGGGGAACTTAAATCAGAGTCCCAGCCTCCAGCACTGGAGGCAAGAGGAAGCACAAGGAGCAGAGAGGGAGTCAGAGAAATGGGCATGTGGGGAGAATGAGGGGCTTAAAGGTGGGGAAGGGAAGACTGATGTACTCTGCTGACCCTAGTCCCTTCCCTCATGTGTTTGTAACAGCAGCTCTCCCAGCTTATTACCTATTAGCACTCAGTACACCTGCATGAACACACAATACTAACTGCACTAAATGGACACAGAAGTTGTCCATTATGAAAGCCCTTCCATACCATGTGCAGAGCTGGGTATCACTGAACAAGGCACAATAGGATCTCAGGGTGTAATGACATCATCTCATCTCTCCTTTGTTCCCCGAGGGTACCATGAGATCAGGTAGTCCTCCTTCAGAACTGTCCCAATACTGCCTACTATAGTCCAGCTGCTTTCCTTTGAGTCCCAGTACTTGGAGCCCTGCAAAGTCCCCATAGTCGTGCCTGGTCTAAAACTCCGGAACACAGGACTGGGAATTTCCAAACTCACCTGGCCATATTCTCTGAAAATCAAGTGCTCTGACAGTCCCATACCATTAGCCAGGCTGGAGAAACTGGCTGGCTTCATGGTGGCTTCTGTTTACATATAAATTCATTTCAGTTCCTCTCTTACCTATCCCAATGTTTGATGCTCAAAGTTCAAAGGCAATTCTTCCTTAGTATGGGCCCAGAAGGGCAAGAGGAAGTCCTGGACAGAGACAGATGGCCATAGCATCTTCAAAGCTTTGAGAACCTTGAGATCTTTCTTTCTGCCTCAATCCAACCCTCTTGATGCACTTTCTAAACACAAAGCTCAACCTGGTTTATGTTGTCCATGGACCAGGTATTGTACTCAGGAGACCCATAGTCTCCTGGGGTACTTACAATCCCCAGGGCAATGAAGCACAAATGTAAGGGCCAATCCAGTCAAACTCTAGCCTCTCACCCTACACTTCCTCAAGGTCCTCCCTGAACATACCAGGCAGCCTTCAACCCCTCTTGCATTGTTCCACAAATAACTAGGCATTCTACCAGAACTTCTCAGCCTTCCCTCAGGCTCAAGGCTGCCCTGGCCTGTAGCTTTCTCTAGTACTTAATAATAGAGCAAATTTCATCCAAAGTAGGATCTAGTCACAAGTGGAAACATGAACGAAAACATCTACTGGAGTCTGGCTCAATGGGAGCCCCACAGGTAGACTGAAGGCCCACCTCTCTGCATTGTTTGCTTGAACTCTACAGAGCTTTCTAGTCTAACATGGCTGACAGTTTATTTGCCATCTGCATAAGTCCAAGCTGCCCTTCCCTGGTGAGCTGTTTTCATGGTTCACCCAACACGGGGTCCTCTCTTTCTTTCTGCTCCTTCTTCTTGTCCATGTTCCTATCATTTAGGACACAGACATGAGGACACAGAGAAACTATTCCCTGTAGTACTCACCACCACCCCAGGCAGTGACAAAACAAGCTGAAGATGGCCTCCCATTGGAAGAACTGTTAATTAAAATGATAAGGGGAAAGGAATGTCTTGGGATGCCAACTGGCAGGTACCAGAAGCTCAGCAAGAGTTTCTTCTGAGAGCAGTTGATCCCAGAAAGAAGCTGAGTTCATTAAAACTGATGTACTAAGGGTCCCAAAGGGCAGCAGTCCTCTTCTTGGGGGCTACCACTGAGCAGATGCTCCAGGGAATTAAAACCCCTAACATGCTCACTACTGACTCACTGGTGAGCTCCTGGGATCCTCATGTCCAACCTGGCAAGACTATACAGAATAAACCCTACAGGACAGGTTACTCCTCATTAGACAAGTTAACACTCCTTCCAGGGTGAAGGTAAAGAGCACAAAAGCAAAATAACAAATAATCAAATACATTTTTCCTTAATTTTACCAGGGTTTGCAATTGAGCACATCTGATACCCTGACTTAAAAAATGTTTTTTTTTGTTTTTTTGTTTTTTTTTTCATTAAAGCAGGTGTTTTTAATGAGACTTCTTTTAGGGTCAGAGATCACTGGGCTTCTGCTGGCCTGGTGAAAAGGCAGACATTGGTGGCCACATTATTAAGCCAAATTTAAAATCTTTAAATTAGTCGCCTCCATCTGTAAGTGTTCTGTATCTACCTCATTATGATTCTTTTGGTTTCCTGTGCTTTCGTGTTGTGTACAATGTCAGAGGTGAAATGTAGATAAAAATATATATATATATAAAATATATATTTTTTGCTTTGCAATAAAGTTCAAAGCTATAACACAGAATATTCATGAAATGTCATAGCCTTTTCTTGTACTCTATGCTCTTAGTTGTGAACTGTCCTCGGGAGCCCTTCTGCCTATTCACTAGAGTCAATGTTGTTACGTTGGCCATTTGGTAAGTTATTCTACTTATTTTTGCTGTGCTTTTTTTGTTTTTTTGTTTTGGACACACTGAATAAGACACTAGGATTCTTGAACAATTCTTGGTTTCAAAGGTGCTTTATTTCTGTGGATGCAAGTGACCAAAATGGAAATATCTCTACAGACTGAATCTTCTAGATAATAGGATTCATCTTGATGCCATTGTTACCTGGGTTTAGAACTAAAGTTTGTGCGTAGGGAGGGAAAAGGAAAACATTGGTTTGGCTTTGTTTCTGGTTTTAAAACCTTTTCTGTTTAATTATGTCTGGCATAGTTTCCTTTTGTAGTCTCTACTCTGAGGCATGGAGCACAGTATGCACTGACTCCCCGGCTTTGCTGTCCAACTAGACTGCTTTCCTTGTTGACACTGCTGCTTTCTCTAGGTTGATGTCATGTTGTACTATTTGGAGGTGAACTACTGTACCCAGCCTCCACCTCTTCTCTAAACCTTCTGGAACTCTCTTCCATGTGTTATGAGGAATGGTGCTTTGGAACCGTTCACAGTGTACAAGCCAGCGGTACCTAAAAACTCACATTTCCCAAGAGAGTCCAGATGGATAACAGGACAGATTCATGGGATCCTGAACAGAAGGTGGACTGTCTTCAATTTATCCTGTTTATCCACGTGTTTGGACAAACTTACCTTCATTTCACTAAGCACATCTATGTTGCAAGCCCTGTATAATTTGTATACTTTAATAATCCTTGTTTTTCCTGTGTCTTGGGCCAAAATGTGTAGGTTTCTTTCCTTATAGTAATTCAATGTGCTTGAAATGGGATGAAGAAAGGTTTCAAAATACCCTTATAAATAACACTTTTGCAAAACTCAAGACTTAATTATCCCCCAGCTCTAAGGAGCTATGGGAAAAGGGTAATTAAATGGGAATAAATGGTGACTTCCCTATAAACACATACAATGATACAAGAAAATGAAAACATCTATGATCCAATTTCTTAATAGGTTGGGGTTCTTTCTCTTTTTTTTATTTTAATCATCAGAAAGAATTGTTTGGTATGTATCAATAGTTGACATTTCAACTTGTATTTGAGGGAGGTTTGTTTTGCTCTTTAACAATGCTGGGCTGGCCTGAAAACAGCCATGGCTGATCTACACTCTGCTCATTCCTAGCTGTTTCTCTTTTTATAGTATAATGGTCTGTCTATGAGCTGAGATGCAGATAAAATATATAGTAAAGGTGGGACACACTGGTGTTGATTCGGAGGGAAACACTGATAAATATATATATATATATATATGTGTGTGTGTGTGTGTGTGTGTGTGTGTGTGTGTGTATGTGTATGTCACATACACACAGACACACACGCCACACACTTCCAAAGTTAGTTTTTGATTCTGAGGAATTTGCCACCTCACTGAGCTTTCTAAGATTTCACTGAAATAATTAAATGATTGAGAAACATTTGCTAGAAAAATTCCCCCTTCCTTTCTCCTCCCCCCTCCTCCTTCCTTTCCTTCCTTCAGCAATAGAAAGCACAGTTCCTGTGATCACTTATCCTTTTCATTCCACAGCTATGGTATAGTCCAAGAAGAAAACTGGATTCATTTCTTGCCTCTGTCCTCTACCCCTCATTTCATCCAACACTAAGAGAAAGCAGAAATACCTGTCCATAACTATCTCATCTTCCCATGGGCCTCTGTTTCTCAAGGTTTTCTATGGGTAGGTTTCCATTCCTGGAGATCTTTTCAGAGTTTGAATTCCAGACTTCCTCTTCTTTCCATGCCAGTTCTGAGCTACCTCCACCCTTGGAACTGTCCTCCCCAGATGCTTATACACATTGTACCATGGCACAGAAGTAGGAAGTCAGAGCCACTAGAAGGGCTCCCCTGCATCTGGTAGAGACAGCATGTATATGTCTTAGTGCCATAGAGTACAAGGTTCAGAATGTGTCTTTTCTCTTCTCTTCTCTTCTTTTCTTTTGAGGAAGGTCCAATGTTCTTGAGTGACCCTAATGGTCAACCAAAGAGAGGATATGGATAGGACTTCCAGCTTTGCCTAAGCAGTGATCTCTCTGCTTCTTTATGGGCATACTTCTTGGTGAAAGAAATTTCAGGCAAGTGAGAAAAGCTTGGAAGTGAAGAAAAATGATCAACTTTAGCTCATTTAGCTCATCCAGACAGCTCATTTTTGCAGGGTGGGCTGGTCCTCCTCTGGTCTGTCCACTGTTAGATTTGTTTGTGGGGGGATTTTTAGTTATGTTTTCTCATTATTTATAATTTGAATGTTCACTGATCCCTGGGAAGGTAAAAGATACTGTCCCAAGAAAAAAACATCTAGAAAGAGATGCTTTTCTCCTGGTTTCTGAGTTTCTCTTCACAGCTTATATGATTCAGGCCTGACTCTCCCTTCCATTGCTGATTTCTGTGTGCCCTACCTTTGGATAAGAATAACTTCTAGGTCTGAGGGACTTGGAGATCACTGAGCCATGAGCAGCAGGTACATTCAATGCCAGTGACAAATGATGCCAGTATTTCTTTACTCCAAATTCAAGGTGCTGCATAGCAACAGTAGAAACTCTAGACTTCGGGCTACTCAGACCACTATGTCATCCATGCTCTTGACCTTCCTTGCAAGAGCAGGCCATCTACTTTACCCCATAGGACTTTCCTGCCAAATTAATATTCCTACTGAGAACTCAGCCAACTGAATTTTCTATATTGTACAAGAAGAGTATTTTCTGTTTTAAGCACAGAGATAGAATTATAGGGGATCTAAATGTAAAATGTATTTTAAGACAAATAATAGAAGGGGTAATAACTGCACATAAAATACCTATCATATCATAGGAAACAGAACATAAGACAAGCTTACAGTTCAATGGGCATCTGCAGAAAGACAGTATTTCCAAGCAAAAGTACAAGCAAAGGCTTTGAACGCTAGTATGTGGATCAAATTTTGAAGGACCTATGGGATGCATAGAAATGAGCCAAAAGGGTTAACTATGACCTCAGTCATACATCACTTGCTTACTTAAGATACTGGTTCCTTTTTGATGAGAGAGCAAGATATCTCTAACACATACAAGGCTTTCTTCTTGGAACTGGTACTGTCAATTCCAAGTGTAGCCTTCCCTTGAGGATGGAGCTTGGGTCCGAGCATAGCTGGTGAGATGCAGAGGATGGCCCTTTTAGCACTTGAACTAGAATAACAGTCATCAAATTTCCTTGGCTTCTCTGAGTTTTGTTATTATGGTCATTCCTCCTTTAATCTTCCTACAATAACCCTACAATAACCCAATATACAATCCTGTGTTTTGGGGGTTTTTGGCTTTGTTTTTTTTTTTTAAACAGATAAGAGCCCAGCCCTGTCAGCCTGTCAGTATAGCATCCATCTAGAAAGAATGGACTTCAATTTCATACATTTTTTCTCAGATTAACTTTAGTTCATAACAGTATAATAAGTGACAGCTTTATTTTACAGAGAAAAATGAGACTTGGACAGTTGAATAACCTTCCCTGCTTCCCTCAATTAACAAGACAAACTCCTAACACAAGGTTAGGTGTCTTGGGAAAACCCCTTCACTTTTTCTACCTCACCTCTGATCACAACCCGCTCCGTGCTTCACCTTCTGTTTCCTTCTGTTACCTAAGTGAACTGTGAAGGTTCACCTCTACAGTGATATCATTTATCTGATCTGCAGGTAAATACGCCTGTAACAGCCACAATGCATTGACTGATGAAATGTTGGGATGGCCAAGAGAAGAGATCATAAACATAAACTATTCTTAAGGACAGACCGATGACAACAAAATTATTTTCCTCATTTCTGAAGATTTTTCTCTTGATAGAGTTCCTAAAACAGATTCTATGAGAACCTGCTTCATTGATCAGTTTCTTTTTAGACCTTTCCTAGGAGGTCATTTTGGAAGGATCACTATACACAGCAGAGATAAGATCAGAGCATTGAGTGGCACCATTGTTTTGGAAACCCAAACTGCTAAACAAACTGAACAGCATCTGCTGGCCTAAAGGGCTGGGGTCTTGCTTTGCCTCAGGCATAGCTGGATTTGTCTCATGCCCCCTATCAGAACCAACAACTACTTTTTTGAGGCTAAAGGAAGAGATTCTTTTCCTGAGGATAAAGTCCCTAAACAGTTAACTCATTCTGCTTCCAACTTAGTCTCTTCACTAACACCAGGCAGACATCCCATGCACTTGACTAGACCCATACCCAAGTCTTTCAGTCTTCTGTGGTGAATCTAGTTCAAAGGGATTGAGTACAGTAGTGCTCTTGGGGGCTCAAAAGACAGAGAGACATCTAACATGACTGAGCTCAAAAACAGAGGAGGTGACATGGCGTTTCATGAGGTATATGTTTCCCCTGTCTTTCTAAAGAACTCATGAGCATTCCCCATGGGTGATGGTACTTCCTAGACTTAGGAATTAAGGACACTGATTATGAAATAAACACAGTGTACCTCATCATCTTCCCCCCTTCATTTCCTGAAAGTCCTCTGTACTGAGGACCGATGCGTTGTCTCTAGACCAATTGTAGAGGATTCCCAAGACCATGAAGAACCTTTCACCACAGCAATGCCCACTAAGGGAAAATGTCTTGACCAAAACAGGAGGCAAAAGAGTGGAGAGTGATAGCATGTTCCTCTTTCTCTGAACTAGATTCTCCAAAATAGTTGCTTACACCCAAGTCATGCTAAGACTGATCTTGAGACTGAAGAACAAGCTTCCTCTCTATTGCCTCATCTCCAGAAGAGAGATATACCTTCCTAGCTATCAATCTTCACCATATCTTCATGTCCATAGACCATAGGCCTCCATCCTGGGCCTAACGGGCTCACAGAGTTCATTTGAGTTTATATTCTTAGAGTTATGAGTTACTGAGAACAAGGAAGAATAGTCTTTTAGAAATGGCCAGAGAAGCATGGAACACATGAGCATGACACCCAAGTGAACCAGCCTTGAATTACTTAGCCAGTTTTCAAAAGCTCCCTGTGAGATCAGAAGCCATAGGCCAGTCCCTAGCACTCTTTTGAGCTCACACTGATTGCCACTGATTCCTCCTAAAAGTTTTCTTTTCTTTGCCACTGTTCTATTACATTGTCATGGCAAATTTTGAGATCTCTGCAGGAGTACTTTATCAAAAGTCTTCTGAAGTCAGCACGTATCATAGTCATTGCATTTATCACTTGAAAGATGCATATTTCCAAAACAGTATGTATTTATCTCCTAGTGAGTCCATCAAGTCAACTGCAGATGGTCTTTTTAAAGTTCTCATTGTTTAACGACGGTGAGACATAGCATTGTTAGTATTGTTCTTTCTTAAAGGTTTCTTGAAGTTACTGTTTCCACCTTAATTTCATAGTTTGGTTTGGCAAACTAGAGCATGCAAGTCTGCTGGGCATGTACCAAGTAGTTTTGTCTAAGTGGATTGAGAATAACTTCTATAAAGAGAAATCTGGAATCTAGGAAGGAAGCTATGCTGGGACATCCTAAGCTTGGCTCCTGTCTAAGCAGTGTCCAGTCTTATCACAGTCCAAGCATAGCAGGTGGAGCACTGGATTCAATATCAGCCTAATGCACTAGCCCTGGCACAATTTCCTCTTCAACAAATACAGACAACATTCTTTAATATCCCTTGCTAGTCTAGAATTCTATTGTCAGGATATCTAACAAAGAAGGCATAGTTCAATTACACCTTTCTTAACTCACCCTACTGTTTATAATTCAAGGATATCCTCTTGAAATCAATGACAAGATAAAATAATACAAAGACAAACATCTAAATAAATTGTATTTTTTCTTGATTTAAAAGAATAAATGAAGTCAGCTGCTCATTGCTCTGATAAACATGCACCAAAAACTTATTTTGCTAGAAAAAAACAACCAACCACCACCACCAAAACACCTTTGTTTCTCCCAGTCCCTGCTTTATTGATGATATGAAAGGGTTAAGTGTGAAAGGAGACCTGGATGCTACCTGTCCTAAGCAGGAAGTCAGCCATATTAGATGTCCAGAAATTAATGAACAGACCAAACAATGCCAAGCACAAAGGAATCCCACAAATCCTACTGTCTTTTAAAAGCCATCTAAAGTAGATGAGTGTATCACTAAACATGAGCTCTGCATATACAAAGTCATAAAGCTTCATGGAATGGGAAGATGAGATGTATTTAAGAGAAAGAAATGACGCTGTTCATGGCATTTCCTGAATGCCTCCTTGTGCTTTGCCTCCAATTACTATGAATTAAGTGGTTTCACATCCAATATGAGGAGACTGAAGGTCATAGAGCTGATCTGCCTGAGGTCACATGACAACAATGAAGTAAATCACCCTAGACTCCAGTGTCAGTTTGGTAATGAAGCAGCTACCCTGCCACCATGCCAATACCAAAAGTGTCAGTTCTTGAAGCATCATTCATGGGATGTCTCTTAGCCAGGGACAACTTCCTAATGGTACCAAGTATGCTGAGGTATCAAAGACTGACCATACACACTTGTCCTAGGGTATGACTTTTTAGCTTTTAAGTTGTATTTCCTATCATCTCATCTTCTAATTTCATTCTGTCCTTCTCCTCATGTGTACACAGCTGTGATCACAAATCCTTAAATAATGCCTTATGTGGAAATAGGAGGCCGAGCTGTCTATGTAGAACTCTGGGGATTTAATGAAGACTATAACACCTGTAAAAGCAAGGCAATCCAGCTTTTTAGAGTCCTCCATTGGCAGGAAGATCCATGGTCAGCAAAGCCTACAGACATCAGCTGTCTGGGAGGGGCCTGTCACTCCAGAGGCACTCAGAGCAATGTGTGAAGGAACACACTATGGGCTATGGCTGTGGCTCAGACTAGGCTGGGAACACAGAGCATTTCCAGGGCGACAACTTTAGTAGAGTGGGTTGTGGCCTGGTGACTAATTCTGGAAAAATTTAGTCAGAAAGATTTGGAGGTAGGTCATTTCTGGCCAAAGGGAAGAACAGAGGTCCCCTTTGGCCAAAATTAAGGAATGTTTTAGAGGCAGCCCATTCTTCCTCCAATGGCCAGATTTTAACCAAATTACAGAGTACTTCCTGGACTCATACCACCACTTCTCACTAAGTGTCAAAGATAGGGAGACTTCCTGATGGTGCACAGGGATGGGGGCTTCTTTCTTTCCTTGACTGTAAGCATGAGTAGAAGATCTGCTCACTTATACAGATCACTAGGAGGAAGCCACAGTTCAGATGAGACATGTGTTCTCCACATCCTACACAGGTCTAGCTAATCCCGTACCCAAAGCACCTCTTGTGCTAAAATAGCCTCCTTTAAATTTAGTCCCAAGGTTCATCATCAAATGGGGCAGTGTGGCTTTCTTGGATTTGGACTCCACGGGATTCATGAAGAAGGCCAAAGACCAACAGGCAGGGTATGTGGCTTCTGCAAGCTCTGGCCTGCTGCTGTCTGTGCCCAATGCCAAATGTTTGTCCTTTCTCTTGATCAGAGACGGTGACTCTCCAGTGGCTCATGAACCTTCTAACACACCTCATACTCCTGATGCTGCAAGTCTCAAGAGGCAAGTCTTCCATGTCCTCTTCCTCATGTCCCACCCATGAACCTGGTCACTTCTTTTAGTCAGCTTCCTCTTTCCCAGCCTCTCGCCCCAAAGTCAGGCTCAGGCCCCAAACCCATTCTCAGATATACTTCTAGATTCTTGACATCTTTCTTTTCTCTTCTAGTACATGAGACTCTGAGAGGCACTGTCTCCTTGGCAATGGTCATCCATTTACCAAATGGAGGCCTCCAGGCCCCCATCCACAACCTCCCTGCTTGCTTCTGTTGTTTTCTTTCTGTCCAATAGGTGGTGTCACTCTCTTTCTCAACAGCCTGGAATGGTGAAGTGCAATGTGACCCAGAGGCTAGGGCTAAAGCATTTTTTCTAACTATGAAGGGGAACGCTCAGTGATTGGGGACTTCCTCAGGATCCTACATCCTTCAGCCCCAGTTTTCTAGTTACTGTCTCGTTGAAATTGTTATCAGTTTTAAAGAAGCAGGCACCTCGTCCTGGCGAACTGTGCAAAATACCACCCTTCTCTTGTTCCTAGCACTGGAAGGGGCGAAGGCTACAGCATCCTGTCTCTGTTAAGACCACCATCTGTTTTTCTGAGTTGATTTCGATTGGTGCATTCTCACTTATCAGGGACCTCTGATTCTAGAACAAAATCAGCTACTTATTCTAGTTACTGTAAGCAGACACATAACTTTTACTGTAATTTGAAAACCCTTGCACTGTAATGGTATTTAAAAAAAGCAAATCCTATTGAAACTGCTTTTGTATTTTTGATTACATCTGGATTTTCGCATTTTTGTATCTAACCATAACCATGGCAGAGCTTCCATAGCTTGTGTTTAAGGCCTTGTTTTCTTTCCAGGTTGAAGTCTTAAGATTGTGTTCACACCAAAAGTTTAAGGGGGCAGGATTGGGGCCTGGCTAGCGGCGCTTATGATGGAGGCACCCCTGTTCTGACACCAGGGAGACCTTGCCTAGAGGAGCAAGCTACATCGAATCCCATTTCATGAGTTCCTACAACAACTGGCACCTCCAACAAATCCAAGGCCAATGGTTTGGGCCCAAACTTTGCCAGGGACTCTCTCGACTGAGCAGCCCCCACCCCTGCATCACTCAGCTTCCTGGGCAAAGGAGGACATTTTTAAAAATATGAAACTTTTGGAATTGATTTATGATTATTTTTTTCCTTCCTGCTGGAAACATGCTGGGCAAAAGACAGCATGATATTATCGCCACCCCCCTGCTTTTCCAAACCAATACACCTGTTGTACTCTTTTGTTTCTTAGTGAAGAACATTCTAGACACAGACCTAAATATGAACTCTTTGCCTACTGTATTTCGGGTTAGCAATTCTCCCTGTGTATTCCTGCTGACGCGGTTTTCCTTTTTAGCATTGCTTCTCATTTTACTTTATTTTTTTACTGAACAGCAAGAAACCCACAAAGGAACAAATTCTCTCTCTCTCTCTCTCTCTCTCTCTCTCTCTCTCTCTCTCTCTCTCTCTTTCTCTGATGTGTAATGTTGTGTTGTCCAGATTCTGTATAAAAATATGTATATGATGTATCTGATATCTGGCAGCCACTGGCTGTTACTTTAACCAATATAATTAACAAAAATGCATAATGTTGGTGTTTGATTTTTTTTACAAAAAAACAAAACAAAACAACAACCTAGTTAAGATGTTGTGTATTTTTGCATGGTTAAAATGTACTTAGTGCATTAAGAAGTGTCGTGGAGGTGCACAGTGAACAGGCCAGTTTACTTTTTAATCTTAATGGTGACTGGTTATCAACCAGACTTAGTCCCAATGATGTCTGTCTGCTTTCCTTTAGCATAATTCTATTTATAACTTGTGTTTAGTACTCAAGGTTCAACATAGCATATCTATCTTTATTGTATTTACTGTTCCTTAAAACCAGGTTGTGGAAGTTCACCCATCAGGCACAGGTGTCTCCATTGCTGATTTCGGTTGAATTATGCCCCACTGAACAACTGTACAACTCAGATCTAAAGCACCAGGCCTTGGAGACTAGGGTGGGCATTTCTCCTTCCAGAGATCTCTCTCTCTCTCTCTCTCTGAGCAGTACTGTGGTTTTCCCTTGTCATGGAACATTCTTTTTTCAGTCCTAGTCATATAAAGGAGAAGAAAGGACAGAAAGGTAAGTGGGGAGTCTAAGAATTATTTATATTTTATACACAAGAGTACATATATTGTAGATAGAAAGGTAGATGGGCAGTAAATGTTGAGTTAGGCAGACAGACAATGGGAGATACTGACAGATTCAAAAAGAGAGATGCAAAGCTTTCCTGGCTACAGTGACACCAGATCCACATGAAAGATTGCAGAAACATCAGTTTCTTCATATGTGACATAAGGGTGGTGACAGAAAGGGAGACAGTTACCTTTTCCTGAGTTTTCACTGCACTTAAAGCAAAAATGGGTCCTGAGCTACCTGTGAGGTTGAATTGCTATTTGGAGACAGAACATGAGACAACCCACCCCCTCAGGACACCTGGACTTGCTGAGGGGGAAGACATGTATTAAAGGGATTATTATATGTCAAGATTTCCACGGGAAATCTCTTCAGAGAGATGGTTCCTACATGGATTAGATGGAGGGGAATAGTTAGGCATTATCTTTGGTCAAGGGAGTTGAGTTCTTAACCTAACATCCTATCTTCTCTTTGCCAAGTTTGTATGGGTATGCTAGCAGTTTGCTATCCTGTCTTTCCCCCACCCTAGACTCTGATAGACAACCTCTCCCCTTGCTGGGATCCAACATGTAAAGTTGGTGTTAGCAGCTTTGTGGTGTTAGTCCAGGATCTGTGTTTCTCAGACACTTACTTGTCTTAGGGCAGACGGCTTCACTTCTCTACAAACAGGCTGCTTCTTTCTTCCCAAACTGAGGTCACAGTTAGGTTTCCAAGGTTCTGAAACATCTGTCTAATGGCCATCTGAACCAAAAGAAGTGCTTGGCTGGCTTTGTCTTTCCCCTCTTCAGAGTTAAGAACTTAGGACACACTTCACAAGCATCTTCTTCCTTGTGGGCACTTACGGCCTCAGAGGTGTACAGGTTGTCACATTGCTGTCAGCTGCTGGTGGGCATTTTTCAGAATTTCCTCCTTTTCCTCAAAGTCAAGGCTGGCTGCATAGGGACCACAGACACATGGCAGCATTGTTCCTCTCTTGCAGGCTCTCTGTGGTCAGGATTCCAGGGGAGCAGTACCAGTGTGCTGATGTTGGTCTCTAGTCTCCAGGAGGTTGAGGATAACATTGAGTTGTTACTTTTCAGGAGCAAGCTCACTCTCTCTGGGTACAAGGCTGTAGAATTCAGACCTTATTCTTGTCTCTGTACCTGCTGACAGCATCTCTGGGATTTCAGACTCTGAACATCAGAGAAGCTCCAAGAGCCAGGAGGACCCAGTGTCCTCCCTCCTTCCACAGATGAAGCAAGCCATGCCTACAGAGAAGAAATAAGGAACAAGGAACTGAGCAGAATTGATGGAGCCACTTTGTCCCTCGCTGACGTAGAACTGCCAGCTCACAGTGCTCCTTTAATTTATGAGATTTGTGTGGTATGTCCCCAACCACTATGCTTAACATCCCTAAATATCTTCCATGAGCACAGTTGATGGGAACGCACAGTTCACATTTCACTTTCTTAGGCCTACGTGAGCCAAGTGAGATGGTTAGTGTATGGGATAAGGAATGAGTCATCCATTCACCTGCATTTTTAAGAGGCATTGACTAGGAATGAAACTACAGCAGACTCTCCACCTGTTGTCCTGCCTTTCCTATTCTCCTGTTGGGATGGGCTCTAGGTCTTCCTTAGTAATCACAGGAGTCTGTCCATCTAACTCCCCATCCTCCTGCCAGCCCACCACCTTGATGGCTTCATCAAGGTTGCCTCCATTCCAGACCCTTTTACTCATTCCAGAAAGAACATTCTATAGCTTTGTAAAAATAGTCTTTCTTGGGAAGCCATGACTTTTGATCCAAACAAGTCTTCATGTTTACTTTCAATTGGCCCTTATCTTCATTGCACATCTCTCTGTCAATTTTTATTTCCATGGAGCCTCCAAAACCTATTGAGTATTTTCCTCATGCAAAATAGCAGTTTCAAGGACTTCCATGGGTATCATTTTCCCAATAGTGACAGCAGTCTCAGGCCTTGCCTTCCTCGTTCAAGGTTTGTCCATTTTTGGTTCTTTTTTTTTTTTTTAAATTTGTCCCTAAAGCATGTAATCTAATCTAGAATGTGCTTTGGGTTTGATTGTTTTTTTAGAACAGAGTTCACAGCCTGCTGCTAAGGCCTCCCCCCCCCCTTTTTTTTTTTACTATATCATCATGGATAAAGACCATAAGGCCTACTTTTTTTTTTTTTTTTTTTTTTTGCTACATGGAAAAATGTTTTTGATTCCAGTTATATTGGGGATTGTTTCTTGAAAGAGATCAAATTTCTCAGTTGGAGATTTTTAAAGGCTTTGTCCCAGCCCTAAGACAGCCTACTCCCAAGGGGCCACTTCCAACCAATCATCTAAAGAGAAGCCAGAGGCCCATAAAGGACCCTGGACATCCTTAGTGGTGTTCTCTGAGAAGAGGTGTGCCCCAACCCCCTGCAAGGTATGGGCCAGATGTTAAGTTTCAAGCTTCTTCCTTGAATTCTGTGGCTTTAGGTCACTTTCTTGTGTTCTCTGGGAGAAAGGTGAATCTATATGGCCAATAATCCAAATATTCAACTTGTTTCATCAAGAAAAGGAGCTGCCACTACTTCAAATTAGGACATAAGCCCTAAAACTAATATGTTTGCCTTGGTAATAACAAGTATCATTATTTTCTCTTAAAAACAACTAGGAACACAATAGTATTTGCAAACATCCTTTCACAATCTCACTACCCTAAAAAGGACTCTTCCCTGTGCACCTTCTGATGTGCTGTAAGATTTTGTCATCCTGGTACATTTGTATAAAAATCCTTCCATTTTGTCTGTTACAATGTTTTCTCCTCTCTTCCCTGTATTCTTATTCTTAAACTCTTCCAGGAATTGGCAGGGCTAGCGTGTACATTACTTAGCCAGCAGCTAATGCCATACACCAGCAGTTGCTCACAGCAGAACTCCAGCTTAGGGCTGCTGCTCCTGAGGTCTGCCTGCAAAACTAGCAAAGCAACAAGGCACCTGCCAAAAACACTATGTTCCTGAGGATCACTGGCAGGAGTTCTTAAGAGTGCTGCCTGCATCTCAACATGGTAAGAGCAAAGCCAGAGAACAGGCACTGATTAAAGACTGTGAAAGTGTCTGCAATGTCCCAGTGGCTGTAGAAAGATGGCTAAATTCTACTCCCACAGAACCCATTCCCAGTGGCTTTGGATTTTGTCAGGGGAAGAAAGGAGTAAGCTAGATCACTTCTTAGAGGATTTGTTTTGTACTGTGTATCACTTAGAGGACAGGTTTAAGTGTGCACTAAAGGAGGATTAGGCAAGGAAGTCATCCACCAGTCCGCTTTAGGAATGAGCATTTAACTTGCCACCAATCTTGTTTTGTCCCTATCCCCAGAGCATGTTTGTCACATGTTCTTGTCATTGGCTTGTTGTTATAATTTTTATAGTCCTGTTACCTACTTTTCTTGGGGTCCATATAAGACAGCTTCCGCCAGAGGTACTAGACAGGGAACTAACTCTAGACAGCTGGCCATTATAGTCTTTCTTCTTGCAAATGTCTCACCCCCACCAAGGTCCCTTAAAGATCTCCTGAATAATTTGAGTCTAGCATCTCCAAGCTGCTATACCTACAGCCTCAGGCATCTTATAAAGAGCCTTTTCTGGCCTGCTATCTCATGCTGGAGGATGGAGGGGATTGCTTCTATCTGCTTTACCCAGTTCATACTTGGTTCCTTTGCAGGAATAGGTAGTTGTATACTTTGGCAGAAACTGTCCCAGACTCCCTTCTTCCATTCTAGAGCTCAGCAGTCAGACCACCCAGCCTCTTGCCAGAAGTTAGCCCAGAACAGGTAACTGTTTGAAGCTACTCTTCCCAAAGCATTGTAAGGTAACTGTTCATCTCCTTTGTCAGGAGCATAAAGGAAGAGAATAGTTCTGCTTTCCTTTATTTTTTGCATGTCTGCTGAATAGATTCAAGTACCAAGAGCTTTTTCCTGCTCCCCAGAGGCCAAGTGGGCCATCGTAGTTCCATACCCCTATAAGCTATCCTTCCATCTGCTCAGGGGAGGGTGCCCACTCTGGACCCCTAAAATTCTTGTCCTCTCTCCAGCCGAGAGTAGGTTTCATGGTGCATGCAAACATCTGGCCTGGTTTTCCAGGATGCATGGTGTTCAAGGCCAATGAGATGAACCAACAAGATGAGGGCCTAGGTCTTGGCCAAACTTCTGCATGAATCTTGGTGCTTCCACTCACCAGAACATGACCACAGGAAACAGTCTGGAGAGTAGGAACTGTTTAAGTTGCCCCAAGTCTTGGATGAGCCTTCTTTCCATGGAGCCTCCCAAAGGGCAAGCCCTCTGCTATTGTGTACTGTCAATCTGTGCTCCAGAAGCCGAGGCTTGCTGGCTTGGGGAAAGAAGCTGAGGAGAAAGGGCCCCTTCTCACCTTTTGTTTACCTTTGATCTGGCTGAATTTAGCTGTCCTTAACTTCTAGTTTGCTAAAGTCCTTATTGCCTTAATGATCACTTACCAAACAGTCAGACCCAGGCCAGAAGTCCCTCCCATGGTATACTTTGGAAGCCTGCCTGTCTCCCCGACGCTGCTATGCCTGAAAGGCGACCATGCTCCCTCTCCAAAGCCCAGGGCTCACCTCTCACTGACAGAGCAGTGTTCCCAGGCTGAGGACAAACCCAGGACTGCTCAGGCTGAGAGATCCCCAATGCCCATGGTGGCTACCACCAACCCTACTCCATCCATAGGTCTCCACTGCTTGAGAACTGGACTCCTCCCTGCCTCCACCTCTCGCTCAGAGACCCTTCACCCCATCATGCTCAGTGCTGTTCCTGAAGACCATCTAGACTTTTCTGTTCTCTGGAACATTTTACTCACCTTCAGCTGCAGCATATCCCTTCAGCCTCTCCACCAAGCTCTTTAAGTGAAAGGCAGTGGCTGTCTTCCCTTGGACAATAATGAATGTATCTACTGTAAGTGCAGACCATGTAGAGAAGTGGCTGGGTTCAGAAAAAAAAAAAGAGGATTTTTGTAAAGCCTGTTTATTTTTTTAAGTCAGTTTTGAGCATTTCTATTTTATCACCCTTCACATGGTTTTGGGGAACCCAAATTGTATCAAGGTCTCATGCCAAAACAAGTCAACAGTTGTTTTCTTTACCTTTTTCCTCCATGCACCATGATTTCAAAGATTGTTTTGATGTCATTTTAAATGTTTTCTTGTGACATGTACTGACGATAAAAGTCATCTTGACAAAAAAAGATTTATACATAAATCAGAAAGTATTTATTTCAATTTTGTACCTTTCCATTTTAATACATTATAATGTATTGACTCAACTGAGATAATATAAACAGTTCATTTTAATAACATGTGTGTGCCTTTTCCTTTATGTATGGTTGGGGTGGGATAAACACTCCTGGGGTGGAAATAATGAGTGTTAACTGGCCTCAGTGTGAGCAGAGGGAGACTTCCCTTGCACCAAAGGCTTCTGGAAGCAGTGGTGCCTTTGGGAAAAGAAAAGATGGTGACCTCAGCAAGGAAAGGATGTATAGAGGTAAGTGGTGGACCACTGGCCAATGCTGACTTCTATAGTGCTGTACAGTGCACTGGCCTCCCCACTAGTGACCACACTGGTCCTCTCGCTCTGACCCCTGAATGTGTTCTTTGATGGAAGGCTAAAAGAGGCGCCTTGCAAGGGAAATCCAAAGACACTAAGCTGAGAAGTTGGAGAGGAAAACTTGGTATTAAAAATAAGGGTATACGGGTGAGTAGAGACTAAAAAGTTCTGGGTTGTGTTTTCTGGATATAAACTTTTCTTTCCTAGTGTTAGAAATCCTACAGATGAGTCACTAAAGTTATAGGCCTTCAGACCAGGGACATTCAGCAAAAGGGACTCCTATACTTCCATTAGGAGGCTTCATTTCCTTCTCATTTTTCCATCTCTTTCATGAGGGTGTGTGTGTGCTTCAGTGAACAATCTTGGTTGGCATTCCTCAAGTGACAAACTCAGATGTTGTTCCTTGGTGCCTTCTACTCTGTATTTGAGGGCAAGTCTGTCACTGGCCTAGAACCTCACCAAGTATGTTAAGTTAGTAGCTAGAAAACTCTAGGAATCTGGCTGTCTCCACCTTCCAGCTAGCCATCAACAGGATTACAAGCATGTGCAACCATACCCATCATTTTATGTGGGTTCTGGAGATCTGAACTCAGGTCCTTTCACTTGCAAGACAAATACTTTACACACTGAGCATCTCACACTCCCTAACCTGGCACTATATTGTGATGTTAGGGAAAATACAATGGTATTTAATGGTATATAATCATACTCTATGTTAAAGTCTTCTGCTGGAAGGTGGACTGGAGGCGGGTAGAGTATGCAAGGAGGAAAGGCAGTCTGGAAGGAGGAGAGATGTGTCAAGTAGAACCACACCCATGGGGTTGCAACAGTTTTTAAAGCATGTGCAGCAAACGGATGGTGGTAACAGGAATTATGGACATGATTCTCTACTCTCCCTTGCATGTATAGACATGGCTCATTACCAAACTGTGCAGTTTGGGAAGAGAGGGGAAATATATAACTTGAGACAAAGCCATGTCAATAACAGGGTGTCCTCCTCAGTGCAAGGAACTTCTGAGGGAAGAGGAAGAGGGGGCAAGAGACACACAGAGAGAGATGATATAAGAAAGAGTGCTTTGATCAGATGCAGAAGTCCAGGATGCTGAGAGAGGTACTCAAGTCTCAACAACTGGCCCATGTTCTTTGATATCCTGTTTTCCCAGGTCTCCATAACTTTGTACACACATAACCCTTTTTAAAAGTTTTTAATTATGTGTGTTTGGGTAGGTAAACTTGAGTGCAGGTGCTTAAAAAGTCAGGAGAGGGTTTTGGAATCTTTGGAGCTGGAGTGACAGGCAATTTTGAGCTGCCTTATATGAGAGCTAGGAATTGAACCTGGTCCTCTGCAGGAGCAAGAATTATTCTTAACTACTGAGCCAGCTGCAGCCCTATCCCTATATCTTTCTACAGTCCCCATCCTACACACCCCATTGGTCTTTTCCAGGAGAAACACTGAAATCCTGCCTTTGCTCTTGAATCTCCCACCCATCTTCAGTCTTTTCTTCTAAGAACATATGACCCTGGTCCAGGGGGCTGATGATTAGACTAGTTCAAGACAATATTTTAGAAATGAATCAGTTGCCAACAATATAAAATAATCAATCTTATAAAGGAGCCAGTTTGAAGAAACGTGTACCAGAAAAATAATAAGCATTCTCTCTGATACACTCATCTCTAAATCTTTCCTAAAATTCTCCTAAAATGATGGCAATCTTGGCTTACAGAGTTCTCGGGTGTTTAAAGATGGAACAAGTTATGAAAGAGATATAGGACACTTGCACTGGTGTTTTCAAACTAAAATTCCCCCTATAAGTGTGAATGTATTCACCCTCCTAAGTATTTGCATCAAAGGAATGATAAGAAACCTTTTCCTGGGTCTTTGCTCTTTGGAGATATGGTTATGGAAATTAAGATTATTACTCTGTGCCAATGTGTAATTTTGCCTGTCTTAGGCCATTTGAGCTGTTGTAACAAAATACTTAAATTGGCTTATAGATAACAGAAATTTATCCTTCAAAGTTCTGGAGGCTGAGTCCAAGGTCGAATGGTTGCCAAATTTGGTTTCTGTGAGGGCTGCTTCCTGGTTCCCAGATGCTGTTGTGTACCTGCATTCTCAGAGTATGTGAGAGGAGGAAAACTGGATTCTGTCTCCTAAACGTACCAATCCCATCCTGAGGCTCCCTCGTTGTGATTATACAAACCCCCCAAAGACCCTACCTACCATGCTACCTCCTTGGGGTGAAGGCTTCAGCACATGATTTAATCTCGTGATAGCAGGTCTGCTTTTCTCTTTGATGTATAAGAGAAAATTGCGCTTCCTTGTTCCTGGCAGTTGAGGTTCTGGGAGGGACTATTGCCAGAATCCCCGCAGATACCTAGATGAACTGTTGTCATTTGCCTCACACCCAACCCCTAGGTTACAGAGCTCTATGGACCCTGGCCATTTTGTGTAATGAAGAGGCAAGTATAAGCATACTTTTCTGATGCCAACACAAATAGAAATTGAGCCATTCCTTTTTTCTGTTTTCCCTCTCCCTTCATCCATCTTTACTTTTTACCTCTGAGGTCTCAAAAATCACTTTGATTCAGGAATTCCACCAAGCAAGATCTTTCTTTCTGGAAACAGCACACTAAGGCTGATTATAGGAAAAGATATAGCAATCCTGTACTCAGTCAAGTTCAGGCTACACATGGATGAGCTCCAATCCCCATCAACCAATATAAATAACTTAAGAGGCATGATCACGTAAGGCACAAATGAAGCAATGTTAACATGCTCTCTTCCTGGAGAATCAATCAGGATTTAGCAGAGGCCAGGAGTTTCACTCTTACAGCTACAGAATATTTTTACATAATGCATGCTGAACTTCACACTGATAATCTCAGGATCTTTTCTGGTTGCCTCTTATTCCCACCATGATTAATTTATTGGCTTACATTTTTTTTTATCAAGACTAGTTTCTGCTCTAGCCAAAAATCATGATAGAAGCAAGTTCCCTACAGTGTCTAATCAATTTGCATAAGACTCCAGACCTGTGTTGATTACATACTTTCATTTTTGTCTTCTTAATATTTGCTCATCAAAGTCTTCATAAACAGGGGAAAATGGACAATAGAAGTTTATGATGCTCCCCAAAGATGTTTTCAAGTATATATATATATGTGTATATATATATATATATATATATATATAGGTAGCAGATGCTGTGATCCAAGAACAGTCACTAGAAATGCCACATTGTCCAATCCTCTTTGTCCCAGAGATCCCATAGAGGTGAGGTCACACTGTGTATGAGGAAATGCTCTTGTGTGCCCTCCTGCCTGGAAGCCCACCATTTGCCTTGGCTTGGGCTTGGTGACTCAGATCAGGACCCTGGCCCTGGAAAGGTCGAACTGGAAAGGATTTTGGTCACAGCCCAGGTGTTCTAAAGGGGTGATTTGGCCAAACCCAGCCTCACAGTCACACTGTCACATCTACTGCCTGCCCTTTCTTGTTTATAATCCATGGTCATGCACATGGCACTTCTTGGCTGAGTGTTACCAAACTCCTCATCTTACAGGTAAGTGGGGGCAACATCATGCCTGATTCTCAGGTCTATGGACTCCCAGTTCTGAGCTCTTGCCTCACTGCAGCCATTAGACAACACCACTTCATTTCTCCACTTCATCCTAGAAGGTCTATACTGACTACAGTGGGGTCTGATGAAAAGCGGATGCGCCCTTCCCAAGAAGAGGAAATGAAGAAGAGCCCCTGTGAAGGACAGGGCACTGGGCAGTGCTGAAGACGCACAGACATGAGAAAAGCTAAGATCTAGATTGGAAGCTGAAGCCTTGACAAAGAAAGGGACCCTGACGGGAGAAGGTAGAAGGAAAAAAGCAAACAAACAGCTTGAGGGACTGCTAACTGAGACCACACATCTGGAGGAGAGAGAAAACGCGCGGTGGGGCGGGCGGGGGCGGGGCTGGAAAAGGCCTTTGGGATTTAAGTCTGTCACAGTGAAGACTAGGGAAGAGTAAACATTTTTCCACCGTTGAGCATAAAAAGACATGGTGCTCTGTTTGCCTTTGCCAGCGAGATGTCCGTTTCTGCCTTCTGTCTCTCCCTCCCTCCTCTCTCAGCATTCCCAAGCAGCAGAGGTAGAGTGTGAGAAACACAGGCCCCCTCCACGGTGCCAATACCTTCCTCTTCAGCCGTCTCTCCAGCTCTTTAAAGGTCCCCATGGTAGAACCCCCGAACAGCTTTAAGACTGCTTACACACTCACTCTCAGAGTTCAACTGTGAACTGCTAACACAGCCCCACAAGCTCCTAGAACCAATCTGTGCATCTCAATCCAGCCCGCCCACAGCTTCACGGCGCGCACAGTGACGTCAGTAGTGCGCGCCCCGGCGCAGCTTTCCGCCCGGCGTGCTCGCCCAGCGGGCTTGTATGTCACCCTCTCTTCAGACCCGTCATAACCACTGGGCTCCCGGCCAGAGGCAGCGCTCGACAGACTTGCCACAATGTCGATGCTGGCGGAGCGTGAGTGTCAGCCTAGCTGGGCGACTGAGTGATGGGTTGACGGGCAAGGGCCATCAGAATGACCGGGGGCGGGAGTGTCCGAGCTCCGGGTGGGGACCGCATTGACTACCGGGCCCGCGCGGGACAGACAGCGATGTCCCCGAGATTCTGTTCCTAGGACTAAAGCCTCGAGTCGCACGTTCACGTGTGCGTTCGGAGATTGAGGACACTTGTCCCTTGAGCTGGCCGTCGTGGCCACCTTTGAAGGGTTCTTTCACTTCTCCGGGCTCAAGTGTCCTGGGGTCCCAAAAAGAGGGGTCCTGTAGCATCGCTTCTGACTCTGAAATCCAACCGCCCAAGATGTGTTGGACCCAGAGGAGAAAAGCAGAATTAGAAGTGACAGACATAAGGGTGGCGGGAGTGCAGGCTGATGACTGGCTGGCTCTAAGCGAGACTGAGAGGGTGTCCGTGGCTAGAGGCGACATGGCTTCTTTGTCTTTGATACTTACCATCACTCCGAAGTCCACCTTCCTCAGAAGTTCCCTTCCTCAGAAGCTACTTTTATTTCTAAAAGTTATGTGTAGATGTGGATTCTTGCCACCAGTAGGCAGTCGTGTGTTAGTCAGGCTTTTAGCTTTTCCTGGAAGTTGTGTAGCTATCAAGGAATATAAACAGATATTTTCTTTTTTAAAGATGTCATTACAGCACTTCAGAACAAGGCATGTTTTAGCGATTCTTATTCCCTATTCACTACCCTACTATCACTTCTGATTCTCTAGTACCACTCCTGGTCATGGTAATTACCCCCAGTCTCTTTTCATGGGAACAAATTGCATACCCTGCAGGTACCTCAATAGTTAGATTGGAGAATGTCCTCCTTCCTAGGTAGACCAGCTGATTCAACCCTCTTCCAGGCAATTTACCTGGTCTCTACTTCCATGAAGTTGGGCTAGCTTAAAAATCATAGTGAAGGGGCTGGAGAGATGGCTCAGTGGTTAAGACTCTTCTTACAGAGGTCTTAAGTTCAATTCCCAGCAACCACATGGTGGCTCACAACCATCAGTAATGAGATCTGGCCTTCAAGCATACATGCAGACAGAAACTGTATACCTAATAAATAATTAAGTATTAAAAAAAAAAAAAAAACCTAAGTGAGGTGGTGATTGCATCAGTACATTTGGGAGAGTTGGTAGTGGTCTACAGGAAGAACAACTGACCTGGCAATCAGTTCCTTATGTAGCATGGCAATGCCTCTTGTGTATGTGACAGGGATGCATTTCTGATGGGAAGGGTAGGCTCCTTACAAGCCTTGGTCGACCCCTGGCAGGCATTCTCCAGACATAGATGGGACACACATATACAGAACACCATCTAATATGGCTGTCTTTAGTGTGTTCATTAGTGAGGTGGTGTTGTGCTGAGTAAATGCCAGATTGTTGAACTAGACAGAACAAGTTTTTGGATCAGCTTTTTCCCCAGGCATAACATTGCAAATTTGAGTTCAACTCAGCTGGGTTTGTGTGTTTTATTTTTGTGTTCCTGCCTGCGTGCTTTTGAAGGGATTCTTGTTTTTGCTGAGGTATGCATAGGTAAAGATCCGTATTAATTTCACATGCAACACAGTGAGCTTTCTGACTTGTGGCTGTGTTGTTTTTCAGTTGGGTTATGAGGCTGTTGAATAGCATGCTTCCATGAATGCAGTGGGTGAGCAGTAATGACATTCAACCTCCATGTTCCTTACTTGGCTGCAGTTGCTTGACTTTGAGGGTTCAGATTCTTGTTCTCTTGACCCAGTGGCGGCTTTTTCTGCCATAGTTTTTCCTCAAAATTGTAACAGTAAAGCTAAATGTGGTGGCTTGTGCCTATGATCCCCAGCATTTGTGGGTCTAAGACTAGAAGATTGCCACCAATTTATGACCACCATAGGCTACAGAGCTAGACTGTCTCAGACAAACACTAAAACTATAGTGATGAACGTGAGTTCTTCATGGTCAGTTATTTTTTCTATTTAGATTCATTTCAGAGAAAAGTTTCCATGACACCCAAAGCAGTTTCCTTATTTCAGCTATTTGTTCCTTTCTTCCTTTTTTACTTTCTTATTTCTTCCTTTACTTTTTCTCCTTCTTTCTCATTCCTTCATATATTCATACATTTTTATCAGGTGCCACCTGTAGGCAAAGTGCTTTTTATTTTCCTCCTTGCAATGAAGCATGAGGATGCAGAACTGAATGTGACACTTAGGTGATAAAGAGTAACAAGACTCATGAACGATGGCTGTAAATACCACAGTGCCATATGTGGAATGTGAAGTGCCACAGACTATTCTGGAAGCTCAGTGAATACATTATGGTATTTGATAGGAAAGGAAGTATTAGATTATCTGTTAATCATGATGTACAGTTGACTCTCCCTAAAGCCATAATGGCTTGTGGATTAAGAATATAAGTTGATCTGGGCATGAGAGGTGAAGGCAGAAAGATCAGGAGTTCAAGATCATCCTCAGCTACATAGGTTAGGCTACATAGGTTAGACCAAGGTTAGCCTGGTCACTACATAAATCTCCATCTTACCCCTATCTCAGGTAAGTTTGGAAATCTATAAGACTTTGGTTCATATAAAAGATTTGGGTTTTACTTGGGACATTAGGCAGATATTATTCTCTTAGACCCAAGGTTTTTCATCTGAAAGGCAAGAATATCTCCCTTCGTTGAGATACTGTGGAAATTGAGTCTAATGTATGCGTAGCATTTAGCCCGTAACATGAGGCAGTGAGCATCGAGGTGACTGCACCTGCAGCTGTGGTTGCTGCAGCTGCCAGTGAGTATGAAGGTGGTGACAACAGGAGCTTTGGTTGTTGCCAGTGCCTGGATGTGGAACAGTCAAATAGCAGTCTATCAAGTATTTATTTTGCTTTCATTCTTAGAGGGAATGTTTTACTTTGATTTTACAAGGCCAGTTTATAAGCCAGGAATGTATAGTTATGGGAAAATTAGCCCCTTGAACACTGAATGTGCCCTGTCAAATGCAAGCATGTTCTGATTTGCATATGCTCAAGACTGGTTGCTGATGAGATACCTTTTCATTTACAGGCCGTCGGAAGCAGAAATGGACTTTGGATCCCAGAAACACTGCATGGAGTAATGATGATTCCAAGTTTGGCCAGAAGATGCTTGAGAAAATGGGGTGGTCTAAAGGAAAGGTATTGTATCAAAAGTCTGAAGTATCCATGCCAAGCCAGGAGATTATGAATCAGAAGATAGCCTTCTTAGAGTCTGGGAGAACTTTGTGCTTTAGATCAGTTACTGATTTTGAAGAACTAAATTGTAACCAGGTTGTAAAATTAGACTGGAACACTGAATGCCAGGTGTTCTGGTTACCACTGTAATCTTTCTTAGCTAACTTTTAGTTCATTACATATGGAATCATCCTTAAGCTTCAGTTTTGTGTTTCCAAAAATGGTACTTTATTTTCCTCTGTAGTAGATACATGCTTTCTCAAATCCCTTTTATTCCACTTACTCCAGTCTACAGTGGAGCTTCTAATTTGAAATTATACGTCCTGTTTCTGTGGGGTTGCAGGGCTCTTGCCAGATCTGGTGGGTGTGAGGTATCCTTAAATTACTCCAACCTTAGCAGTGCTCCGCACAGAGACTAGCAACAGCATTACTACTCTTTCTCTCGCCTCGTCCTTTATCACATCAACCACCTCTAAATCATGGTCATCTTCTTCCTCCAGACTTTTGAGCTGTGAAGCCGCTTTGCATACTCTGCATGGGTGATCTCATTAATTACCATGCATTGAATTATGTTGAGTGGCCATCTCAAGATTAGTTTTTATTATAAACCTCTTGTCCCTGAAATCTTTCTCTATCCAGATTTCCTGATTTTCAGAAATGGTGCTAATTTCACACACATTCAGACAATACCACCTCCCATTGCCCTGATTTCCTCCTTTGTCCATTTCACCATACAACAACAGGAGGGCCTTTCAAACTGAGCTGTCAATCATGTTGCTCCCATGCTGGACATGTTTCTAAGGATTAAAGTCTACATCTCTGCTCCAGCTTTCAAGGTCCTGTGATGCTAGATCTCCATTTTTGTATTCTTTTCCCATTCACTTAGCTGAAACCTCCCTGGAAGTCTTCCACATCCAGTAGTCAAGGCCTTTCTCACTTACAGTCTCTGTACTTCCTATTCATATGGCCCATAACCTTAGGAGTGAGAGCTAAGTGAGACCAGGGACCTGGAGTGCTCCTCCACCTTCTTTCTTGATGTCATGTTGCAATATCAAGTTACAGAATGCCATGCTCCACATACTCTCATAGGCTTCTGCTGCTCACTGCAGTAGTGCCCTGCTCCAGAACATACACAAGATATTTGCTCTGTACAATGTCTTCATGGACTCTCTATTGGTTCTTGGGTTCAGGAATCAGCATTCATGATTAAGAGTGCATCCTTGGTGCTGTAGATATCATCCTCCAGGACCCTCTGGGCCAGTGGTTCTTAACCTTCCTAATGGTATGACCCTTTTATACAGTTCTTCATGTGATGACCCCCAATCATAAAATTATTTTATTGCTACTTTATAACTAATTTTGCTACTGTTATGAATCATAATGTAAATATCTGATATGCAGGATATCTGATATCTAATCCCCATGAATGGGTCGTTTGAACCACAGATTGAGAACCATTGTTCTGAACTGTGTCTGTTTTGAATAGATGAAGAAAAAAATGAGACAATTTCTCTTTGTAGCCATAGGCTTCTGTTTAATCTCCACAGGGTTTGGGAGCTCAGGAGCAAGGAGCCACAGAACATATTAAAGTTAAAGTTAAAAATAACAACCTGGGACTTGGAGCTACAAACAATAATGAGGTGAGTGACTTCTGAGTGTTTTCCTTGCAGAGTTAAATTGTGTTAACATCAACACTGAGGATTGTACAAGTAGATGGGATGGTTTTTAATCAAGAGTGTGGTACCTGCTTTGGGTGAAAAAAGACTAAGTAAGAGCACTTGGCTTAGCTTGTCCCCATCCTTGGATAGGCACCCACCACCTTGCCTTGTCTTCCTGGATTCTTCACTGAGTTATGGCCTAGAGAGGCAGTCCTGTTTTATGGCTAAATTTTGTAAAAAGTCTTTTAAAAGAAATATTCATTTCAAAACAGAACCAATTTTTATCTTTCCTATATCCTAGGATTAATTAGAAAAATTAATCCTAGTTTGTCTTACTAATTTGGGTAGCTTTGAGACTGGGAAGTGATGTAAGAAAGCTGGCTTGCTGGGGCTGGAGAGATGGCTCAGAGGTTAAGAGCACTGACTGTTCTTCCAGAGGTCCTGAGTTCAATTCCCAGCAACCACATGGTGGATCATAACCATCTATGATGACATCTGGTACCCTCTTCTGTATACTGTGTACATAATAAATAAGCCTTAAAAAAAAGAAGAAGAAGAAGAAGAAGAAAGAAAGAAAAGAAAGCTGGCTTGCGTCCGACTGTTGGTGTTCCCCAGTTAGTCGCATGTCCTCTTAAACACAGTGGCTGCCAGACTTTTCAAGTTTAATACCGACTGCTCCTTTTCATTTGGAGTTAGACCTGGGAGCTTTGATCTTGAAATTTTGTAGCTAACAGAATCCAGTTTAAAACAACAAAAAACCTAAAAACCTGGGTATTGAACTGCTTAGAGTAATTTAATATCTCTGACTAGAACAGCTAAGATTTTCTGTAGTAATCATTAAAATTTTAGCCACTAAAGAGTTTCTGAAATAAGGTTAACTGTACATACTGTTTTGAAAAATATGAAACATGCTACACTTATGTTCTTAGGAAAAGCATTGTGTTCTGTAAACCTATTCGTTCACCTTACCTTTTAAGCTTTCTTAGCAATAAATGCTTATATAAGGTTATATGGGTAAATCCTGATTGGAAACTCTGCTACCCACTGGTTGATATTGTTTAGTGGTCATTATTATTGAACACCTTGCAAGTAGGAACTTGATTCAGAGACTTAGGGTATCCTTCTATAAGTTCTGTAAAGTTGCTATGGATGCAAATAGTTAGAATTCAGCAAAATAGTCCAAGTTCTGTTGAACAAAGAGGCCGGGGCCTTGCTCTCATTGCCCTGTCTGTCATGTCTGTAGTGTGTATTGTCGGCCCCGTCTGATTTTTTATTTTATTTTATACATATGGATGTTTTACCTGTGTATATTCGTCTGTTCCACATGCTTGCAGTACTGATGGATGTCAGAAGAAAGCATGGGATCATCTGGAGTTAAGAGAAACGTGAGCCGCCATGTGGGCGCTAGAAATTGAACCTGAATCCTCTGCAAGAGTAGTCAGTGCTCTTATCTGCTGAATTGTGTCTCTAGTCCCCAGTAGTCTTTCTGTGCGAGAAAATACTAATTTTATATTGCATCAGTATAATATTTAGCAGACACATTGCCTGTTGCTTTGTTTTTGCTCTGACTTAACTATGGGCGAGCCATATACCTTTGAAATACAGCTTTGAACTTCCAAGCAGCTTTCTCAAAATATATATATGTATATGTTTTGTTAACTTTGTGGTGCTGGGGATCAAACCTGAGACTTTATACATGTGAGGCAAGGACTTTATTACTGAGCTTTGCCATAGGTACTTCAGCTTTTATATGGCTCTGCTTAAATCTTAGTTCAAGTTTATACCATTTCTTGAATCCAGTTAAATTTATTAAATTGTGTTTGATGTCAGTTGTATGTGCCACAGTAGAAAAAGATCACTAGGATGCTAAGCCTTCATTTTCCGAAGGAGCAGAAGGGTACAGCTTTCTTAGAAAAGACTGACACCCAGCTAGCTCACTCCAGTTACCTTATTCAAACATATACAAGATTAATTGGAGCTGGAAAAGGTTCCAACCACCAAAGTCACATTGCTCTTGCTGCCCATGAGAGCAAACAACCCATATAGATCTCAGGTCCTTTATGACTATGACTAGCCATAATTATGTAAGAACTCCAGGTCTGCAGGAGTGTGTTAGGACCAGGGTCAGTGCAGCTACAAGCTTTCATAGCACCAAGTGTAGATTCTCTAGAGAAACAGTCTCAAAACAGTATTGCAGCCTCTACAGATTAATGAAACTTAGCAGGGCCTTTGTTGAGACGTTTCTGTCAAAGCCAGACACAAAAGCCTGACTGTAGATTTTACTACAAAATATTTCAATAAACATGTACAATTTTATGTCAATGGCCATATTTCTGTTATATGCCTGTGTCTGCAGTATAAGCTTTGTGCTTGCCTCTCATACTTTTTGTGCTTCCAGGACAACTGGATTGCTCACCAGGATGACTTCAACCAGCTTTTGGCAGCACTCAACACTTGCCACAGTCAGGAAACCACAAGTAAGGACTGCTTCTCCTGCCACAGAATCTACTTTCAGGATAGGCCTTCCAGATCTTAGACTTGCACTTTACCAATACTTGGTTCTGTGTATATTTTAATGGTATGTCACTGAATGAGCTTTTGACTACTCTGGTCCTAGAGTTATTTTTCATTGTCATAGCTATGGACATGTTACTGGTATCTAGTAATACCAGAACTGTGGCTATACATCCTCCAGCATAGACAGCTGTGCCCCACAGCAAAGAATACCTAGTTTTCTTGGAGGAAACAGCAGGGCATATTTATGGATACTTGTAGATACTGGTAGTGCTATAGTCTAACCCTGGAAGTAGTGATGAAGAATTTATAATTCTAATTTTTTTAAGATTTATTTATTTATTATGTATAGTGTTCTACCTGCATGTATGCCTGCACACCAGAAGAGGGCACCAGATCTCATGACAGACGGTTGTGAGCCACCACGTAGTTGTTGGAAATTGATCTCAGGACCTCTGGAAGAGCAGCCAGTGCTCTTAGTCCCTGAGCCATATCTCAGGTCCTTTATAATTCTTAATCTATATGCTATGCACATGTTGTGATAAAAGAATTGTGAATATTACTTGTCTTTCTGGCAGACTTAAGGTAAAATACAGCATATGTAATTAATGCTACGTAAAGACTAAAATGAAAATTAGCTAAAGAGGACAGATAGAGCCTTTGGCCACCACAAAGTGCATCTTAGTATCTGATGACTTCTGAGTGTCATGATTAGGGCATCACTCAAGCATGAAATGTCTTTCTCACCAGTGTCCTCATTGACCTTTGAGCCTAGAATCCTTTTCTCAAAGACTACACCTTTGTTCTTAATCAGAGGCAACTGTTTTGCATACTGGTTTGGCATTGTTATTGTCACTTAGTGCCTCAGAGAGTGCTTGTAATTTTCAAGCCACAGAATTCCAAGACCTGATCTGCTCCTAGATCTCACAAAGATCTTGGATGAGTTGTGTAAATTGAGAGGAGGTTCCATTTCCCCCAGTCTGATGGTGTCATGATCACTGTTTCCTAGGTGAGGGGTATTATTTTAGTGGTGTTAGGATCCTTTCTCACTTGGGACAGGCCTTCCTTGACCCACACTGATGGCCAAAGCTGGCAGCATCACTGCAGCAGCCCTCCTGGAGTGTTTAAGGGCAGGCAGGCAGTGGGCGTTCTGAAGGACCCAAAGACTGAGGGGTTTGTCAGGAAGGCTGTGACTGACTTCATAAATGACGCTTGCCTTCTTCATCCTCCTTCAGGGTTGATCTCCATGGGCTTCCTTTTCCTTGGTGCCCAAACCTGGAAGTATTTTAAATGTCAAAGCTGCAGCAACCCACCTTCCGATAACTCCTGTCCAGACCACTAGAGGGGGCCAGTAGCCCTGCAGCTCTGATGATGCCTTTAGAGAAGCTTGTCTGTGGCTCCACTGCCAAACAGAACTGGGAGGCACCTTCAGAAGATTCCTTTTAGGGAAAGCCTGTTCCCAGGACAGACCTGGAGAGCTAACAGGTTATTTTCCTGCTTTGCCATCTTTTTTTAATGCAATGTCTTCATCCACATGATTTTTTTTTTTTTTACCAGAGTCATGCATTGCTTACGTTTATTGCTAGATGTCATAGGAACCTAGTATTTTGTTTTGTTAAGATGCCTTAGTAAATTCAAACTTCTAGCTAAGCAAACCTTTTTGTGCTGTCCCCTTGTAGAACACAAAATTCAGAATGTTCTTTCAAATTTCATTTTTAGAAAGTACCTTGTTTCACACACCTAGGTATGTTGGGTGTTTATAATCTCAGTACTTGGGAGGAAGAGGAGACCAGAAGTTCAGTGTTAGCCTCGTGTGACGTGTCAGTTCACAGCCAGCCTATGATACATGATCAGAAAGAAGGGCAGGGGCTGGAGAGACAGTTGTCAGTGAAGTACCTGTTGCACAAGAGTGAAGACCTGAGTTCATATCGTCAGCAACCATGCCAAAAAGCGAGTGTGTGACTGTAATTCCAGTTCTCAGGGAGCAGAGACAAGAGAATCCCTGGAGCTCATTGGCCAGCTACCCTCTCCAATCAGGGAGTTCTAGATTTAGTGATAGATCCTGTCTCAAAAAAAAAAAAAAAAAAAATGCAGAATGACATCTAACTTTATTCTCTGGCCTCCACATGCATGTGCACACTTACACCCACATGCAGACATCCACATGAGCAAGTATGTAACCCTACATACATACAGGAGTTCATGAACACACAGGAAAAGTTATCTATCTTACGCATGCCCTAATAGATTCACATTAGAATTTTGATGGCCATTTTTCATAGTAACTATATGATATTCTAATATTTTGCCACTCACTTTTAAATATTGTGGGATGGAAATGGGTGCTGAGAGGTTGTTAAATGCAAAGTTATGGTTTGAAACAGTGTCCTCAAGTTTCTGTTCATATGTCCCTTGGAAGAAATTGAAAGTACCCTTTCACACGTTTTCAAATCTCCATCCAAAAGAGTTTAAAGTCACAAGTACATTTGCAAAGGATGTAATTTCTGTTCCATGGAGAAAATATTGACATTTTAAAGAAAATTATGCTGTCGCTTTTAAATGTATCCCATGTGCTGTAAATGGCATTTAGCTTTAACACTTTTGTAGCAACTCTAAATACCTGAAGTGAATGCCAGATGTCATCACACTTGATGTTCATTGTCTCTGAAGTATGCAATGCATACCTCTGTAGTGTCAGAAAGGCTCTATTTCATAATTTCTTTCCTCTGAAGTAATATTTCCATTTCTCATACTTTATGTTAATATATAATATAACTGTGTAAGGGTGTCAGATCTTGGAATTACAGACAGTTGTTAGCTGCCATGTGGATGCTGGGAATCGAACCCAGAACAATCAGTGCTCTTAACAACTGAGCTATCTCTCCAGCCCCTATGTTTTTATTCTTGACTTGGGTTCTATTAGGTGGTCCAGGTTGGCCTCATATTTATGGTCCTCTTGCATTACACTCCCAAGGACTGTGTTATAAACTTGCACCACTTCAGCCAGTCGTACACCCTTTAATTGGCCACATTACTCTACCACAGCACAGATAGAACACTTTGTTTCCTAGTGAACACAACTCAATACACATGCTTTTGTTTGGGTTAAGTTTTCAAAATAATTAAGACATCTGTTAGGACAACTAGAAAATGCATTGTGAATTCTGACAAATCCTCATAAATAAAACAGGGACATCTTTGGCATTGTGTCTTGATAAACTGAGATGCTGGTTTAATGAAAAGATGGGGCCCTATTACCCATATTTGGGTTCCTCATTGATCTCAGAGAGCTGCCTCTTTTAAAGTGGGATGAAGGCATGTGGGAAAAGAGAGCCATGTGGATTGTGCCCCAATGTGGATCGTGGAGAAATGCCTGTGGACACCCAGAGATAAAGTGATGCCCTGAGCTCAGTCCAGATTTCGGTGTCCTTCCACAGGGACGTTTATACTCAGAGGATGCCTCAGAAACTGAGAGCAGCTTTGTAGGACACAGTGCAGTGGTTTAGAGTGTGCACTCTAGTAGCCCATGCTGGGCACTGTCTGAAAACTGAAGCACACACAGTTCCCAGCCTGCTCTGCTTCACGCTGTTTTGAAATTACTAAAAACTCCTGGGGTGGATCATGGCTACCTGCAATGTGGCTCATTGGCCATTGGAGTCAACCCACCACTCTTTACTGCAGATGATTTAATGATATTTCAGTATCAGACTGTGTCAATGTGCACTCAGCCTTATTGAAAGACTTTGCGGTTACCTTGGTATTGTACTGCTATGAATAAGTGCTGTGAATATTCATTTGTAAATTTGAGTATGAAGACATATTTTTATTTCTCTTCCTTAAGGGTTTTTAGGCTAGAGAGCGCATTGCCTGATCTACACTTAAGAAATATCCCAATTCTTTGGTAATGATTTGTTAATAAATGATAACACTCCTATAAAAGCATATATAAAAGTTCTTCAGCCTTTCATTAAGAGAATGAGTTATATGGTGTTTAATGTTTTTCTTTCTTTTAAAGATTCCTCAGATAACAAGGAAAGAAAATCTTTTAGCCTTGAAGAAAAATCCAAAACCTCCAAAAACCGAGTTCATTATATGAAATTCACCAAAGGTAAGAGCAGGCCTTCACTTGTTGAAGCATGTGTGTTGGCTCTGGGTTTCCTAAGACTTATGCCTCTTGCCCAGCGCTGCAACACTGCCTGCTTGTTTGAAGTTCTGAATGGGGAGGTCTGGGCAGCCTTGTGGATTGATCTGCAGCAGCCCTGGGAGGCAAGGGCTCATTGTGATTACAAGTTCCCATGCTGACTTGCCAGGTGTTTTATTAAAGTGAAAATTGGGATGCAGTGGTGGCAAGAGGAACCCACGGAGGGAGGCTTCAGACTGGGCAGGTCCTGTGTGGGCTGTGAGTGTAAGTAATTTTCTGTTTAGAGAAATGGGAATGCTGTGTTGCTAGATCAAAAAAAATTTAAATTTTCTGTTCTTCAGTTTTACAGCTTTTATATATTTTTTTTCTAGTGGTTGTGGTGGATAGTTCCTGTTTTGGCTGTTTGGTTCATTAATTATATCAAAATCTTCACTGTAATGACTCATAGTCCCAAGTTGAGTCTTGTAATAGTCTACACAAGTTCTTCATCTCATGGAGTACCACTATAGGTATCCCATGGCCATGGTCAGGGTGGTGTTGAGAAAGGGGGCAGTTAGAAATTGGGCCTTGCTCATCACAGCCTTCCTAGACACTTTCCTTCTTTCCCATGTAGCTCTTTGTGAGTGCAACTGTTCTTTGTAGCCAGTAGGTGGCAGTCATGTACAGAGAAGTCTTCCTTGCTGTAAGCAAATCTGAGATGTTTCTGCAGAGTGGCCACAAGCTATTACATGCAGTACTTCATGCATGTTAGGTTTGATGGTTACTGTTCTGTGACAGCCAGTCACTTTTTGATTGTTCTTTGGCATATTGGAAGTCTGTGTTTGTCTCTGTGCCAGGAAAAGCATATCTCTTTACCTTGGTCTTGACATTTGGGGAATTGCTTAATTCTCATAGCCTGCCTGTGTAGCAATGGGAGACAGAGTCCAACTGGACACTGTTGATAGTAGCTGTCCTTCAGGGCCAGAGCCCCAGTAAGTAGGACTGCACTTGGAAGAAGAGAAAGGTGGGACCAAGCCTGGGGTTCATGAGCAGAGTGACTTGCAAGCTCTGGGAAGAACGTGAAGTCTTCTCCTCTTGTGGTTTTAATTGCTCCTTTGTACAATCCCTTTCTGTTTCACAGGCAAACACTATTGTTGGGAGTCCGTGAGGCTTCTAACCAGGGCTTTTCTCTACCATATCATACCCTGCTGTGCGACAGAAAGCTACCTGACTGTCCCGCTAGCCCTTTGGAAGTGAGGGAAGGTAGTCCTGTCAAAAGCCCTTCCTCTCTCATTAGACACTATGGCTAGACTGGAGACACTGCAGAAGGCTGTTGCAGAGCACACAAGTGGAATTCACTTTCGAGTGGCGTGGCCTTTCCTCCTTCCCTGTAAATGTATATAGTCACTCCTGACTGCATGTCTGACTTCATGTGAAGCATTTGCTGAGGTTAGGATAAATCTCTCTAAGCTGCTCTGATCTGCTGGGTACTGGCCAAGTCTGTTGTCTATTTCTGGTTCAGCCACTCGGTTGCTGATGACCCTGTCAAACTGCTTGTTTGATTATGCCTCCATTTCTCTCTCACAGTGAGGTTTGCATATTTATCAGTCTTGCTGGTGAAAAAGGGAGGCCTTGGTGTGCAGAAAGAGCTGGAAGTGTACTTAGAGGAAGGGGAGGTATCAGAGAATAGAGGACCAAAAGGCTGGGCATGAGAAAAGAAGAGAAAGGAGTGAAAACCCAGGTAGTTCAGGAAAGAGCAGGTACCGCCATCTGCACTGTCCAGTGGAAGTTGGTGTTACAGTTCTTTTAGTTCCTAAAAGCTGTCTCTCCCTCCCCCCACCTGCTTAGTCTTGTCTGTGGGTATAAATGATAACCATAAGATGTTTGATTGTCCTAAAGGAGCCTGTCTGGGTCAGAGGAAGCTGGCTTCTAGCTGCTGTTCTCCCAGACACATCCCAAACCACTCCCCTTCCTTCAGATTTTGTTTCCTCTTCTGTAACATGTCTTCCTTCATGTAACATTTGCAAGCTGCCCAAGAAGCCCAGCTAAACTCTGTTCTGTGGTTTATGAGATCCAACCCTTCATATGGAACTCATGCTTTTCCAGCCTTGTGGAAGAGGGACTTCAGTGTTCACAATCAGAGTTTCTAGTTCCCTTTGCTAATGAGGATGAGTCACGTGGTAAGTTCCTGTGTGTCCTGAAAACTAAAATGTAGAAGGTGGTTCTCTGTACAGCCTGCTCACTACCATTCCAGAGCAAGGCCCATCCATTGTGGTGGTGCACACCTTTAGTCCCAGCACTGAGGAGGCAGAGGCAAGCAGATCTCTGCATCCAAAGCCAGCCTGATCTACACAGTGAGTTCCAGGCTAGGCAGGGCTACATAGTGAGGCCCTGTCTTGAAGAAAAACTATAAAATACCTGGCCAGAGCAAATGGTACTATAGTATCAGCTACTGCCTATGTTCTGGCCTATATCATTTTAGTTCTGATGCATAGTTACTTCTTTGTGTAACTTCTACCTGATAATTTTGATTTGAAATAATTAATTATATATAATTTTAAGTAGCTGTCATCTGTATTTGTTTAAAATGTAGCCCCTCCCACAGTTAAGACTATGGTTGTAAGGTGTGTTGCTTTTATATTTAATTTAGTCTTATTGACTGAATTATGTAAATGAATTTTGAAACAACTGAAGCTACCTCGATAAACTTGTTTTTTAATTTACAAATACATTTACTAAGCCAGCATTTCTTTAAGGTTGGGTTCCAGCTATATTTTATTGATCTTATATCTATGTGTTATAGCCCATTTGCTTCCCTGCCAGACTGGAGGATACAGTTGGCATTTGTTGACTCTAGAGGTTACACTCCTTCTCTCAGTGATGACTGTGATTATCTGGAAAACTTGATAACCATGATTGATAGCTAAATAGCTAAGGCTAAATACAACATTTCTGTGTGAAACCCTACACCCAGCCTTGCATGGACTTCCTTATGTCTGTTTGGCTCCTAGAAGCCTTTCTTCCTGGTTCTTGAGATATAGTTGTAGCTGAGCTAGAACAGCCACAGCTAGACAGATAACATGTTTTCTGCCTTGTTCAGTTTTTCTGTTTATCATTTTCTCAAAAGTTCTAAATTTGTCTACAGTCTTTGTTGGGATTTTACCGTAGTTCAGAACTGAAGCTACTATGCTTTTAGAGTTATTTTTATTGTATTTTATGGCCATAACTTCATAATGTATATAAATGATTCAACTAGGACTGCTAATTGACTCCTAATTTCAAGAACCCACCCATCTTCCCATTTCACCTACTTACAGGTTTCTTCTTTAATAGACTCTGACTCTTATTTCTTCTCTGTGTTCTTGTTTTCCAGAGCAGGTTTCTCTGATCAGGTACAGCCCTGATTTCTACATTTACTTAAGTGAACTTTGCTAGTGGATAGAAATTTCCCACCCAAGAACCCACACCAGAGCTCTAGAGTCCGTAGCACCTCTATTGAACATTTCTACTGGCTTGGCAGCCTCCCCTTGAATCTGAGATCTGCATTACATCTCAGTGTATTCTGTTTTGTTCACATACTAGTTCGAATTTTGGCTCCATGTTCTCTCCTTTGACCTTTTGCATTTAGTGAAATTGTTATAAAAAGAGGCATGAATTTATGTCTCTTTGAGGATGGCTCCTCTTTTCAGAGGCTGGGTTGAGGGGAACTGGTCAATGATTTAGGGTTGTTGTTTGCTTTGGAGCTGGGGTTTCTTTCATTGTATGGCACACTGGCTTAGAATGTTTGATCCTCTTGGTCTCTGTTTCCTGACTGCTTGGATTACAGTGTGCATCATCATGCATGGCTTCTGATACTCATTCTAAACTGAGTTGAGCTGGCTCTCTTTGCTGGGACACAACTTTCACAGTGAATGTACTTTGCAGGTAGGAAATGGATTGCACTGGTGACAGCTGAGGATAGGTCTCTCTCTCTCCCAAGAAGCTGTTCACTTCTCACTGCTGCAACTGCAAGTTGTCTCTGCTACCTCTAGGCTATTGTCTGTGCTGTTGTTGGCAATAAGTGTCACTCTATTGTTATGTGGATTCTCCTCAGGTTCTTTGAATGGGGGATCTGTTGCTAGCATTGGCTTCTAGTGGGAGGAGAGTAACACTGGGAACCCTCCCATCCCCCAGGAACAGGTTGTGCCAACTGCACCATCTATTCTGATACTGCTACCTCTGAAACTGGTCCTGGCACCTGGTTTTGCATCAAATTGAAGGGTGTTTTGTTTTTTCAATTTCATGGAATCACTGAGCAGTGTCATATTTGAATGCCCCAGTGCTAATTGGTGAACCAGAACCTTCTAGGTCATGACATTACTTTGTCAAGTGAGTTTGCTACAGAAAACCAAAGACCAGTGAGCTGGTAACTAGAACTTGGCTTTCAGCTAGAAACCCAGATTCCTGTATGTGACCTGACCTCTCTTCCCAAGCTTAACAGTCTTCACACAGAGAGTTGAGTTTTCAGATGCACTTTCCTTGAAGTTGAGGGATGGGAATGGATTTGACTGACTGCTCACAGGGTACTATTGGGTAGAAGTAGAAATTTCAAAGTGAATTTTAAATTAGTGATTTGTGGGTTTGGAAATGAGTTAGTTTAGTTTTTAAAATAGGAACCAGAGATTTGTTGGGCACTGCTCTTACAGGGTCATTTATTTCCCTGTTGTCACCATGTGGCTTTCTGTGTGACTGGTAGAACTGTTACAAGGAAGAGCATTTTAAAAAGAAAAAAAAAAAAGAGCTGTGATTTGCCTTATTTAAGATTTTACTTAGTTATGATGAGATCCCCTGTGTCAAAAGTTTGTGAATACGTGAGTATTTAAAGGGTTTGGGGCTATGTGCCTAGGATTTTCAGTGAATGGCTGTTTCTCTTTGAAGGGAATGGGGTTGTTTTGCAGATAGTAAACCCAGAGCCCCATCAGTGCCCCGCTGATGGCACGGGAAGCAGGAGGATCATCTGAGTGGGGCTTTCTGTGCAGTCTGTGCCGGGTGTTTGCATCATGAGGACACTGGATACTTCTGGTCCTAAGACTGAAGCTTTAATTGTAGTTTGTGGTACACTCAGAGTTGTGATGTAAGGTGGTCAGAGTCAGCAGTCAATCCTTCTGCTCCTAGCCTTCTTTCTCTCAGGAGTTACATTTTTTATTTGTGCTTTTCATTTCAAAACAAATGGTCTTACCGAAAAGCTCTGTGTTGTTTCTAGGGAAGGATCTGTCCTCTAGGAGTGAAACTGACCTGGACTGCGTTTTTGGGAAAAGGAAGAACAAGAAGTCTGCTCAGGTATCAGTTGTGAGTTCTAATGCTGTTTGTGTGTCCTCATTCTGTCACTTCCCAAGAGTATGGAAACTTCACAAACAACCACATGTCCCCCACTCGTACCCCTAGCCACTAGATCCTGAGGGTGGGGGGGAGTGGGCACACCCTTCATTGTATACTATGGTTTGTTTCAAAACTGGAGGATACAAATGAACCTGTAGTTCATGACTCTATTGGGTTGTGTATTACACAAAACTTTTGCACTATTTCTAAATGTAAGAGACAACTCTGTGTGTCATCTGGTGTGAAACACTAGAGATTTTAGCTAGATTTCTAGAGATAATAAAAATTTGTTTATCTAACAAAATCTGGCCTATATAGTTAACTACAGTTCCTGTGAATCTGGTATGTCATGCTATATTCCTTTATTGGTTCCTGGCCAAGGTCTGTGGTGACCATAGAACAGAAAGACAACTTTCATTTATTTCTAGCATTTTTCGAGACTGGAAGCTGTCTTTTTCCCAGAGTTGTAGATATTTGTTACTCAGCATTAAGTTAAAAACATGAGAATTATCTATGATGAGAGACTTGGTTGAACAATTCCTTTTGCAGGTTAAAGCTGGATTCCTAGGTTTCCTAGCCCCTCTCTGCCCCACTGTAAGCAGGGTGAGCATCCTGGAAGCTATTTTCTAGGGCTCCCAGTGGCCTGCTGAGACTTATGGATGCTGAGTTATGTGGAAGTTATGTCCTTGGTAGTGATGTGTCCTGATAGTGTTTTTTTAAGATGACATAATAGATAAGGTAGAGTTAGGATCCCCAGAGCCCACCTGTAGGCTCTGTTGGGTATGTTAGCCCACCTGTAGGGTAGCCTGGGAGCATGGAAATGCCACAGGGAATCTGGGCTAGATAGCCAGACTGACTGCCTGAAATAGCAAACTGAATGAAAATCTCTGTCTCAGTACACAAGGTGGAGAGCAATAAAGACGACGCCCAAAGCCAATCTCAGGTTTCCATCTTTAGTCTGTAGCTGATCCAGGTGAGGACTGCTGTGTGTACAGTAAGGAAGACCAGGACAGCCCTGAAACACAGTTGTACCAAGACAGCTCCACTGTCACCATGTGGCTGACTTTCACAAACCTCCAGGTGCCACACAGTCACCAGTGGAGCTTCCTGGCCTGTAGATTCTGAAACCTGCCCATATATGGAGTATCTGGGTGTTATTAGTCCATGTGCACACTGAGGAGATAGACCCATATGTACAGCCACATGCATGCAGCAAACAGTACTGACTGTGCTTAGGCCAACAAACAAAAGTTTCCCTGTGCCGAGTCCTTCTGCCTTGGATATATGTTGGGTTTGCCTTTGAGTTCTGAGTACAGCTACACCTTCCTTGAATAGTGTTGCTAAGAAACCTTACCATGTTACTTATAACAGTCTGCACAGCCAAGGGCAAAAGTCCTTTGATCAGATTGGTTTGAAAATACTTCTTTTGGCTCCTCTTCTCAGTTAGATTATTGTGTTTTCCTCCCTTGACCCTCACAGCAACACTGGCTTGAATTTATGTTTTGCCAAACATTGTGCCTAATGATTTCATTGTATCTAATGAAGAAATCTATCTACTGTATTGTACATGTGGACTTTTTCATCGGTCAAGTACACATAGATAGGAAACAATTAAAAAGACAAAAGACTTGTTTTGTATCCAGTTCTGGGTTTGCAGCATGTGCTCTATCTAGTATGGCACATGGTAGGGGGTTCAGTAAATAGAAATTTCATTGTGCTTCCTCTTTTAAAAAATGGGCTTTAGTTGTTAAATTTTTTTTAAATAATGCCTTGCATAACTTTGGGGCTGGAAATATCTTTTCCTTTTGGAGATGTATTCAGCAACCTGCCTTCTGTGCCAGGTACCATCTACTGGTATCCATAGCAGATTCTTGAGAGGAAATTATGGAGTGAATACTTGCCTGTGATACTTTATATTTTAAAAGATCAGTATAGTTTGTCAAAAAAAAAAAAATGGCTTTCAGACATTGTACCTCAGGCTGAAGTGTTTCATCTGCCTGTTTGTTGTGCCATGGAAGTTAAAGCATCTGTCACCACAAGGCCTCTGCTCTGACTTCTCTGCTGACTTTATCAGTGCTTAGCATTTCTTCCAACTGTGGAGGCTGTTTCATGGAGCACAGCTCCTGGCTGCATCTGGCTATTCAGAAGAATTTCTTTAATCAATGAAGGAACATCATATAAAGCCTGTTACTCATGAGAAATGTTAGTAAAATATACTGTGCTGGGATGGATAGCTGTACCTGTCTGATTTTCAAGTTCTTCCTTTTCCCATCTTGTTGCTACATTAATTGGAAAATAGTGAAGCTGAAGCAGGGTGCTCCCTAAATTGAATCTACCTGCATCCTCCATGGAAACAAAGAAATGACCCAGTATACAGAATTGAAATTACTTGGGTCTTAGGAGAAGTTTGTTACTGTTAGGAATTATGTATATATTCTTATATTCTTAATGTTGGTTGTGGAGGAGTGTCGGTGAGTGTCGTATGTGTGTGTGTGTGGGGGGGGGGTACAGTTTGCAGATTGAAGTGGAGGCACTGGGGAAAACAAATTCCATGAGTTCCTATCTGGTTGAACTTCCTGAGACTCCCTAGTTTGTTCCCCCTCTCATTTTTTTCCCTCCCCCACCTTCCCAGTTTCCTTCCTCCATCCAGTTTATTTCCTGATTCAGCCTTATCACTAGAGAAAATACTCCGAAGCCATATCGAGGGTTGGAAATGTGTTACTAACAGTCTCGCTTTGTTTCTTTAAACAACAGGGCTCTGGCATAGGTTCTTGGCAAGTGATTATCCGTGTCTTCACTGTATGACCTGACTGAATTAGAACCCTGTATTTCTTGTGTACACGTACAATACCTAACTAATGATGACTTTCTTTGCATAGTTCTGAAGTCTGTTCATTTATTCCATGTTGCACATCCACTTTGCTGTGTCTTGCTGATCACTGGATCTGAAAACTGTTCCAAGCAGAGCCCTTTTCTCTTGTTTGATTGGATTCATGAGCATTTTAGACATGTGGAGTTCTTTTTGTTGTTCCCTGGTTGGATGCAGTACCTTAAATCTCGTGAAAAATGATTAAAAAAATAAGAATTCTTCAAAATGTTAAAATGGGTTTTACCTAAAATATCTTTGGGTTGGAGGTGTGTTCTTCCTTCTGGATTTTACGCTAGTAATCCGTACTCATGAGCTAGGTTGAGTTTGGGAAGTAATTTAAATGATGTGGCCCTCCCGTTCTGTAGCATCTTATATCTGCTTTGCTCATGCCTACCCTGTCCTCACTGCAGAGCTGGACACCAGAAAGGCAGGCATTCCTGATCTGCTAAAAACCTTTCAGTTGGAACAAATCTGACCTAAGCCCATAAACTTGCAATATAATCACTTGAGTTCTACAATTGATTCTTCTCCTCAATAATGATTTTCATAATACTTGTCACCATTTGACCATTGATAACAGAATCCAGATTCAAGTAGTCTAAGTTGGAACATTTGATCCTGATTTTTTTAACCTCTTGAAGATGAATTAATGAGATCTGTAAAGCCTTATTGATCATTACGTTAGAGGGTAGAGCATATAACCTGACCCCAAATTAACCAAGGTTGAGACTTGTAGCATGGCATCATCCTGAATGTGGGCAGGTGCTTCTCTGGTTGTATCTTTTGCTTGTTTGTTACCTGTAGACTGGCTTGTTGCCTCCAGGCCTGGGTTCTGTAATATTTGTAAGAAAGGTTTTGAAGTAGCTGAAGTGGGTGTAGTTCTCAGGTGAGCACAAAAGGGAGTTTGTAGGGATGATGGGGAGTCTGGAGATGATGAGGGGTCTGGGGACAGCTGCTCAGGGAGTGTTGTAACTCAGACTGACCACTGGCTAGCAGCTAAGGATGCAGCTGTGATCTGTTTCTAGCAGGATGTATATTATACAGGTGAGAGTGACCAAAAGGCCCATGAGCCCTCAGCTCTGAGCTTTGATCCTGGAAGACAAGCACATGGAATCCCTGTGTCACTATATCCAAGGTGCTTCACAGTTTCCTGAGCTGCCAGCAACCATTACTTGATTTTTCTTATTTCTTGTAGTGGAAGAAAGACTTACCTTTTTTTCTGCAAAGAGTGGATGTGAAAGATCTTGAAATGGTTGTTCAGGAGTGTCGGGGATAAGGCAGTTGTCTCAGATATTCCTAATTCATCTGTAAACTCAGTGTTCTTACCTCTGAAATAAGAGTGCTGAGTTTTATGTTCTGGAAGCAAGTTCTGTTTGCCACCAAGGGTCTCAGCAATACATTCCACTCCACATGCTCTTACATGTTCGCCCTTCCCACCTCCTCACTAGATGACTTTGATTTTCTTGCAGCCAATAGGCTGGCTATGAGAATGTGGCATGGCTTTGGCAACTGTATGAGCAAGAACATTTGCTTGGAACTTTGAGGTAAATAGTCTTCCCCCTTGAACTGCTGGACTGAGAAACACAACACCCACATGGAGACCCTGATCCTGCCAGTGGTAGGAAAGGCTACAAAGAAGTAGGAGTAGAGGCAGGCTTTGAGGGCTTCTGTGCTTTTGGCTCAGTGCCAGAGGGGTACCTGCTCCCCAGTGTGACTGAGCAGTCTTTGATTCAAGGGAAGATCAAAGATGAAGCTCAAAGATGCATAAAACTGCATCTCCCATGCTGAGATGGCTGCAGTAAAATACTCTCTGAACAGGCAGAGCCCTTTTGTGTCTGCTCTGATAGACTTCCAGTTGTGTCTTTGGCTGTACTGGGAAACCAGGAAGGCTGATAGTTTTCCACGCATGTGTGTGGAATTGCTTAGCCTGCTGCTTCCTCCATCTATTAGTGTACCAAGCATGTTGTCTTCTGGGTGCAAACAGCTAGATCCTCTCCCCTTCGCATTTGAACTTCTGCCTCCTTGTGCGGCATGACAAAGGCCTCAGGATGGAGGAGACTCTTGGACCTAGTGGCTGGGGGTTATGTGGCAGGAGTGGGATGTGGGGTGAAATTGGTCATGGGGTACTTGCTAGCTCTGGGTCCAGAGTGCAGGAAAAATCATTCAGAGCTGCTTTCCTTTTGAGCCCAGCCTTTGGTAAAAGGAAGAAGAGCAAGCTATTGACTTTTAGGTGTCCATTCTATCTGTTAATCACAGACGATAAATTACTGCTTCTCAGAAATAGGAATGTCTACCTTGGCTTGAATGCGGCTGTGCCTTTCTTTTATTTGTTTTTCTCTTTATTGGTAGAGGCTCACTTCTAGCCATTTGCTCCTTGGGGGTTTTGTTAAGGACTGAAGGGAAACTGAAGGGCACTCTTTTGATTTATCTCCTATCCTTTCCTTTTGGTCACTCCACAGGGCTAAAATAGCCGAGTTGGCTTTAATATGTCGCCATTAGAGACCAGACATTAGCTGCAATAAACCATCATGCCTCACAATGAAAAATGTCCCCTGATTGGCTAATTAATCAGTCAAAGGGGAATGACATGGCTCTCGGCTTGAGGGACTCTGCTAGAGAGAAACAGGCTGTTGATAAATGGTTTTCCAACAAATTCATATATCAAGGAAACTTAGTCATTTTTTAACTACAGTTTGTGTGACTGCAATTTTTTTCTCAACTTTTCTTTTCTGCTGCTCTTGCTGTTTAGGCAGCATTTTTGTGTTGTTGATAGAAAAGTATAGGATTTTAGAGATGAGAAAGTAAATGCTCACTATTTACTCATGTCTGTTAGACTGATAGGCTTGATTGTTTGGGTTTATTCACAGCTAAAGTCTGACAACTTTCCACATAATTTGTGAGATTATCCTTTTCTGGCTTCCCAAACTCTCCAGACTGTGTGGTTCACATTGCCTGAGGCTAAGTCCTGGCCAAGTGCTGGCAGCCCCTTATCTTCTCAAAGTTCCCATTTTCTCATCTTTAAATGGGGGCCAATAGGGGGCTCCTCTGCCAGGGTGTGAGGGGGAAGGTAGTCACCTATATAGCATCTGCAGTAGTGGCTAGCACATGGAATGGACTCTTTTAATGTCTGCTATTTTTTTTTTTTAAAACTTTATTTATTTATTAATTTATTTGCCTTGGTGTTTGCCTGGAACTGGAACTACAGACAGTTGTTAGCTGCCATGTGGGTGCTGGGAATCGAACCCGGGTCCTCTGGAAGAGCAGACGGTACTCCTAACCACTGAGCCATCTCTCCAGCCCCATGTCTGCTATTTTTTATCAATTAATATTAATATTAGATTCATATTTCCCACAAGTGTGGAGACGTTAAACTACATAGAGTAGCTCACAGTGAAAAGCAGCATTCCTGTCACAGCCTTCACTGCTCCACCTTTCTGGCCTGCTCCCTGCATCTCTTCAGTTCTTCACCTTCATATTTTAATATAAAACTTATATTGACATCTCTTCCCTTGTTTTCTAATTTGTCTTATAAATTTTATCCTCAATGTGGAATAATTTCTTCCATTGCTGAAATGCCTCTCTCTGTACCCTGGAAAGTGTCAGGAAATTCTCAGAGCCTCTAGGGAGAAGGGTGAGAGAATATGCTGGGGTCTGGGGGAGCCTGCATTCCCAGCCTTCCTGTCCTTGCCTCTCAACAAGAGCATAGCTGCTTCTTGCTGTTACTCTTCTCATCCCCTCAGTTTTGTGATAAAGACCAAAAACTCATCCCTATTTAAGAAGCAAGATAGCCAGGCTATGAGATTCTGGTCAGAGTGGAGAAGGGAGGTAAAGGGGGTAGGTACCATCATCCCTGCTCTGGACCTGCTTCTTTGCTCTATCTTACAGCCCCTGAGTATCTCCCTGACCTGCTGAGCCTTGAGCACAGGGGTTCTTCACTGACAATGTGTTTCTTGGGGCCATAGTGTTAGTCTGAGATCAGATACTGATCCACAAGATGGATGCTGGGGTCTTTCTGGGTTTTACAACTATATTATTACCTACAGGGCTAAGAGTGGAGGTGCTTGGTGTGGTTGCACTGTGGGCTGAGTGGGGAGGGAGAGGTGGAGTGTTACTGGAAGGGGTCTTTACAAAAGCCTGAGTGTAAGACCACCCATTGACATTTCTCGGTGTTTTGATATCTGCATTTCTCTTGGTAGGTTAGGATTTGGGCCTTTTTTAAATCTCAAGTTACTACTGGTAGTGTTTGGTGTTTACATTTTTACAACTATATGAACTATATTCCCTGCTAAGTCAAATATTGTTCTAGAATATTTCTGCAGTTTTGTTGTTTTCTGATGGAAACGAGGCTTCTGTGACTTGCCCTCTGCACCTATAAGTGCTATAGCCTCGTGTTACTCTTTGTGGGTTGCTCTGTCAGAACATCTGTCAGCTAAATATGATTGCTCAGAGAATCTCCCCACTGCTGGCCTCACTGCCTCACTGGGACTCCTTGCTTCCTGTCCTGGGTTCATTTCTGTTGCCATGATACAGTGTCTGACAAACAGCAACTTAGGGGAGAAAGGGCTTATTCAGTTTACATTTTCAAAGTTACAGGCCTGGAGTCTTGTAAATCAAGACAAGAACTTGAAGAAACTAGTCACACCCACAGTCAAGAACACAGAAAAAGAATACCTGTGGGCCTAGGCTCAGTGCCCTCTCTATACTAGTACAGTCTAGGACCCTTTCACCAAGGGTGAGTCTGGCACCTCAGTTAGTGTGTAAAGACGGTCTCTGATAGACATGCCCTCAGGCCAGCCTGACAAGGACAATCTTCCCAGGTGTTTCCAGATTGTCAAGCTGATAAAACCAATGACTGACCTCTTAGCCTGCCACACCCTAAGCCTTTTGTCCAGCAGCTTCCTGAGAAGAGTACGGAGTTGAAAGTAACTGGCACCCAAGGTGAGGACTAGAATAGGGGCTGGAAATGGGTCTCTGAGGCTTGAAGGTGTTACTCTTGGGTTGTGGTACCTGCTGGTGCTTACTTCTATCCTATATAAGGACCCTTTTCTTTTGTCTCCCAGGCAGGAAGTTTTAGGAGCTTCTTAACCTTGAAGTCTACAGTCTCATAAGTGGGAGTTGAGTGTTTATATTCCTCAGACATTTCATAGGCTCCTGGCAGTTGGAAATCACCTTCATCATCACTTAAGACACTCCTTTTCTCTGTAGTTACATGGGCAGCTCCCCTACCCTCTCCTTTGTAGTTGCATGGGCATCTCTTCCCCCTACTTGATAATTGAATGGATACTCCTCACTCTTCTCTAGCTGTATGGCATCATTGGATAGGCTTTTGATTATTCTTTTGTTTTCTTTTGTCTTTGATTTTCCTGTGTCCTTGCTATACTTTGAAGACTTTGGTTTTATTTTCTAACCATTCTGTTAAAAATCTTCAGTTTTGCTTTTAACATTTTTATTATTTTTTTATTTCCAGGTGTCATTTTGTTTAATTTCATTGTCACCAAAAAAGGCATTAGATGTTGAGATTCAGAGTGTTTCCATCTTTGTTCTGAATGCTTCTGTTCTTTTAGCTTTGGTTGATAACTCACATTGGAGGACTCCTGACAGAGTCTAGTAATTCTTTGCCATCTGCTTTGATCTGAATCAGTTAAAGACATCAACTTAGGAGCCCATTTGCAGGGGCAGTTTTTGAGCCTGGCTGTGCAGGGATCCCAAGTAACTGACCTTTTCACTGGAAACACTTAAGTGGCAGAGTTCTGTTTCTCTGGAACAGTACTGACAGTGGCATAGTTCTGGGATCCAAAGTTAGGAGGATCTCACTACCATCAGTGGGTCTCTTTCTGGCTCTCCAGCTGCAGCTCAGTTCCTGTTAGCAGTATGGTTCAAACTCCTTGTCCCCAGGGATTATGCCTTCTATCACCTCTGTTTTTATTTGAAGAGAAAATTGGCTGGCTGGTAGTCTTCATTCAGTAAATTAAAGGAGGTCTAATCCTAGGGACACGGAGCAAAGTTATTTCAGGAAAAAAAGTAAGATGCACTATATGAAAACCTTTTCAAATCAAAAGAAGAAATTGTTAAAAGCTCTCTTACTTTTTCTTTTTTTTCTTTTTCAAAATATAGAACTGTTTTATCTCATAATATTTAGGCAAGTGTCTTAATCACTATTCTATTGCTATGAAAAGACACTATGTTAACTCTTATAAAAAAGAAAGCATTTAATTGAGGACTTACTCAGTTTCAGAGGTTTAGTCCATTATCATCATGGCAAGAAGCATGACATGGCAGGTATGTTACTAGAGAAGTAGTTGAGAGCTGTGTCCTGATCAGAAGGCAAGGAGAGAGAGACCTCAGAGCCTACCCCCAGTGACACGCTCTCTTCAACAAGGGCACACCTCCTAATTCGCTGAAATGGTGCCACTCCCTAATGACTAAGCATTCAAGTATAAGAGCTTATGGGGGCTTCTCTCATTCAGACCACCCCACAGGAGCTAGAGGTACTGCCAGATTCAAGTCCAAATGTGCAGGTTTGTTCTGCTGTGCCTGGTTCCCTTAGTCTAGTTTTTGCTTCTCCCAAGAGAGCCATTTGGGCAGGAGTAATTGCCTGAACACCTTTAGGAGGGTTAAAGACACAGTTCTTGCTTACTTCACAGAAGTAAAGATGCATGGAGAACATGTTCTGACCCTCAAGAAATACATCCCATCATACTTTAAACTAGAAGATTCTTATGTGGCTCCTGTCACCAGCAAACTGCCCCTGCTGTGTGTGCTTCCTCTAAGTCCACACAGAGGGACGTTTCACAGGTCAGATGCCTTCCTCACTCTCCTTGGCGTTCCTCATCCACAGAAAAAATATACGACACTCTGCCAGAGAGGCAGGTTCCTGTGATTCACGCTTGCCCTCTTTGGGAATGTGAGTGGAAGCAGTCTGTTACCAGGTGAAGTGGGAGGATCTTGTGTCGACACTCCAGCAAGATCTCCAGTTCAATCTCAGACGCAGTGGTGACTTCCTACATGACACTGAGGCACATCTCAACTTCTCTAGTGCAGTTTTACATCAGAGGTCTCTTCACATAGAGATGGTATTAGGAGACTAAACCCTTGGAGTTCAGGGAGGATTGAAAGCACTGACATGCTCTATCACTGTTTGATAACAACAAAGTTAGAGTGTGAGCTTCAGCTTTCCCTTCTGACTCTGTCCTGTTGATGGTCTCTGGCCTGTTGGTTTTTATATTTTTAGTGTCCTAGGAGGTCAACTTTTTTGTTCCTACTGATAAAGTCATTCTTCATCCTCATTGTTTTGAACTATGGTCATAAGTGGTTTTTCTAACCCCAAGTCTTGCTTGTTTTCAAAGCATCTGCCATCACATGTTTTCTCAAAGTGCTTGCCCAAGTGCTGTTCAGCATCAATAGTCCCTATGTGAAATAAGTGCAAACATCATGGCTTGGCCACCTCCACGTTTCCCGAGCCTTTGCAGGCTGTCTTAGCAAGTGAGCTCTCACTCTACATGTCAAGCCCAGCTTCCATGGACACTGAACAAGGAAGAGTGCATTTGTTTAGACACACAGACATTGGTCACGAAGTCCTGACTCACCCAGGTATCAGGCAGATACTAATTAACTACTTTTGGGTTTGGCTCAGAGTTAGGCTCCAGAGATAGATATGGCAAGGAATAGAACAGATAAGAATCACCACCCCCAGGCGGCTTACACTATGACATTTTCAGTGCTGATCCTTCTTTTCACCCACCTCTGCATTTGTCGAATTTGTTGATGATGGTGTCCTGCCACGGCTTGTAGCCTCTTCTGTCGACTCACCATTGCACCAATTTGATGAAGGTCATTGGAGGACCTGGCTCAGTGTCTTTAGTAGTTGCTCACTGAGTATCGAGCTAATTTTTAAGTAGTTGCATAATTAAATAGATCAATAGCTTGAACTTTAATGCTAAGTTTATTGTATGGGTTTCTTTTACCATTTCTGGCAAAAGTAACTTAAGGAAGGAAAGAAGGGTTTACTTTGACTTAGAGTTCCAGGCTTACAGTTCCACATGCCAACAAGAGTGTGGGGTAGCTAATCACACTGCATCCATGATCAGGAAGAGATGAAGAGAAGAAGGTGGCTTGTGGGTCTTGGGTATTGCACTCCAGTCATCAGGCCATCATGCTGTCCCCGCTTTCCCTTTTTTATTCTGTTAGGACTATTGTCCATTGGATGGTGCTACCCACATTCAGGTTCCCCCTCCTCAGTTAAACCTTTCTGGAAGCTGTACATACAGAGACCTACAGAGAAGTTTGTCTCCCTGGTGATCCTAATCCAGTCATGTTGATGATAAAGATTAACCCTCAAAGTGATGAATTATACTAAGAGTCACTCAGGGTTAACTTAGGTTGTAGGTCTAGTTTCAAGAGCCTCTGTCTCACAGGTCAGTGTTGGTTTACTCCTGGAGTGACATAGTCCAAGTCCCTCAAGTATCCTCACTTGAAAATTGAACCTAAAGTCAGTCCTGTCTAAAAATAGTCTATAGTCCTAGAAAATACGGAATATAACAGAGCCACAGGCTTAGTGCCCCTGTAAAGAAAAAACAAAGTCCAAAATGTAGGACATAGCTCAAGACAACTGGCACAGTTTCTACAATAAACCCAAGTGGAAAGACAAAGTGCTGTGTATAGACCCTGTGCAAATTAATAACCAGATGTCCACGGGATTCTTATTCCAAACTTCATTTGGACTCACATGAGATGGCTAATGTCTGATTCTTGATGTGTCTTAAGTACTAAAGTTTGTTTTGTTTGGTGTACTGATGGTACTGTGATTGTGTAAGGAGGTTTCTCTGTTCTTATAGTTCTTTATTTCCTTACTTTTTTGGTGCTGGGCATCAAACCCAGGGCCTTGTGCATACTAGTTAAGTGATCTACCACTGAGCTATAAATTCTACCCAGAATTTTTTTTTTTTTAAACTTTATTTTATTTATTTGCCTTGGTGTTTGCCTGGAACTGGAACTACAGACAGTTGTTAGCTGCCATGTGGGTGCTGGGAATTGAACCCGGGTCCTCTGGAAGAGCAGAGGGTGCTCTTAACCGCTGAGCCATCTCTCCAGCCCCATCTACCCAGAATTTTTAATGATATTTTAAATAAATATCAAGAATTATTAGAAGGAGTACGGGAGTGTCTTAGGGGTTTTATTGCTGTGAAGAGACACCATGACAATGCCAACTCTTAAAAGGCAAACATTTCATTGAGGCTGGCTTATAGTTCAAAGGTTTAGTCCATTATTGCCATGGCAGGAAGCATAGAGATGTGCAGGCAGACATGGTGCTAGAGAGGTAGCTGAGAGCTGAGAGTCTAGATTGTCAGGCAGCAGGAAGACCCTGGACTAGCTTGAGTCTTTGAAACCTCAAAGCCCACCCCCAGTGACACACTTCCTTCAACAAGTCACACTTCCTATTAGTGCCACTCCCTGTGAACCTATGGGGGCCATTTTCATTCAGACCATCATAAGTTGCTTGTTAATTTTTTTTGTATATTTGAACATTTTGCAGCTTAAAAAAATTTATAGTTGTTTGGAGACAATTTCTTTAGCTGTCTTGTGACTTTTTTTTTACTCTACCAAAGAACGTAATTATTTTGTGTGTGTGGTAAATTTTAAATGTTGTGGTCATCCTTAAGACAATTTTGGTCTTTCTGTTATGTTTATTAATAATAATAGAAGTCAGGAAGTTATCAGAAAGCAAATGTTTTGGATCTCACCCGGAGTATAATGCCTAGTCCTTTGAGCACCTTTGAATCCCTAGAGATCTAAGAATTCTTCCTTTTAATCATCATGTAACCATATGGGGCAGAAGAAAGATGTAGAAGTGGAGTTCCTGGTTCCTCTAAGGCCCCATTGCTGAGAGGTTAAGCCTGGGGAAGAGCAGACAGACTTGAACTATAGGGTAACTATCATGTAGGAACTGAAAGAGGCAGAAGTCCCAAAATATGAACTATTTTAAAAGGGGTACTTTCTTCCCATTGTGAAGGGTTGACGTACAAAGCTTTTCCCCACCTGGAATATTCAAGCTCAATTACTGTCCTCATACAAGTAATATTTCTGCTGCCTGGCATGACACACAGAGTGTCTTTGCTTTTGCATAGCACATAGCACTCTTTCAGGGGACCAGTTGTACTTAGCCTGGAAAGCCTCACCTTGAACCATCCTTATGTGCCCCCTAGAGGGCATTCCTTGAGATATGCAACCAGCTTGTAACTTGCCCCAGAAGCTTCTGGATTCAGTGCCTTTCTCTGCCTGCACCTCACTTTTTATTTGTTCCTTTATTTGGCATTGTAAGCACTTGTTTAGCGGTAGGTGCAGTGGTCCTAGGTGTTTTCACTTAACTTTCATGTCAGAAGAACAATGCCTGTTTGTCACATTTAGATGGAGTCTATTTTTCAGGAGCAGTGTTTTCATCAATGTATCTTATCTCAATCCTGCTAAGCACAGACAATTAGTCTAGAGCAGAAGAAACCTGTCCAAGGATTCTGTAAGGTACAGGTGCCTTTTAAACTTAGGCTTGGCCAGGTTTCTGGTCCCTGTACTGAGTAGTACAGGTCCTGCTAAGCCAAGCACCTGGACCCATTGCCTTGGCTGTGGGAAGGCTGAGAGGACAGTGGTGCTCTTTGCTTTTGAACTAGGATAGCATTAAGAATTCTACTTGTTCCCAGCCAGATCATGTAGACTAACTCCCTTCTGTTTCAGTTAGCTATAACCAAGAAAGCCCAACTTGCTAAACTCAGCAAAAGAGCCATGAGCTAGTGGTGCCCTGTGGTGACTTCTGATCCCATTGGCATTCTTCAGCTGCACAGGTTTGTTTCTATGTCATGCAGTCTACAGTCACGAAACCCTAGGAATAGCACCGATTTTTTTTCAGGCTATTAGATTAGAGTCCTGCTGAAGATCTCACTTTATGGAGGTGACAGCAGAAGTAGAAGAATGTAAATCAAATCAAAGCCGGGGGGGGGGGGGTGCTGAGAGAAGAGTTATAGACCAGAAATAACCAACAAATAAGACCATACAGTGTTATCATTTCACAGGCCCACACTGAAGTCCTCTGCCTTGCTAGCCATAGGACTTTCAGTAGGAATGCAACACCTCTAGACCTCATTGGTTAGCCAGAAATACTAGCTCAGCACTGGCTACCAGGGTCCTCATTTAAGCATTGTTAGAAGTTACCCTAACCAGAAAAACCCCTTTGCCCAATAATATTCCTGCAGCCCGTGTTTCCATCCACAGCCCTTGAAAATGGGCTTCCTTTGGCCTCCTGCTAAGAGTGACTCTTGGCTCTGTGCTGTGACTGTGCCTAGTCACATTCAGGGTCACACTGAGGGAACATGCCACAGTTGAGGGAGACTGGTAGCATGACAGAGCTGCAAAGCTGTCACCCTTTGGCTTTGCCCTCCCTGCTTCTGCCCTCTCTAGAGACCTTCTTCTGATCTGGTTCCTAGCAAAGCCAAGTGGGTACTGTGGGACCTGCAGGGGTTCTTGTGCTGGACACCGAGGGCAGAAACTGTATTGTAGAGCCAAGCTGGGAAAAAGAGGGAATGCAGTGATGGACACTACCTCCCTGACAGCTCTCAGGCCTCTGGGAACCCTTTGCTTGTATCCTAAAGCCACAGCACTGACACACTTGTGCACACACCTTTTAGTCTCATTAGTTTTACAAGTCATCGTTATGTGGATTTCAAGTTACTAGCATAAAAGTGTAGGCTTGTAATAAAACATTGAACTTAGTGAGTCACCCTGCCATTTTGTGACTATTTCTTCTATCTAAATATAACAGAATACATTAGGACAACATTAGGAAACTTTTCTCCAACTACCATGTTCATTGAAATAATTTAAATATGCTGCAGCTTATAAGTTTTCAAGAAAGTAGAAAGGTCATCACTTCTAATTCCTTTCTGTAAAAGTATAGTTAGGTACAAACTCAATTTTTAAAAAAATTATGTAATGAAAGGGCCATTTCTTACAAATAACAGAAAATGATATGTAAATAGAATACAAGTTTGAGCATTATTGATCATAATTATAATTACTGGGTAAGAGGTAAAATGCTCTTCTCCTGGAGGGCCTGCCAGGAAGAGTGATGGCCCTTTGAGCTCTTGAGTCATGGCTTTGTTTTCTACAAATTTGGAAACTGAGAGTGTCTTCTGGAAAGCTAGCACTAGGTGGAGCCACTGAGTGGTGATGGTCACTGCTGCTAGTTTGTGGCTGAAGAATTGTCTGGTGGGTTGATAGACAGTTATTCAGTTTCTGCCTTAAGTGGACAGGTTGGCATTTTTAGCCAACTTCTAAGGAACTGATGTATGATTACAGAAACATGAATTCAAAATATTTCATTTTTCTGGTTTGAGAGTTGCAAAAGCAACAGATGAGTTGAAACTAGTCTGCCTTGTCTAGTTTGTTCACACACATCCACGATGACGCAGCTTCTCCATTGCCTGCTGACTGTTTGAACTCAGGAGTCCTAGCTACTAGCTGGGATGATCAAAAGAACTTAGATGTTTTTGTTTTTTTTTTTTTCTTCCTTAATTATTTTCATTGTGGATCTAGAGATGTAGCTCAGTTATTAGAGTACTTGCCTAGCATGCATGAAGCCCTCAGGAGTTAGAGGCAAGAAGAACATGAGTTTGGGGTTAGAGGAAGGTTGGGACTAGGTCAGCTTCACTTAAGCTGTGGCCAGTGCCCCTTGTTAGTTCTTCCTGTCAGCATTGCTATAGAACAAGGTCTCATCCCACCTCACCGATGTGTCCATGGGTGATAGATGTTAGTAAGCATGCAGTCAGTTAACAGAGCTGTAATGCAACCCTTTTAGAGCCTTCTACATTATTGAACACAGCCTTTCTCCCAGAACTCATTAGTTATCTGATTGTAGAACCTTTTTCTTTCTTTTCTTTTTTTGTCTTTGTTTGTTTGTTCTTTGCTCCTCCTAGGATTAAATTGGGGAAAGATGTTCTGGGTGACAAAGGGAAGAAGCCACTAGGCAGTAAGCTGGTTTGGTTTGTGGTACTTCCCATGTCTTTGCATGGTTTAGTAGTCCCCCTCTATCTAAGAAGACTATATTCTGAGACAGCAGTGTAAATGTACACTGCATCCTTTCTATATGACCTGTAGCATTGTCACATAGTGCTGGAGGTAGCCTGTCGCAGATTCCATGCCCTGGAGTACTTTTTACAACACTCTGTATGTACTTGGGAGCCATTATTAAGTAAAATAAGAGTTCTCTAATCACAAGAGCTGTGATAGTAGTCAGTTGATCTGATAACAGAAGCTATTACCTGTGACTAACAAGTGAGTAGCATATATATCTGAACACACTGCACAAAAAAGATAATTTATGTCCCAGTTAAGACTATACAAGATATTACTACAGTTAATAGAACTATGAAGCTTAAACTGCAATTTTGTGTTTAATATTTAGATAAAGGGGTTATCGTAGGTGGTTTAGAAAAATTTAGATCTAACAGAACAGCAGACTGAAAAGCATGCCTAGTTAGCTGAGGTGTCCATATAATCAAGAATTGTCATCATTGTTGTTGTGAATCTGTCCTCCAGAAGACAGACTGATGCCAAGAGAATATTAGATAAAGGCTGAAATGCAAGGCAATTGGTCAAATCGTGCCTGTCAGAGCTTTGAGCATTAATCTCTACCCTGATTAAAATTCCTTTGTGCTCCACATGGTGCAGGGTCACTGTGCCTCCAGTCCTTGGTTCTTTGACTTTGTGGTGAAGCTCTCCTCCCCAAGGTGTGCACTGTAGAGATTTACCCAGAATTGCTCAGAAGACTCACAGAGTGAATGAGTCATTTCCGTGTATCACTGTGCTTCTGTATCCATCAGTGCCAGCTTCATCCCATCTTCTATCACCTTCCCATGGGAACCTGCTGCTATTCCAATACTCCAGCTTTGCTACCACAGGGCTCTCTCGGCGTCCCCAGCTATTTCCCTTCATAGCATACCGTGACTGTCTTCTGTGACTGTAAGAGTTGAGCAGGTAACACAATTGCTCGGTTTTTACCTTACCATACAATTCTCTGTTGAGATGAATGGGGTGGAAGCTTAGATACTATGAGGGGCATGTGATGTTCATAAGTGAGCCTTTTGTGAGTTCATAGGAACTGTCATCATATTTGGCACTCTCTAGCATAGACTTTTATGTTAAAAGTAAAGTCACTTTGATTTTAATGTTGCACAACTTCAGTGACACAGTGTGCTATAAAAGTCTCAGGGATTCACCTTATTTTCCTCTAAGCTGTGAAAATAAAGCAAGTCATGAAGTTGCAAGGTAAAAACATAGTTTTTCCATAAGGTGACATTAATTGCTGGAGATTTTGGTCAATAGCTTCCGAAAGGCGCCTTTTTCTCCTTTGAGTATAGGAATGTTGGGGTGGGAGCCGAGCCAAGCCTTTGTAGCTAAGCCGGAGAAGTTTCTGTGCACTTACTTGGCTGAGATGGAGGTTCGATAACCTTTAGCCCTGGAGATTTAAAACAACAACCACCAAGTCTCCCTGTGCAGTGATGGCTGGCCTGAAACTCCCAGGGAGCCATCTGCCTCTGCCTCCTGGGTGTACCACCATGCTTGACTAGAGGTTTGATTTTTGGGGGTTTTTTTCCTTAAGCCTTATAGATCCCATAGACTTTCATTTGATATTGGCATTTTATCTAGCCAAATGACTTTTAGTGGCAAATTGATCTTAGAATTTTACAGTTAGAAAATCAAGAAGCTCTTTTTTTATTTTCCTGATTTCATACTCCTTTCATGTGGTGTCATTAAAAGCTACTCACCATCTTTCCAAACTATCCACTGATTTAAAGTCATACTAACCAAAGGAATTCTTTGTACCTTCTGATTCTGTTTTAGCCTTAAGTCCACACAGAATAACACTAACTTTGTGAATAACTTAGCTTTTCTTTGTAGGCTAAAGAAGCTATTTGAATGGTTATTTATAGGACCTATATTTTTTATTTTATTCCACTTGTGTGTGCACACGCACTGCGTGTGATTTATTTGTGGGGAGGGCACATTTGCCATGGTGTGATGTGGAGCTCAGAGGACACCTTGTAGGAGTTGGTCCTTTCCTTCCACAGTGCGGGTTCCAGGATCATAGTCAGGTCCTGAGGGTTAACAGCAAGTTCCTTTAGCCACAAAACATTTTGCCAGTCCAGAATCTATGTATTTTGGTATATTTGCAATTAAAATTCAAATTATTAGAAAAAAATAACCATCAGTGAGTTGTGACACATTAACAAAACTTGAACATTAGCAGTTCTTGGAGCCCACTCTTAAAAATAATTCTTCTTTTGCCACTTATAACTTTTTTATTTTGTGTGTGTTCATGCGTGTTTGTGTGACACTATGATATATTCCTTGACAACTTTGCACCATTGGACTTCCAATCTCAGGGTCTCCTGTGCCATCTCTCTAGCCCAACTTTCTCAGTTTTAAAGAAAAAAAAAAATCAATGAAGAACTATTTTGCTAATAAAACTAATTGCTAAGCAACTATCAAGTCCATTTTTAGCTTACATTTATTTCCTTAAATTAATAGCTATTCCTAAATCTTTGGCTATAGTTATTATCTCCATGTCAAGCATCATTGTTTTACACACCCCAGGTGAATTATTTGCCTCCTGTTTGAATCTGTTACAGGTACTTACTGCAATAATGTTTGTTTAAAGGTTATCTGAAACTAAATCTATCCAAGTAATAAGGAGTATAGGGAAAGTGCCCATATATGACTCATGTTATCATGATTTGTAGCAGCATTAACTGCATCCATGGCACTGCTTTGAGGGTGATACCCTAGGCAAAATAACTTATATCCTACTCTTCCTTTTCCCTTTAAAAGTCGGCTATTTTTGATATAGCTGCTAAAGTTAATGGTCTTTTATAATTCAAATGAAAACAGACACCTTTATCCCAAAGGACATGTGTGTCCTTTCTCTTGCGTCAGCTCGTTTGAAGTTTTGGGGTAGGAAATTGTAATGATCTGGACAAAACTTTTAGGCAGAGTGAGCTTAAAGCCTTAGCTTTTGGCTCTTGACATGATAATAATTCATCTGAAAGTCTCTTGGAGTCCAGCTAACAGAGGATTGTGTAGATAATGTGTTCATTAAAATGGTGCAGACAGATGTTCTGAGATACAGATTTGAGGTCAGGAACTACTGAAGCTTGTTCTTCTAAGAGGCTTTTGAAGGGCAAACGCCTTGCTTTCATTATTCTTGCTTTTATTTTATCCTTAAGCAATGTGCCAGCATGCAGTGGGCACTCACCAGATGCAGATGAGGGTGGGGGCACATGTGGCAAATGTGTGGGGATGAAGCTGTCTGGATGGCCCAAGTCAGGCTGTGCCATGGATCAGTCATGTCAGCGTTCTATAGTAATGTGAGATGCCTAGCAGGAAAAAGTGGAAGTCATGGTGTTGCCAAATGAGTGAGACCCCATCCTCATGTTGCCACACCACAATGCCTGAGTGTGTGCATAGACCATGGGTACCTTCCTCACAGGGGCTGCCTTCCTCCAGCAGGCATTGTTCCAAGCAATGTAGAAAAGCCAAGGGATCAGGGAGAGCTTTCTAGAGGAAGAATGTTCTGTGCATCAGGGAGCTGGAAGGTCATTGTGGAGGCTGCAGTGGCCAGGTCTACCCAGCTGAGGTGCAGAGCACTAGGAAAGATCACGGAGGGCTGGTACATCTCTACCAAGTCTAATTTTTTAGGTCTCCAACTTAATTGCCTTTAGTTCAGAGCTCAGCCTCCAGGAGAAAGATCTTAGCCAGTGCCTGTCTTTATTCCCTTTGATGTCCCAAGTGAAGGACAGGTCTTGTTCTGGCATTGTAGAGTACCCAGTTTCTCCTCCCAGCAACATTTACAGAGCCCTCTATGGTAGAGACTGAGGAAAAGAGTGGGTATTGATAAGAGCCATGGGACCCCCAAAGTTCTGGCCAGCCTCAAAGACTTAAGCAGTTCCTAGGCAGAGATATCAGCAGCAGAGCTGGCCAGGCGAGATCCTTTGCCTGGTCAGTACCAGTGAGAGATGGCTACTACCCTTTCCCTCATTTTTTTGGAACTTATACTTAGTTGTGTGGGGTTAGCAGGTCCTAGGCCCTTTAGGGCAGCCATAGGAGTGGAGCTGAAGCCTCCTGAGCAGAATTAGCTCACCAGTCTTTTTAAAGGAGAACTGTTTTAGCATCCCGAACCCTGGATCCTAACTGTAACTTAACTGACACCAGTCACCTGTATTCTTGAGTCTGATTTACTAGCTGGAACAGCGGGAGTGGATTTAAATTGTAAATGTGTCGAGATACCAATTTCAGCCCCTAAAGAAGTTGACTAGAGCCTAGAGCACCTGGTATCCCTGCCTGGTCATCTACAACCATCACTAGAACTAGCTAGATGCAGCCAGCCTGGAAGCTGGCTATACACAGGGATACACTGTGAGAAGGACTAGAATCCACTATAGGATTTGGAACCAAGGGAGACAGCTTGGTGTCAGAAGGAAAGAGAATCTTGTTATAAATGGGTTTTGACTTTAGGATTGGGTGTTGCAGGGTGAGTCTAGAGGAGGTGCTCCTTCAGAGACCTGTAAGACATAAGCTGAGGAGCTTAGAACACCTTCTTTGCCCAGAGTTAAAGGAGCTATGGAGTAGTGTCTTAGTTAGAGATTCTGTTGCTGTGAAGAGAAACATTTAGTTTTCTAAATGTTTATCAAAGAAAACATTTAGTAGAGGCTGGCTTATAGCTTCGGAGGTTTAATCCATTTTCGTCATGCAGATAGACATGGTGCTGAAGAAGGAGCTGAGGGTTTTACAACCTGATCCTCAGGCAGCAGAAGAAAACTATGTCTCACTGGGTGTAGTTTGAGCATGAGACCTCAGAGCCTGCCCCACAGTGACACACTCCTCCAACAAGACCACACCTCCTAATAGTGTCACTCCCTATGGGTCAAGCATTCAAATACATGGGTCTGTGGGGGCCATGCCTATTCAAACCACCACAAGGGGTTCATACATTATGAACATGATTGATTTTTGCATCTAAGGAAGGTGTTTTTGTCTCCAGGAGTGGGAAAAGAAAATGATAAAGGATATTAGTCAGTTGTAGAGGCAGAAGATTCCAGAGACGTATTGGGAGCTCGAGTCAAGGATGTAGCACTGAGATAAAGAACAAACTAGGGGCCCTGGGAGCTGTGATGGCAGGCTGGGGACTTTGACTGCACGGCAGAGTGGGAAGGGGGCTTCTCTCAGAGGGGACTCCAGCTAACATGGCTGCACTTGGGCTATCTTTGCTTACCTGTCCGTTTATTACGTTTGCTGTTGACTTTGAGTTTTTGTATTTCACTTGACAGGTTGGTACAAGGGAGGCTTTTCTAATGTTTTCCACGTTCAAGGCCATGTCTTCCAGAGATTTTTCTTACGGTGTTGTGTCTTCCAAGTGAGCCACATGTCTCACTTGAAACCTTTTTTCTGTCCCGAGCCAGATTTCACTCAACCCTGTCTTGGTCCCTGCAGACCCAGGCTCAGGCTGAGTACGGGAGGAACTGGAGAGAGGTGTTGGTACTGAAATTTGAAAGTGCAGTGCCAGCACTATTGGTGTGAGGGGCAAAGGGAGTGGCTATCATTAACTAACCCACACTCAAGGGCCTGCCCCGCCATTGCCCACACCTAAAGGCAGTTGTCCAATAGAGAGAGCTCTGGTCTAGGTTTTTAGGGTTTATGTTCTCTCTCTTTCCTTCTTCCTCCCCTCTCTGTATGTGTGTGTCCACTAGTTACTTACTTTTATTTTTATTTTATGCATGTATGTCTCCCATGCATGCAGGTATCCACAGAGTCCAGGAGAGGGCGTCAGATCCTGTAGAGCTGGAGTTAATTCCTGGCAATTGTAAGCTACCCCACTGGTTGCTGGAAACTTGAGGTGCTCTGGAATAGCAGCAAAGTACTCTTAATTGCTAAGGCAAATCTCCAGTCCTACTTACATTATTTTTATTTATTTTGTGTTAGAGTGTATGCTTATGTATGGGGTCCGTGAGCATTGTGCCACAACATGGAAGTCAGGGATGACATGCAGGAGTTAGTTCTTTGCTACTGTGTGGGTCCCAGTAGTTGAACTCAGGTTTGGTGTCAGGTTTCAAACTATCTGCTGAGCTTTCTGTGTTCTGATATTGAGTACTCTGGTATTGCTGAAGCAATAAATGTCCCCTCGAAAAAAGTCACCAGCTCTACCAACTAGTGAGAAAGAAGAAAAGAAAAAAGAAAGAAAAAGAAAAAAAAAAAGTTTGTGGTGCACAAAGACAATGGTAAGCTTAGTATATAACCAGGCATGTGTAGTAGTGATGACAGGTATCTGTCTGTCCAAAAGCAGAGTCAGTATTGACAAGCTGTTAAACATCTGTCTCTAGGCACTTGAAATTTTGTCTGTCACCAGATGAGACATGTTCCTTGTGGTCTTTCTGCTTTTTGAATCCATCCCTGGCATGTTCTTTGCTTGCCCGCTTAGCCTCTGCAGCAAGAGCAAAGTAATGAGGAGGAGGCTCTGGAAGCCTCTTCATCCCAGTACCTGTCATCACTATAGAGTGTTGCAGTGGGAATTTGCCAAGTAGATCTTTTATGCCCTCACTGCACACAAAGGCCACTGCTGTGTGAGGCAATAGCTCTGCTAAGTAGCTGGGTCCTGGTGTCATTTTAACATATACATAGAGCAAAATGTCCCATTGCCCTTAAATGTGTAGTTTTGACAAGTGCGCCTCTTCAGATCTGGAGAACACATCTATCTACTCCAGTGTCTGTTCTTTCCTCCTCTCTGTATCCTATCCTTGCAGTCCCGCTCTGAGTTGTGGAGATGATGCCCCCTCACTTTCCCTCATGATGACAGTCGGAAGGGGCTGCTTTCACACCAGAGGCTGCTCTTGAGGGGCTCTGCCTTTATCCGGTGGTGTTTCTCCCCAGCCCTGCTTTTCCCGATCTCCTGGTTCCCTGGAATTACATAACATTCCTGTTAGGATCAGTTCCTGTTTTGCTGAGGAGAGGAACTGTGACTCTCTCAGGGAAAACCCCAAGGCTGGCTTTAGTAGAGGCTGCTGTGGCCAGGGCATGATCTCATAAGGGAAACGCAGCCTCCACCGGGCTCACTATTCCTGTCTGAGTCAGCGCACAGATGGGCTACCGTTGTGCGCAGGGGCTCCTGAGACCCTTTTTTCTTCTATGAGTCTACTGGTCTCTGTACACTTCAGAGTTGTGGGCCCACCACACTATGACAGGTCCAACGGCCAGGGGCAACTTTCACTTGAACTCCCTGGAGCTCTCTTCCCCTGTGCTCGGGTCACTGCTACAGAGGGGAGAGTAGGTCTCCAGGAACACACCCTGACTTAACCAGTCTCTTTCCAGCTAGTCTTGCACTCATTCTCATTACTTAAAACTGTGGCTGCACACCATAGCACTTTGTCAGTGTCCGTTAAGATACAGACTCTCAGGAGGGGAGACTGCTCCGTGGTTACAGCACTCCACCATGCAAACGAAAAGACTGGAATGTGAATTTCCAGAATCCGTGTCAACAAGTGGGCATAGTCTGACTGTGATTCCAGCTCAGAAGGTGATGGTTCAAAGTAAGCTGGGTTGTGAACAAGATTTCATGTTCTTCTCTTTTCTTTGGCATTTACTGTAGAAGGCTGTTAATGTTCTTTGTCTTCAAGAATTCCCCACATTCTGAATTTTGTTGAGTTTATCTTCATAGTGTCCTTCTGAAGAAACCCTATGCAGAGCCCTATAATGTAAGTTAACATCCCTCTTGTATCCATTTTATTGTTAATTTGTTTCATATGGCTCTTGCAATCTATACTTTGAAAAACTAATCAGAGATGGTAATTTATTCTCGAGTGATAATTTTAGAAAGGGTGAAGAGGCCAAAGGGTAGAGACACTTGTTGCTAAGCCTGATGACTGAGCTTGGTTCCTGTGGTGGGAGGGGAAACTAATTCCCTTCCTTTGTGTGTGTGTGCGCACACACACACACACACACACACACACACACAACCACAGACAAACACAAATATTTTTAAATTCTTGTTTTACAAACAGCATTTAGGGAGTGATTAGGTAAGTGTTAAGTTAAAATCAGACACTTTTGTCACCAATTACATACATGTTGTCTCTTTCATATCCACAAATAACATGCAAAATAACTGTTGGCTGGAGAGATGGCTCGGCGGTTAAGAGCACCAACGGTTCTTCCGAAGGACCTGAGTTTGATTCCCAGCACCCTCATGGCAGCTAACAACTGTCCATAATTCCAAGATCTGACGCCCTTACACAGTTATACATGCAGGCAAAACACCAACTCACATGAAATAAAAAATTAAAACAAGTGATCAGGCAGTAGAAAGGACTTAGCAGCTCCTGGGCACCAAGCTCCTGGGGATAGGATTGGGCTACTGAACCAGAGGCCAGCATTAGTAGGGACCGAGCCCTGGGGAACAGTTTGTTGCAGCTGGCTCTTGCTCACAGGTGGTACAGACCAAAGTGTAACGGGGATGAGGGCAGAGACATAACTGGGCAGGGAGGGAAAGTGGCTGCAGTGGAGACAAGCCCCTGCTGGCTCTTCAGAACTTGCTAGGTACCTAGATGAGCCTGGCTTTGTGTCCCTGCAGTGGTTATTCACTTCTGTCCCCAAGAAAGAAGCTGGCCTGTGCCAGGGTCTATTCCCAGGAAGATCTACCAGCTGAATAGTATAAGCCCTGGTGAGTAAAGCACCATCCAATAGGCCGGTGGGGCCTGCCCATGCAGCAGGCCAGCTGAGAGAGATTTGCCAGGGCTGGATCTCTTCTGAGGCCCATCCTGCTTGCACTTTCTTGGCTCCTCTCGCCTGGAAAAAACCATGTGGGAACTATGCTGTTTCTCACCTTTATGACATAGGTCCTATGTTTACCAAGAAGGCTGAGCTGTGTGGTATGTGGTAGCAGCAGCACATGTCAAAACCAGCCATGTGAGAGAAGAGTTTTCTTCCAACATGCAGATAGGGCCTTGACATTCAGTTGTCAGATCTAATTGCTCTCTCCCTAGCACATACTAAACGACTTACCCTACCACAGCAGGTGATAGGAACTTCAGAAAGATCGTTGAAACTCAGCTTCCCAGGTTACCTTTAATGCCTAGGCAATCATTAGTCAATGACAGGTGCAAACAAATATTTACAGATAACTCTGCAGGATTTCCGGACTTTGGGAATTTGGGGGGGGGGGGTGCCTGCGTGTTGAACCAGGTCACAACTGTATGAGGTGGACACCTTCAATTAAAAAAAAAGGGGGGGGTGGTTTATCTTGCTAGTCATGGGGAATCCAGGTATAGGCTAGAACTTCTGGAACCAGTACTGACATGAATTCTGTTTGATTTTCATGGCAGTAAACTTAAACACTAAAAAGGAAAAAAAAAAACATTTTCAGTTCATCACTTCAGAGCATGTGGGGAATTCTCCTTATAGGGAGAGTGTGTGCTATGCACATGCACACATACTGCACAGATGAACTGCCCACAGTGGGCAGCACACGCTCACACCAGATACTCCAGATGGTCTTTCAACACTGTTGTCACTGTTGTAGAAAGCCTTTGTATTTAAGCTTTTCTTTTAACCTAAGTTTGGGGTTAAAGAACCTTTGCTCTAGAGGAAAAAACAGCTTCAACCCCAGTGTATTGTTTAAACGGTCCCAAAGGGATTGCTATTCTAAGACCAGATTGTAATTAGTACAGCAAATGTTTGTACACAAGCAGGCGTCAGTAAATTGCTCGAAGCTACCTTAAAGGCTTTCTTTTAAGTGATTTAAATAAACATTTCCCTCTGCCTTAGGAATTGTGTGTGATTCAGAACGTAATTAAGTCATTTAGCTGATTTATCACCTGGACACTGAGTCTAAGTGTCTTAGATGTGTTTGTATTCTAAAGTAAGGAACTCCAGTAAAAGACACTTGCTTGTTAATGTCCTGCTGCATAGTATTTGAGGAACAGCTTAGATTAGGAGAACCTCCCTGAGCATAGCTTTGTGCTTCTTGATTCCTATCAGTCTTTAAATTGTAATCTTATAAAAATTTATTTGGAACCAGTTTATAACAATGAAAAAACTTTGTTTACACTTGGTCTTTAACCTAAAACTTCTTGTTAGGTTAGGTTGGAGGAAGCTCATAACTAACTTCCCCTGAAAGATTTAAGTTCTGTTTTATTAGGAGCCAAAGGACTGGTGGGTTTTCCGTTTGTCTCTTCTGCTCCTTCCTATGTGGACAGGCTAAGCATCTGGGGAGTCCATGCTGGGTTGGGGTCTCTTGGAGCAACAGCCGTCCCTGCCACAGAGCATAGGACTCAGATGGTTTGGGCTGCTTGGGCTGTCACCTTCTGCTTTTTGACAGGTTTTTCTTCACCACATCAGAACCTTTTTTTCTGTACAATTTAGCAACAGTGGCATCCAGCTGTGGTTATCTGCCCTTCTGTTTTGATTCTGGTTTTTATACCTTCAGGGGGTTCAGCCTGGGTTTTACATGCCTGGCTTTGAAACAGTATATGAACCTGAACTCCAGATCACCTTCTGGTGTTGGATGTCATGATCATGTTGTATAGCCTGGAATTATTCCCACCTCAGCTCTCAAGTGTCAGGGCTAGGTTTATGGATTGGAGCTCTGTCCCCTTTCCCCAGTAACTTTCTAACAAGAGCATGAGCTTAGATCTCAATGAGTTCAATGCATTAGATAATGTCAGATTCCTGTCCACAGCAGAAAAGCTGAACAGCTACTTAACATGAGCCAGGTACTAATGTCAGCAAGCTTTCCACAGGAAGGCTTGACAGGAAGGGACTGAGTGACGCTGGGAAGCAGTGGGTTAGTTTTCTTTTATGTCCATGTATTGCTGAAACTTATAAACAGAGTGTGTACTTTAGACCTGTGTACAATTTTTATTCCTAAATTGTTAAAAATATTTTAGCATATAAAAACCATTTGCCTGATTGCCTTAGGATACTTCCTTGTGATCTTTTAAACAATAAATAGTTTCTAATGTTCAAGAGATGCTATTCATTGAGTTATATCAGTGCTTTAAATTACATGAGCACTGTCACTCCCAGTGTAGGATGGTGCAGAAGCGTAGCCTCCTGGAAGTTTGGTCTATGTGGACTTTAGTTCCTTGGAGTAGGATTAATATGGTACTTGATGCCTTAGCATCTTCAGTCACCAGTTATTTTAGATTTTATCTTAGTGGTTCCTATGTGGATTTAGAGCTAGTAGGGTGATATTTGGGGTACTTTCTTTAAATTAATGAATACAATCAGCTCTATGTGTTGAATTACAAGAAAACCAAAACTAGGCTTACTGTCTACTCATTTGCATTTCAAACTACAGTTTCAGGCCTTGGCTGTGGGCAGTTTTATGCAGTTTTTGTGGTCTTGGCATAATCTCTTATTGTCTCTTCATCCCCACTATTGCCTTAATTGTTTCCTTCTGAGCTACCTTTCTCTCCTCATCTAGTTCTTTCTTTGACCTGACTCAAATGTTTTCCCCGTCACACAGTAACCCTGTTGATGATGGATTGTTAAATGAATGAGACATAGTCCCCACTTACAGTCTGGGCAGGAAGTTCAAGGTACACACTGTCAGCTGGAACAAAAGCCTGGAGTATGATGTTAGAGGGCTTGGGAGTTACGTCACAGTGATGGGCTTGGCTCACAAAGGCCAAGGAAGGCAGCAACAGTATGGTGTCTTCATGGTACTGGCCAGCTAGAGAGCCCTGTAGAGGAAAAAAATACCATACCAGCTAAGACATAGATCCTGAGAAAACAAGGCCTTGGAGAAACCCATTTAGATGTGTCTGGGCTATGGACAGAGAGGGGCAAGCTATGACACTTCTCACATGTGGTGCTCTGAAGCAGTCATCCCAGAAGCCAGCATTTTACCCGTGAAAACCGCAGGACTAAATTATCTTAAGAGATAACTCATTGAGTTGATGACTCAGTTGATAAAGTACTTGTTTCGTAAGTATTAGGACCCAAAACCATGCAAAAAGCTAGGTGGATTTTCTAGTGCATGACTATAATCTCAGTGCTGGGGGCAGTGGACAGAGATAGGAGGCTCCTTGGGTGTTGCTGGTCTGCTAGCCTGGCTTTCTTGGCAACTTCCAAGGCCAGTGAGAGACCTTGCCTCAACAAGAGAAAGGTGGACAATTTTCCTCTTCCTACATGCATGTTCATAAACATATAAAAAGATAAGGCCCTTAAGTCTTTAAGTCCCTTAGCATTATTGCACTACACAGAAACTGATAATAGTTGTGTATGAACATCAGTCTCCAATCTGACTCCATTTCTTTCTGTTCCCCATTCAGGCTTATAATCAACATTTCTTACAATTCTACTGTTAGTATGGCCTAAGGCCTGGTTTCTATAAGAATATAGGGCAAATCTTTTGTTCAGCTTTTTGATTTAGCAACTTTCAAAACAATGAGGAGTTTCTTCTGTGTTCCTCAAAGGTAACTGGCAAATTTTCCATTTCTGGATCACTGCACATTGGAATACGTTTGATTTATACCAGTACATCTTAGTTATCATCTTTGCTAATGAGCAAACTTTCAGTCTTCACCTAATGAGAGCCTTCCAGGTTAGTGTTCAAGTACTTCTTTGTATTATAAACAAATTTTTATTGGAGATGGGTGAATAGTACAGCTGTGGTGTTATGTAATACATATATGGAGCAAATTGATTGTGATGGTGAAGCAAATGATCATGGCCCATAGTTAAGCACCTCCTTGGTGGCAAGAGCAGCTAGGAGTCTCTTAGCAGAAGTCCTAACTGCCTAATTCTTAACCTCCTGGTCCTCACACCTATCTTTAATATCTCACAGTCTACTAATTTGTACCTTTGAACCTTCATTTCCTCACTACATCCCAAGTAACCCATGATTTTATCCTGTTTCTGTGTATTAGGTTTTTTTTTTTTAAAGGTGTTTTTATTTTTTATGTATGAATGTTTGCTTGTGTGTATGTATATGTACTACATGCATGTCTGGTGCCCATGGAGGCCAGAAAATGTCATCAAATCTCCCAGAACTAAAGTTATAGATGGTGTGAGCTGCCATGTAGGTCCTGGGAACTGAACTTGGGTCTCCTGGGAGAGTGGCAGGTGCTTTTAGCTGCAGAGTCATCTTTTCAGCTCAGTACCTTTTTTCTTTCTTTCTTTCTTTTTTAATCTACAAAGTGAGGGCATGTTGTATTTATTTTTGTGCCTCTCTTACAGCATAATATCCTGTGTCACGTTCAGTGGAAGACTGAATAATACTTCCCTGCATGTGCACATGTGCATGTATCTACTTTTTTCTCCATTAATGTCAGTGAAGCTGTGGGCTGTTTTTACATCATTGTGAATAATGTTGCAGTGAATATTAGAGTGCAGGTGTCCTCCAAAGTAGACTTTTATTTTCTTTGTGGATAGATTACTGGGTACATGGTAGTGGTTTTATTACTTTTTAATCTTCTCTCTGCCGTTTGCTCCTACTTTTTAAACAGTTGCTATCTTGAAAGATGCATGGTTTTTGCAGCAGACTTGAGTTTGCATTTTCCTTATGATGAGTGATGTTGAATAGCTTTTTATGGTTGTTGGACATTGGTCTTCAGGGAAACAACTGTCTATATTTGCCCATTTTAATCAGGTGTTTTTTTTTTCATTGACTCTTATGAATTGTACATTAGTACTGGCTTCTTAGCACATACATTATTACAGTGTTTTCCCTCTGTGGAGGTTGCCTTTTTCTGTCCAAGAGCCTTTAGTTTCTTATAGCCCTCTTTGCTTACTTTTGCCTTTATAACTTGAGTTTGGGATTCAGTGTCCAAGAAATTATTGTCAAAGCCAAAGTCGTGGCACTTCTCTTGTGTGTGTTTTTCTACATGTTATGGTTTCTGGTTTTCTACTTAGATTTTTTTTTTTTTTTTTGGCCCATTTTGACATGATGTTTATGTGTTGTAGAAGATTTAGGTCTAGAAGATTTTATTTCTTTGCATAAGGAAATCTAGCTTTCTGGATCCACTTATTAAACAGACAAAATAATCAGTGTGATATATCTCATTAACAGATGGGGAGACAGAAATTACATGATCAACCATTTTTTCATTGGTTGATGGGGAAAAAAAGCATTTAAGAAAGTCTCACTACCTTTGATGGAAAGTTTAAGTAGTTTAAGAATAGGTGAAAAATTCCTTGGTATAAAAAAAGACTTTATGAGCCAGGTGGTGGTGATGGCAGCACATGGCTTTAATCCCAGCACTCAGGAGGCAAAGGCAGGTAGATTTCTGTGAGTTCATGGCCAGCCTGGTCTACAGAGCAAGTTCTAGTACAGCTAGAGCTGTTACACAGAGAAACCTTGTCTCAACAAAACCAAAAAAACATTTATGAAAAACCTATGGCTAATAGAAAGCCTTTTCGTCAAACAGTGCTTCTCTACCCTCCTAATGCTGCTACCCTTTAATATAGGTCCTGGTGTTGTAGTGATCCCCAGCCATACAATTATTTCATTGCTATTTTATAACTTTAATTCTATTCTCTTGCTATGAATTATAATGTAAATATCTGTCTTTTTTTTATAGTCTTAGGCAACCCCTGTGAAAGGATCAGGATAGTTTGATTCCCAAAGGGGTGCAACCCACAGTCTGAGAGCCACTGCTCTAAGATCTGATGCAGGCACTGCACCCATCCATCCTCACCATACCTGTTGAGCATAGTGCTGGAAATACTGTCAAGCACAGTGAGACAAGAAAAAAAAGAAATCTCAATTGACGTAAAATTCCCGAACTGAAGTAGACCTAAAATTATCTTTTTGAGGATAACATGACCATAAAGATAGAAAACATCAGTTATTTCACACACACACACACACACAAATGAAAGAAATACTGAAATAAAAGATTTCAGTGAAGCTTCAGAATCAGTATGGAAATCTATGGTGTTTCTGTACGAAAATAGCAACTTGGATCATTTTAATGGTAAGTAAGTGGTATCTGGCAACCTCCTTCCACTCTGACCTAAGACTTTATCCTATGCATTTGTTGTTCTAGACTGAACCACCTATTTCTCCCAGGTTGGTTGCTTAAGTGATGTTTGAAGACCACAGTTTAGGGATTAGGGTTGTTCATTTGTTCCTAGATCATTGTTACTACTTTCTGACTAGAACTTTGTTATAATCAGGCTGTCATTCATATTTAGGACTCAAGAAGTTGTGCTTAGGCATCACCTATCTTGACTTCCACATTGCAGTACCATATAATAAATCACTCTCTTATTCCCCATCCCATGTACGATGTCACACAGTACCACAAAAGTGAAAAAGCAAATGATGGATCGCAACGTTAGATGGGCACTCCTTGATTTTAGAGAATACAAGGATGGGTGTGTACAAATCACTATGTTTTAAAGTCATTTAGAATCTTTCTGTGTAGCATTCAATCAGCTGATTGCAGAATCAAGTTTACTTCATTTTATTTTTAAGAATTGTTTAATCAAATCTGTTGTATAGCTGTTGATTCCTGGTTATATTGTACCCCTTGATTTTTCAGCTTCTTACTCGATGTCCTATGGTTTGGAGGTGTTGTAGACTGTAAGGAAGAGGAAACCCCTAGGTCTTTCATCTTTGCCATAGCAGTCTGCCTGGTGGTGGGAATGGCACCTGCTACCTGCTGGTGCCTCTCAGATGTGGTTAGACTCTAGGCAGCCTGCTTGACATGCTGTCTCGTGCTGCATTCCATTCCAAGGAAAGAGGATTTTCCAGCTAAGCCAGAGGACAGATATTCCCATTTTAATGCTAGGGTGACCAAGGAAGCATTCACCTCTCCCCACAGCTTTCTAGCAGCTAGCTGTGAGCAACACTAGGTCCTCACTGCTCTTTTTATAGATAGTGTAGTATTCTTGAGTACAAACCTGCCCCTGTGAACAGAACACAACAATTTAAGATTTAGCAGCAATATACAATTAAGAGAACTGCTCACTTTGTGCTTATTTCCTGCTCAGTCTAGATTCTTCTCCATCAGCTATGGTTGCCTCTTGGTCTTGCCTTAGAAAAGCCTAGATCCCAAGAGTGTAATCCTTGGTGTCACAGGCATGACATGTTATAGATCAGCAGCAACAGCCTTCTGTGTTGAGTGTCATATGGCTTCACTTCTTCCTTTCCAACATGGGGCTGTCAGCCCTATGTAAGTGTGTGTTGGCCTAAGAAAGCAAGGCTAGGGATGGGGAGGCTGACATGCATGTGGAAAACAGTGACACTGCAGCCAACCTTTATAGGCATCAGCCTGAGGAGCTCAGCGGCCTGGCCCTGTGCTACGTGCCCAGGAGCTGGTAGCACAGGGCTGTGGCAGGGTTGGAAGCAAGGAAAGCAGTGCTTCATTCCACTCAGAAAGGAAGTCATGAAAACCCATGTCTGTTGCTGTACTTTAACAAGCAGATGCAATATCTATGTCTCTAAACAGAGAAAAGCAATTTCATTTGAGCCAAACTATTTTAAGATAAAGGAAAAACTTTCTCTTAGCTCATTGCACACCCCTCCCTACCTTGATCTTCATCACAAGCCCTGGGAGCCCAGGCCTCCCGAGCTAACTCAGCTCTATGCCTGTCATGTTGCTGTCTGCTCTGGAAAGTCGCAGGAAGGGCTGATAAGGAGCTGAGGACAGAAATCTCAGCTCTTATCTCTCCCTCGCACACGGCTCAGTCCTTTTCCTGTCCTCAGACAGGGGACATAAACGGCCATCTCCTGGCAGCCAGGACTTCAAACAGGATTGGGCTGGCCTCTCTCTGGAGGAGCCAAGGAGGAGAAAGTGGGTTGCAACTGTCTGCAAAGTTGTTCAGCACCACTGAGAAAGTGAGCTGCCTTCCTGGTGGGCACATGTAGCTTTTTTATAACAAGACCCTCTTGAGAGACAAGCAGAAGTAGCAAGAGTAGGGAGGGTCTGCCAGGCACCCAGGCTGTGTGAGTCAAGGGCTGCTTTGTTTGGTTAGAGCTTTTCCAGGACACAGGTCGGGCCTGAAAGGATTAGATTGAGTTTGGGTTTGTTGACAAGTCAAGCGGCTGTTTTTAAGGGCTTTCGTGATAATAAGAAATTGACACCCAGATGGCCTGCTTGGGGAAGCTTAGTGTCTTCAGTTCTGCTGGGAAAGTGGCAGTACCAATCTCTCCTAGGTTTCAGCCCATGGCATCATAAAAATAGAGTATTATGGAACCTTCCTTTGACTTGGCATAGGAAAGGCTAGTGGAGAGGACATGCTCTTTGCATGACCATCAGTTGAGAGTAGAGAAAACTCAGCCATCACTGCCCTTCCTGAAGGCCAGCCTTGAGTTCTTCCTCCCTTACCTGAGTCAGTGAGTGGCTCAAAGAATGGGTTTGCGACTTGAGTATTGGGGAGTCAAGTGTTGATATGTGCCACTGCCTTTGGAAGAGGTGATTGTTTGTAGTTTTGATAGACAACTGCATAAAGTTCAAAAGTTCAGAATGTATAAGCTTCGAAGTTGTATATATTATTAAAGACCCAGGTTTGTCTTTGAAAGCCTGTTAGATACTTGTTGCTGAAGGCTGTGAAATAGTCTAGACTGTCAAGCTCAGCTGCTGTTTCCAGGTGTGTTTCTTGGTGAGTCCCAGGGGCTTTCACGAAGGAGAGGGGAACTTGATGTGAACCTACCTCAGAGACCAACTCTGAGGCACTGCAGTCAGAATTTCAGTTCATTTTTAAAGATTTTAAATGATTTTTTTCTGCCACTTGTACACCTAAGAATATATCTTTAAATGATTCTTTAGAATGACTTCTGTAGAGTTTAAGAGTCTATGAAGCTATAGCCTTAAATAATATGCAAGAAGTGAGAAGGAGCTTTTCAATTTTATTATCTTAACTTACTTCTCTTGAATATAGCCCCTAATTATGTCCAATAAAAATGTTATACTCTACAAAGATCTTTTCTTTTAAGATTCTGTTCTCTAAAGAATCCACTATCTTAATGAGTCCTAATATTTTATATCCCAATTTTAAAATATTTTAAAAACAATCTAATATTTTAAACTACTTTGCTTTTTAGAAAAAGGTACCCAACTTGGAGTTGTCAAGATTTGTGAGGAATTTTTTTCCGTCTCCTGCGGAGGAGAAATGGGGGAGCCTCTGCTTGGGAGATGGGAGCCCCACACTGATGGTGGAAACTGTGTCCTGCTTGTGCAGAGCAGGGGAGAACCAGCTGACCCAGAATTAGAAAAGACAGTCAATTTGGATTATTTTTAGACTTCATTCAAAGAAGTTGGTGCCTATGTCACATTGATCATTTCTGCTCTGGAGGAGCCTCGTTTATCTTGTGGTGGCCAGTATGCAGTGAGATGGTGCCACGTGAGTCACTGCAGCTTCCAAGCCTGAGGACCTTCCAGGGAAGCCGGAAACTGCTCTGTTCCTTCCTTTCTTTTCCCCAGATATGGCATGACTTGTCAGCGATTCTGATGTCATCACTTGAAAAGTTGTTGCCATGGAGAATGGTCCTTCTAAAACATGTTGATATTGGCTTTTCCTAATGAGAGGTGGCTTAAGCAGCTGCCAGGCAAATGGAAAAAGAAGGAAAGAAAGGCATGCACAGCTTTGTTAACATTGGCATCCACATGAGGAGCTTGGCCTGTAGAAAGTGAGTTCTATGTGCTTCCATTCCTGCTACCTCACGGAAGGAAGGTCCTTTGTCTGTGTATGAATTCCAAGCAAAACCCAATGCCTAACTCAGAAGAAATCTCTGTGTGCTCCCAGGATCACCCAGTGTTCTCTTTTATGGCAGATGACTCCATTTTCCTCCTCTCTTTGAAAGCCAGCAGTGGCCTCCCTCCCACTTACAGGCACAGTTCTGCAAGGTTAGCCTTTGTCATTAGCAAAAGACTGAGCCTAAAGCTACAGCCCTAATTGTCTACAGTAGTCCCTTATGCAGAGAGACCATAAATGTGCTGCAGCATTGGGTGAAAGGAGTCATTCCTATTGCCTGAACTGCAGCAGAAAACCACCAAGAATTTTTTTCTTCAGAATCACAGTTTTGATAGAAGATTCATTTTGGCTATAAACCTTAGCATCCCTAGCATGATTCACTTTTTCCCCTAAGAATTTCTGCCATTCGCCTAAAGGATGTGCTTTACAATTTTGGCATATTCAGGTTGCCAGCATTGCTACTCTTATACTTTAGACTTTAAAGTTTAGAGAATTATTAGATAAACAAGGAGGTTAGTGGATGTAGCTTAGTTGCTAGAGTGTTTGTTCCATCCCCACCACCACTTGAAGAAGACATTGTAGTGTACACCTGTAATCCCAACACTCAGAAGGAGGGAGGGGCACAGGGAATGAGGCCAACCAAGACTACACGAGAGCTTTTGTTTGTTTGTTTGTTTTTAAAAATGGTCTTTTTTCCATGTATCCCCCTGTTCACCCATCCTTCCTTATTCCCAACCCCTCCCAGTCTGCCTTCGGCTTCCCTCCACCCCATTCCCTCATCCCCTCCCCAAAAAAGGACAGGAAGTCCCAAAGTGGTTCAGCTCAGCATGGCGTATCCACTCCAGGCAGGTCCCACTTTTTCATCCCAATATCAAGACTGGGTTAGGCACTCCTCTGTAGGGAATGGGCTCCAAGGTGCCAGCCCATTTACAGGAACACAGTCTGATCCCACCCCTTGAGGCTCTACATACTGCCCATGCTAATCAACAGTTGCCTATCCTTGCAGGACCTAGCTCTTTGTCCTATGGTTCCCCAGGGACTGTTCTTGATTCAGTGTGCTCTCCAGAGCTCCAGGAAGCCATCTCTGTGGGATCCCTCCTCATACTCCCTATCTTCTTGCTCATACAGACTCCACTCTCCAGCTGTCAGGGAGCTCAGCCCAGTGTTCATCCATGGATCTCTGCCTCCACCTCCATTCATTGTTGGGTGTAGGTTCTGTGATGACACTTAGGGTGATTATGTATTTGATTATAGGGGATGTCCTGTTTAGGCACTCCCTCCATTATTGGTTGGGACCTATCCAGTGACATCCTGTGAGTTCTTGGGGGTTTCCATAGTACCTGGTCTTTTTCTAACCCCACATTGGCTTCCTCTATCAAGATATCCATCTCTTTTTTTCTCTCTCTTTGTTGCTTCTCTCACTCAACTGTCTCCTTCTCTCATGATTTGTTCCCACTTCTCCTTGGTCACTACCTGTTATGGTCCCAATTTGCTGATGAGATCTTTTCTGTTTTCTTTTCCTAGGATGTCTCACTGAAGTTCCTTCTGATCCCAAGCTGTTCAGGGGTTATGGTTTGCAGCTTGGGTATTTTTGCTTTTTGTCTAAAATCCACTTATGAGTGAGTACATCCAATGCTTGTCTTTCTGGGCTTGTGATACCTCACTTAGGAGGATAGAAAATCCATCTATTTTTTTCTGAAAATTTTAGGATGTCATCTTTTTTTATTGCTGAATAGTACTCCATTGTGTAGATGTACCACAGTTTGTTAATCCATTCTTCAGTTGAGGGGCATCTAGGTTGTTTCTAGGTTCTTGCTGTTACAAATAATGCTGCTGTGAACATAGTTGAGCTAATGCCTTTGGGGTGCAGATGTGCATCCTTTGGGTATATATGCACAATATTGCTATTGCTGGATCCTTGGGGAGATTGAGTCCCAGTTTTCGGAGGAACCACTATACTGCATTCCAGAGTGGATGTACAAGTTTACACTCCCACCAACAATGGGGGAGTGTTCCTCTTGTTCCAAATACTCTCTAGCATAGATTATCTTTTTTTTTTTTTTTTTTATCTTAGCCATTACATAAGATCTTATTTAGAAAAGAAACTGAAGAGGAAAAGGAGGTAAGGAACGGAAAACAAGGTTGCTTGAACACAGTACTGCAATATCACAAAGTCTGGTCATATAGGCAGGTACTGAGGTAACTGATGTGCAGGAAGTATATGAAGTATAGATTCATTGGGCAGAGGATGATTCATGATCTAGACAGATAGACAGAATTTCATTGCACTGACTCAGAATGGCAAACAGTTTACTAGAATTTTCCATTTAGTTTATATTCTGCCATTTTAGCAGAATACCTAGACTAGGCAATTTATAAAGAACAAAGATGTATTTCTTAGAGCTCTAGAGGCTTGGAATTTTGATAGCAAGGTACCAGTGTCTGATGAGGGCCTTCCTACTATGTCTGGAAGATATCACATAATAACAAAACCATGAGCTCATATGTCTCTTACTCTTCTTGAAAAGCCCCTCACTACATTCCGTAATTACCTCCTAAAGACTCTGCCTTCAAATATTCTTAACCTGTGAGTTTTAGGGGTTTGTTTCCAACATGTGAATTTTCGGAGAATATATTCAAACCAAAGAGAAACTAAGGATAAAGGGTCTGTGTAGTAGTATGAATGAGGTTTAGAGCTAAATACCGGGGGAAGGAAGGCTGCAATATCAGAGAGGGGAAGTGTTATAGTTGACTCTCACCCAGCTGTCTTGTAACTTTATTAGTTTTGTTCTTGGTTGTTTTTGTCAGCCGCTTTTGCCAGTCCTTCTCTTAGTTGTTTTTGTTTTTTCTGGGTTTCTACAAGCCCTTATATATCTTATTTAGGTTAGGATTAAAGGCTTGTAGCCTTGAACTCACAGAAACAGAAGAAATTTTGTCTCTGGAGTTGTGGGATAAAAGGTGTTGGTTGCCATTTTTGGCTTTTTTGTGTGTGTGTATGTGTGTGCTGGTTTAAAGGTATGTGTGACTGACTCAGCTGTTTATCTTTGTATTCAAGGTTTAAGAATTTCCTGAGCTGTCTGCCTAGGATTTGACTGGGTGCTCTTATTAAATATGTAATATCTCTCTCTCTCTCTCTCTCTCTCTCTCTCTCTCTCTCTCTCTCTCTCTCTCTTTCTCTCTGACAAGTGTCCAGTGTTCCCAAAAGTTGATATTTACTTAGCCCTCTGACAAGTACTTGTGTGACTAAATAGAAAACATTTCCACAGACATTTTACTGAGGAATTCAAGCTTTGTGGTCACTTAATTTATGTAGTTTCACATGTTATGAAATACTCTTTATTTAATTTTCACACCCTATGTCTAAGAAATGTGAAAATAAATCTACGTAGGAGGTAAACATGTAGGCCCACAGCAATAATTTCTCAGTCCTTGTTTCAGGGAGCCCATTTGTGGGCATCTTACAGGTGCCTGGATTCTATATATCTTTGCACACATGTACACACATCATTACATTCTATTAATGGTAGCCCTGGGTTCTCACTGCTTCACATCAAAGCTTGTCTTCCATCAGTGAGGCTTTCAGCTTGTTATGATTCCCTTATATTGAAAGCAATTGCTTATCCTAGGCAAATTCTGAAAGCTAGTTATGACTGGGACTTTCTTCACCTGTTAGCCTAACTTCAAATGCTTAGTGGTAAGTGTCACTCCAAAAGTACAGGATCTTATGCTCAGGCAAGATTTATGAGGATAAAAATAACTGCCTGTAAGTCACTGCACGCTTTACATAGAAGCCACAAAGGGATGGGGAACCATGGAGGTTCTAGCTGAGGCTTCACATTCCTGCCTCTCTGACCCCTTGGTCCAGGCCAGGAGCTGTGAGGGAACTTTATTTGCTGTTTGACCAACCTCTCAAAGAGCTGTCTTCCGTGTGACTTTCCTGGGCTCTAGAATCTCTTGCTGTCCACTTCATCATGTCCAGGTCGGCCATTGATGTGATCAGCTAATCCCATAGAAGGTGTGGCACTTCCCATACCACTCTGCTTTTTTCCAGTTGACTTTTCCCCTAAAAAGTGACAGTGACAACTTGGGAGAAACAATCAGATCATGTAACTTGGATCTGTATGTTGCTAAGGGTCACAGTGGTTATTAGACTGCAGCAGACAGACTTTTTGTTTCTTGCAGGCACTACTTACCATAAGGCAGAGTTTTGACGGAAAGAACGACTGTTTCTGGATGGGAAGACAGGGCTCTGCAGTGCTGGGCCCTTTTTGTCCTGCCCTCCTATGCCCCTCTGACACCAACCTGCCCAGCAGGTGGGCAGGTAGTGGCTGGAGCTCTTCCCCAGCTGTGGTCAGTTCTTCTGATGCTCTTGTTGAACATGCTCCATGTCTTTCTCATTAGAAAGTATGCAAAATATAAGTAGAATAAAAATGGTCCCTGCCTTCTTCAGGAAACTTAGAATTTCCTCAAGAAGATGTTTGCAAAGGAAGTAATCAAAACAAAAAAATAAAAGCAACTAGTTGCTGATGTGGGCACTAAACAAGGGAATAGTTCTGCAGGGTCTGCACACCTCCCTAAGTTCCATCTCAGCCTGTTTGCTTTCCCTTCCCCCAAAGAAGCCGACTATTCTGAAAGTGCCAAAGAGAAACCTCTCAGTGTCCATGTTTGAGTGGTAGGAGAGCAGAGTTCTCCCATAGCCCAGTAGAGGTTTTGCAGAGGCTCCTGAGGTACCCAGGCTATAGACTGGATTCTAGAAATGACAGGTTGAGACTGGAGACAGAGGTGACATGCAGTTCTCGCTTTAGGAGATTATGTCAGAATCATCTTTGCATCACTGTCCTTTCCTTGATTATTGTAAGGGGGTTTTCCCATTGTATTTGTGGCAGTCTGTGCACCCCAAGCACTTGGGTTTGCTGGTCGCTGGTGAGGAGGCCAAGTCAAAGAGCTCCTGATATGGAGGAGTCAACCTGTAACATTCGCACTCAAGAGCCTGAGGCAGGGTCTGGAGAGATAGATGGCTTAGAAGTTAAGAGCACGGGCTGTTCTTTCAAAGTACCCTGGTTCAGTTCCCAGCACCCATATGGTAGCTCACAACTGTCTGTAACCCTATTCCCACACAGACATACCTGCAGGCAAAAGTACATAATAAATAATTATTTTCTTTTAAAGAGAAAGACAGAGGCAGGGGGGTTGTGAGTTGAAGGCCAGCCTGGGCAACACAGCAAGTTAGAGGCCAACCTCAGCAAAACCCAGTCTAAAGGGGAAAAAAGGAACAGCCTTAGTGAAGGAAATTTACATGCTAATTTGACAAATTGCAAAACTCTAAGCCCAGCTTCAGGGCATTTAAAAAAAAAAATTACTATTTGTGTGAACTGTAAACCAGATAATGCAGGTTTTCCTGTTTTCTTTGGAAAGGGGTGTTTTGTTTTGTACATTAAGCTGCCACCTTGGTTAATCTCTGTCCTCAGAGCTGAGCTTGGACGTTTGTTGTAGATTATTCAGCAGTAGATATATTTAGTGTCAGGATCTTCTGAAGAGAAGAGGTGACACAGCATGTGAGTCTATAATGGGTGCCATAGTAGGGAGCAAGGGCCCTGCACCCCACAGCATGGCATCAGATCCACTCCCTCCAGATGAGGTTCCTGTGCTCCACTCTCACTATGGGGCCACACGCTAAGTCCTGCTGCACTGATGGTGATGATGGCCGCCCTCTTCAGTCCAGCAGAGAGTGGGCACCCTCATGGGACTCTGTAACAATTCCACAGGACTCTTCTCCTTAAGTCCTCAACTCAGAGAAGTGGGGAGCAGGTCCCCTGAGGTGTTGACTCTGGGGACTCAGAGCCCCAGTACGTTATAGATTAAGTAGAAATGAGGCCCTGGTTATCCTTGGGGAAAACCAGTCATTAGAGTTTTTAAACATACACCTCCTCTAAACAAAGTGAGAAAACAAGAGGCTTAACCAGGAACCTGCTTTATGCAGTATCTGAAAAACTTTAAAAATACATAGAAAATGCTGGGCTTTTGCACTGGCCTCTGTGTAAGCATTTCTTCTTAGTGAATGGAAGGTGGGACAGTGTAGAAAGAGGGTTAATTCTGTTGTCACCCCCTCCCCTGAGCCCGTTCTTTAGAAAGTCCCCATCTTTTCTGGTTGTGTGTCATATTACATGCCCCTGTAGAAAGCTGGAGATACACACTCTCCCACCTTTTCCCTCCCTGGGCCCAGGAAAGAGTCTGTATGTCTCCCTGCATTTGTCTTTATTGTGGCAGCAGCGGGTGAAGCTCAGGGCGCTAGAGTGCGACCTCGAGGCTCTGCACTGCCACTTGAGTGCCAGTCACTAGTTCCAGAAGCTCCACTTTCCCACCGCAACCCACCCTTTGAGAACAAACCTTCAGAGTTACAAAGCATTAGTATAACTTTCCAAGATGTGGGAGTCTAGGCCCCCAGCTTCTTGCACCTTCATAGAAGGTAAAGCCTCAGGATTATTTCCCACCAATTTAAAATAGATTTTTGAGTGTCTACATAGTATCCTTCCTTCCTGGGCATTCTTGCCTTGACAGTAGTAAATGACATCAGGCTCTTGCAGCCCTCTGAGAGCAGTACTCCAGGAGAAGTGTGTCTCCGAGGCGCAGTAGAATGCTGTCCCCACTACCCTGTCTTGATCAGGTGTCAGTGAATTTGCTGTGATTTCCCTGGTTCTGATAAGGCCTTCACCAGACCCTAGCACTCTGTACAGAACAGCACACAGAGGGACCTTAGAACTCACCTTAACCTACCTATTGATTAGTACTGGATTAGTGGCTGAGACCCCCCAACAGATCTTTTTAAGAAAGATTTTCTGAACTCTTGATTTTAAATCAAATGTTTGACAAAATTATTAGTCATTCTTCCCATTGTGATATTTTATACAGAACCTGAAATTGTCAAGTTATTTTACTAGTTTTTAAAACACCTATAAATCTAAGACATCATCAGTTTACAATGTAATGAAAGTCACATTTAAGTATGGAGGATTTTCTTTGAGGTTGTATCATGTATTTAATGGAAATGTAAGAAGACACAAATTGTTTCTAAATGCTTTTTTGAAAAGGTAACTATTTCTTTGAAATTAGACCAGATTTGAAATTATTTATTTTTAATAAAGGTACATATAAACATTATGTACCTTTACATATGTTTTACAGAAACCAGGTTATAATTAGCAGTGAAACTGGTTTCCAGTTGTCAGTGTAGAATAGGAGCCCTGAGCATCAATACCTCAGGAATCAGATTGCCAGTCTATTAGAAGCCTTACTAAAAGATAAATTTCCCATAGTTATGGAAGGTGACTCCCCACACAGGGACTTTGTCACTCAGCCCTTTTCTTCTGCCCTGCTGAGCTGAGTGCTGTGCCTGAGTTCTCAGTGACTCCCCACCATAGGAATTGCTTAGGACTATGCTTCCTGGGGATTAGAGAACCAGGAGATTGAGTAAGTGATTCAGAAATGGTCTTGTGTTTCCTAATAACTAAGGATGATTAATACTGGCAGCCAGTTCCTGCTATTAAACTATTGAAAACAGGAATTCTAAAGGTAATAAGTAAAGCAACAAGGAGGAGCCATAGGCTACACGTCCCGAACATTAGTCCCAAACTCACACAGGCTCAAAGAGGGGCAGCTTACACCCGGCAGGCAGCCATCAATAGACCTCTGTTACATTAGTGGGCTACCTTCCCAGTGCCCGTGTCTATGCATGGCTATGGGTGTGTGCACTGACATGGGAGGCAAGATCTTTCTTGTCCATCAGCCTAACATTGGCAAATAAACACCAAGAGCCTTCAGAAGGTGTTTCATTTTGTCATGCAGAATTCCAGTCCTCACTCAACATTTGAGGAACAAAAAGACTAAGTGACCTGGTTTTGGAGTCCTAAGACAGTTAATTTTTATTTCTTTCAATATGGCCTGATGAGATACCAGCAAAATTAGCTGAGTGACAGGCATGTGTCTGTGTGGTTTCCTTCAGTGTGGGTCTGACAGTGGTTCTCAGCCTGTGGATCACGACTCCTTTAGGGTTAAACAACACTTTCACAGGTCGCCTAAGACCATCAGAAAACACAGATATTTACATTACAGTTTATAATAGTAGCAAGATTACAGTTATGAAATCGCAACAAAAATAATTTATGGTTTTATCACCACAACATGAGGAACTGGATTAAAGGGTTGCAGCATTAAAAAGGTTGAGAACCACTGGCCTAAGAGAATAGAAGGTCAGTTCTTTTGTGTGTGTGTGTGTGAGAGAGAGAGAGAGAGAGAGAGAGAGAGAGAGAGAGAGAGAGAGAGAGAGACTTCCTTAGTAGCTCTCCACAACAGTTTTTTGAAGCAGGATCTCTATTGAACCTAGAGCTCACTGATTCCATGATCTGCCTGTCTCGACTTCCCATCTGTAATCACAGGTGTACTCTGTGATTGTGCCTGGCTCTTTAAATTGGTTCCAGGGAGTGATACGGTTCTTATGCCTATGCAGCAAGCGCTTAGCTACTGAGCTATTTTTCCAGCTATGCTTGAGAGCATTTGAACTCCCCATTTTTCTAACTTGTTCTACATTTTATTGTTTAAGTTTCAAACCTGACGGTATGATTTTGTGTTGGCCCCAAGGGCTGGAGAACATACATACAGCCAGTGTTGATTTGATATGGACGTGAGTTGATGCCCTTTGATGAGAACTCTGAACTGCAGTGGTCACTCAAGGCCTAGCTGTAATTCAGTAGAATGTTGATGCTACTGAACTTTCAAACAGAGAACTAATTGCAGTTTCACTAACATTGTTGAGGGCTACTGTGTCAAGAAAATTCAGAGTTCAATATGCTCTACTTTGTAATTAAGAGAGCTGCACTAGCAGAGCATGCCGGCCACATGTGCCCTGTACACACAATGTCAGAGTTTCTAGACGAACACAGGACCATGCAGAATCGCAAAGCTCAGGAGCATACATGTCCCTGGTGTCTGCAGGGAACTCTGGGCTTAACCTTCTTTTAGAGTGTTGTTACCTCAGAAATCAGTGAGGCCACTTGCCAGATGAGGTCTGTCTGGCCTTCCCCCACATGAATCTCAGTCACTGTCACCCCTTGTTCTGGGCTCAGCAACTCAGGATCAGCATGAATTGCTCCATGTGGCTCTGTCTTCCTGGCTGCTGCTTGTGATGAATGAGTAATGCTAATCACTTTTCACTTTTCTTCCCAGGATGGCTGCAGCCCTTCCATTGCAGATGAGGCAGACACCTCCATGACTACGACCACAACCAGTGCCTTCACCATCCAGGAATATTTTGCTAAGAGGATGGCCCAGTTAAAGAGCAAATCACAGGCCTCGGCTCCAGGGCCTGATGTTTCAGAGACCTCTGCTGAATGGATAAAGGGGAAGAAAAAAACCAAAGAGGCAGCAGCCACTGATGTGGAGAACTCTCCTCAGCACAAGGCCAAGCGACATAAAAAGAAAAGGCATGCAGAAGCAGAGATGGGGCCTGTGGCCAAGAAGAGAGACCGAGCCAAGCTGCAGCCTGAAGGTCTCAGTGGTGATGAGTGTTCCTATGCCTCTGCCGAAGAGGCAGAAGGTTGTATACAACCACCCAGCAGCCAGGATGATGTTCAAAAGACCAAGAAACCAAAAGCAAAGAAAAAGCTGCAAAGGCTAGAGGGAGTAGAAATAGACAATGCGCTAGACAAAGCACCTGTGAAAAAGAAGAAAAAGAAGAAAGCTTCCAGATGACCTCACTAGCCAGAGCCTCCGACCACTGGGCTGTCAGCACACTGCAGGGCAAATGCTCTGGCCTGAAGTCAGAGCCCAGTGAAGCCCAGCAGCGCAGCATCTTTTCACATGCCCACAGTTGCTAGTCCTTGCTTCCCTCAAGTCACCTTCCTAAGAGAACTGATTAGAATGTTCTAGATCATGACTTTTCAACAAATAAAATAAATTTCAATAAATAAATAGATTCTTATATGCTGAGCCTTTCACATGAGTATTTATTCACGTCCATACAAATACAGGTGTGTGTGTGTGTGTGTGTGTGTGTGTGTGTTTCCTTCAGTAACTGACTGGTGCTTCCTTCTGAAGGACTTAGTCTAATTAAGGGATTAAGAGGCACTGACTTGGATGCAGATGGTTCCTTTTGTTCTGCAGCCAGCCATACATTTCTGCCAAGTGGGAATTACATGACTGCATTCCGAGTGAGGGTTTTGCTGTGCTGTGCTCTGCTGCAGTGTTGGTGGGCGGATGTTTCTCTCTTCCGAGTGCTGGCCAACAGGAATCCCAGGCTCCCCTCCATGGCAGCACCAACTACAAACAGTAGGTGCCTAGCTTTCATAGGTCACCAGGGATTCCTACACTGGATATAGAGTCAGACTTATTTCTGTCTTGTGTTCCTTGAATGAATCCCTTGTAGGGGGTTTGTTTGTGTATGATGATCAGGAGGTCCCCAGGAAGTTCAAAGAATGGAGAAGCTAAGGCCTATGAATCTGATTGTCCTCTGAGAGTAGGCTCTGCATTAGGACTGCCTTATGGAAGCTCTTGCAAATGTAGGTATTTATAAGTAGACCAAGACACCTTCTAGCCATGCTCAAACCAGGTGCTGTTGCCTCCCCTTGCCACACACCCACATGCCTTTCTAAGTGCCTCTGGCAGCCAGCCAAGCCCTGAGTATGATGGTGGAGCCTCAGCCTGTATCCACCACTCCCCCTCTTTCCGCTCTGCCTTCATATGTTAGGTCTTCTTCCTAACTCCTTGTATTTCCAGTTCCCTATTTTTCTACTTGCTTCCCAGGCCCTGCCTCCCACCCTTCTAGGGCAGTCTTGTACCATGGCCTTAGTTTTCATAGAACTGTTGAGGTAGTGTGGGATTAACCCTGGTAGGCCTATGCTGCCCTCCCCACACACACACACATTGTGATGTTTTGCCCTGGACTTTAGTTTCTGGGGTCACCTCTTATGTGGGAAACTTGTCCCGGAGAGTCTTGAATTAGAAAATTTATGAAGTAGATATACTAAGAACACTGAACAGTATCAATGACTTTAAAAGACACCACCCCCGAGAGGATATGGGTGGTCTCAGAGCCTGAAGCAATCTCCAGTTCCATCAGGTCTCCCAAGCCAATGGGGTCCTAAATATTTTTAAAGTCACTTTTCTTCAGTCTGTGCTTGCCCCATCTTGACTGTGACACTAGAGACCCAGAAGGAAGCACAGCTGTATGAACGGTAAAGGGCACAGATCTTAACGTATGCTGGCTTCTTTTGCCTTGTTACATTGAGTTTAAAGGTTTGTTTACTAATTACTTTTATGAGTGTTTGGCCTGCATGTGTATGCAAACACTTAAGTGCATACCTGGTACCCAGGGAAGTCAAAAGAGGGCATTGTATTTCCTAGAATTGGAGTTACAGTTAGTTGTGAGCTGCCATGTGTCTGCTGGGAACCCCAAAGGGTTCTCTGCAAGAGCAGTCAGTGCTCTTAACAGCTGAGCCATCTCTCCATCCCCAGGTACAGTGTTATATTGAATTTAAGTTCCAAGATTAGTAGAAAGGTGAGAGCCAAGGACTGGATCTCAGGGATAGGAAGCTTACCTGGCTCCATTCATAGTGATGAGAAGTAGGGAGGGGAGATAGACAAGAGAGCAAGAGAGCGAAGTTGTTTGCAGGATTGGGAACATATGAAATCCATTTAGACTAACTGGAAAGATAAATCCCAGCAGCAACATACATGTAAGTGGCTTCAAGTCATCTTTTATAGAGTGATAAAGAATGTGATTGTAGTTTTAATGGGCTCCTGGGTGATTTGGGGGTAATTTGTGGTGCTGGGGATCAAGCATGGATAACTACCAGTCAACAATCTTTTTTTTTAAAAAAAAAAAAAAAAAAAAAAAAACTTTATTTATTATTTATTTATTTGCCATGGTGTTTGCCTGGAACTGGAACTACAGACAGTTGTGAGACTGCCATGTGGGTACTGGGAATCGAACCCCGGTCCTTTAGAAGAGCAGACAGTGCTCTTAACCGCTGAGCCATCTCTCCAGCCCCACTAGTCAACAATCTTAAGGAGGTGGTTGAGAAAAAAGCATGTGCGCTAGGAGTGCTGTGTGACTTTGAAGGAGACAGAACACCTTCTCCAGAAGCCTCTCCTTTTATGTTTCTCACTGGTCTCAGACTGTTTCTTAGGTCAGGTCGGAGGGAAAATGGGAATAATAAGCACATGAGGAACTTGCATGTGATAGTCTGGATACTTGAAAAGTCATCAGCACATGAGTCTCACCTTTGCCTGCAGTTACTACGCTAAGTAAAAATGCATTAAATCTCCATCCTTCACTGCTTCCCTCAGCAGCCTCGAGTCATTAGAGGAAGTCTGAGTTCCCAGCAAAAGAGGAGCCCTCTCAAGAGCTGCTCCCATGATGTCTTGCAGTAACCTTTTCTATGGATTTTAATAGACGATTATTATTAAGCAGTCTTCTGTGCTGGGCCCTATTCCAAGCACTTTAAATAAATCAACTTGTTAAATTGTCATTCAGCCTTGTGAGGTAACCTCATTCCTGTCCCCTAGACAGAAGGGCCTTTTGTGATGGCTGGAGATTTATACTGCCCTGAAGCCCTATGATGGCCCTGGCCCTGGCCACACCGTCAGGGGCCCCTTGGCTGTCACTCCCAGCTTCACCTGCCACCCTTGTGTTGCATCATTCCTATCATTTGGTTACTTACCCGGCGTGTGGGAAGGAGCTGGCAAACGCCAGAGGTTTCCACAGCTAACCCACATTTAGCTGTACATGAGAACGTGTTCTTTGGTGTATTTGAAATCCCCAAAGGGGTTCTCCTTTCCATCTGGGCCCTGAAGTTGTTGGGAACCGGATTAAGTGAACTGCCTTATAACCTGTGTTGAAGACTGTGGCTAAAAAGATCTACTTGGTAGGAAATACCGATGCTTTTGGAAAATAAAGCCCTAACTGGCATTTGTTTTCTGGCCCAGGCCATGCCTCTGTTTCTCTCCTCACCTGTCTGTCCCCTGAGTGTCAGGAGCAGGCCGAGACCTGTTTGCTCGAAAGAATCAGCACCAGAAAAGTTTGCTTGCAATCTCTCCCAATGATCTCAGCTCTTGGATCAGCAAGCAGCGGCTGTATTTAGATTTGGGTAAGAACTTCCTCCCCGCCCGCCCGCCCTGTTTATCTCTCTCAGCTTCTGCAGCCGCTGCAATTTCCAGCCTGTTGTGCTGCCATGGAACAGAAGAGGTCAGATCGGGTGCCCGGTGTGCTGTGTGCTTTTATGGTGTACCATTATTCATGAGCAAATTAGTACCATGTCCTAATAAAGGAGGTGACTAACCTTGCATACAAGCATAGTCTATTTAGGAAATACTGAATATATTAAATGACATACACAAACCCTCCTGGATACGGCAGGAGGAGAAAAGGGCAGACAGGATTGTGTAAAGAAAGGGAATAGAGAAAGCTGCCTGAATAGAGTTCTCGAAGTAGCAATGGTTGCAGTTAGGGACCAGCTAGCTAATTGTCTGAGGGTCTGAGTTGAATTTTCATGTAAGGCTAAGTCACTGTGTAAGGAAGTGTGCAGTAAGTTCTTTAACTGACTTTGTAACTAGTTACATCTGGAATTTTCCACACTGGATTTCCTTGGGAAAGTGAACATGGATGCCAAACAGCAATTATTATGGAAATATTTCTTGATCACCATTTTTAGGTTTCAAGCTGTTCATGGTGGAAGGGCTGACCGACGAAGATCTCCCACATCCTGGTCTTTTCAGTTTGTCCTGTAGAGCAGACCATAGATCCTGAGGTAATTCCACTGCATGTGCCCAGGCTCTAGCCTCCTCTCCTCCAGCCAAGCAGTGTCTCATCCTCAGAACATCCATGTCAGTACTCCATTTGGGCTGGAAGCTTCAAGAAATTCTTTGCCAGCCCTTTATTTAACCTGAACCTAGAAGTCAATTTTTACTAAAATCTCCATATCGACAGCATTTCTAGCCAATTAACTGACCGTCATTTTCTGTGTTCCTTCACACACATTGCAACAGGCATGGCTTTTTGTGCCCCTCCCCTCAGAGTCTGTGTGAATTTGAGAGCCCAGCTACCCTGCGGTGGCCAAGTCATAAGGAGCAAGGGAGACAGCCTACTCTACCCACTTCAGAGATAACTCTTCAGCCAGAAGGGACCAAGCCACTCACTGAGGTGTCTGTTAAAATGTCCTAGTCAGCTTTACAAATGAGAAGCATTTAGGTAGTGAGTAGATCATGGCCCAGGAGTGGCAAATGTGTCCATCTTCCTTCACCTCCCCTCCTTCAGCCATTCTGTAATGTCCATTCCTGTCTCCTCTCCACTCCCGCCCTCCACTTGGAGGGGGAGGGTTCCACATGCCCTGAGTGATGTTCTTCCCTCTATCCCTCGGTGGAGATGCTCCTGCTTTGTGTTTCTGCTGTATCCTGAACAATTCCTAGCTCTGTCTGCACCTCAGCGATGTCAAGCTTTTAACCTACCTCTCCAAGATGGCCTTTCCAGCACCCTCAAAGCCTAGGGATCACCAAGGAGCTCTTGCCCATCTTCTGTGGCTGCCCTCTGCATCTGCTGTTGTCATAGGAACCACATGCATCCACGGGTGGTGATTCTGGTACTGAGAGTTTTGAGCTGTTCTTCCTGCCCTCTGTCAATGTGCAGGAAGCAGGCCTGTCCTCTGGGAGCTCACAGTTGAGCACTTCTCCGGGACCTCTCTGCCTGACACTGCCCTGCATGCATCTGCCCTCCCTCTCTACCTCCAGATCTCTGGAACATTCTCCCCTGTGCCGCAGCTCCCTAGCTCTGGCTCCCTGCTACAGACTGGCCCTCTAACCTGATAGGACTTTACTTCTCGACCTCCAGGCCTCCATGACTTCTGTAGCCCTTCCTGTCTCGGATTAATCTCCTAGCCTCAGTGTTACAATTCCACCCCCATCAAAACCCACTTGTATTAAAGTTTGTGTGTTGCTTTTCCCCATTGTGTTCTGAAGATGGTCATCTGTGTCCTTGTAACACCCAGGATAATGTATTGCACACAGTAAGTATAGGATTCATTAAGATCTACACTTTTTTTTTTCAAACATTTATTTTTGTGTATGCATGTGTAAAGGTCGGATGATTTCAGAGACTCATTTCTCTCCGCCTCCCATGAGGATCCTGAAGATGAAGCTCAGGTTGTCAGGCTTGGTGGCAAGCAACCTTACCAGCTAAGGCATCCCAACAGTTCAACTATTATATTTTGGTTTCTTTTTTGCATTGTTTGGGATTGAACCCAAGGCTTCATGCTTGTTAGGTGAGGACTTCACCACTGAGATATATTCTCTGGGCCAGATTCCTCATCAAAAGCAAACAGACCACAACAAAACACTGTGGACTAGGTACACCACTGGAAGAAAGTGCCAGCCATAGGTACGCCCTCCTTGGGGTTCCTTGAAATTCCCAGCATGGTACATGTCCCCCAGAAGCATATGCATTTGAACACTGGCTGAGGTCAGACAATGTGTGCATGAAGCAAGCCTGTCCTGGAGCTCACAGTCTACTGCTCCTATCGGACCCCTCTGCCTCTGGGCACTGCCCAACATGCACCTGGTCTTCCTTTCCACTCTGTCCTACGCCATGGCTCTCTACCTCTGACTGGAGTCATGGCATGGAGGCCCTGAGAGACCACTGTATGAAGCTGTGACAGTGAAGCCTGGGTTTCTGGGAGACCCCAGGATGTCGGCTATGCGCGAGCTGTGATACATCTGCCAAAGAGAGATGTACACAGGAAATGACCCAGCCCAGAAGAGATGTATGTTACATGCAGCAAAGCTGAGGGTAAAGCTGTTTAAGCCTTTTGAAATTAAAGTCCCACCAGCGAGCATGGGGCCACTGTACTTGGTGTCTGCCCTGATGGATTCCGGTCTTGCTTTGGTCCACTGTTTCCTCGATAAGCCCTTTTTCCTCCCTTTTGGGAAGGGAATGTATGTTGAAACTATGTAATTTATTCTTATTTTACATAGGTCACAGTTAAGAAATTGCCTTGAGTCTCAAAGGAGATGCTGGACTTTTAAACTGTGTTGAGACTCTGAAAGACTAATGGGGGAGATTATGCATTATGATATGGCCAGGAGCCCATGGGGGCCAAAGAGCTGGCTGTGGTGGTTTGGATGGGAAATATTCCCCACAGGCTCATGTGTTTGAAAAGAGTTGGTGGTGCTGTTTGGGGAGATTGTGAAGCCTTCAGAATGTAAAGCCTTGCTGGAGGAAGTGTGTTACTGGAGGTAAACACTGAGAGTCTGTCCATAGCCATAGCCCAGCTCCAGCTTACTCCCTCTGCTTCCTGTTTGCAGTTCCGATGTGCTCTCCCAGCTTCCTGCTCCTGCCTCCATGTCTCCATGTCTTCCCCACCGCAATGAAACTTTGGTTTTTGAGACAGGCTGGCCTGGAACCCACTCAGTAGACCAGGCTGGCCTTGAACTCAGAGATCTGCCTACCTCTGCCTCCTGAGTGCTGGGATTAAAGGCATACACCACTAATATCTGGCTTCCATGATGAAACGTCTATCCCTCTAGAACCATAAGTCAAAATAAATGCTTTCCTATAAAAGTTGCTCTTAGTCATGGCATTTTTTTCACAGCAATAGAAAAGTAATTGATATATACCCAGTATATGTGAGACCTACTTTTCACACAGGGCTTTCCTTGTGCCTTGACCACTGACTAACCTCATATTGACTCCTTACAAGCCCCTTTTCCTCCAAGTGTCCTTTCTTCAGAGGGGTGGCAGAAATGTGAAACAAAAGCAGGGCCTAGCAAAATACCTAACAGCTGCCACTTGAAGCATTCTCTCTGCCTCCAGCTGGCCAAGGGAATAAATAAAAAATAAGTACTTACTGTGGCAAGGACACAGTGCACACTGTGAGTAATTTCCTGAGTGGATCCCATATCCACTGTGAACTATGGCAGACATCAATGTAGGTTCACTGACTGTAACCATGACTTCATCCTGGTATGAGAAGTGGGTACTGGGGCAGCAGGGTAGGGGGGCAGGGGCACATGGGAACTCCCTACCCTACTCCTAAACTTGCTGTGAACTTAAGCCCGCTCCAAGAAAGCCATGTTTAAAAGTAGAAGCTCCTCATGTGCAAATGTAAGCCCAGTCATGAGGAAGGCAGTGGCCGGGCTCTTGGCACACCGGTGGGCAAGGCCTGGAATAGGAGATCTGTGCTAGGTCATTATCAGGGCTCTGGGACTCTCAAGCTCTGATGATCATGCAGGACTGACAAGCTTAGGATGAGACACCGAAAGGCGTGGTCAGGTCATCCTGAAGCCAGCTGAGTCCCAGGAAGGCTTAGGGCTGGCCACTGGAGGTGGTAACCTGTGAGCAGGCCCTGGGGCGGGGCCGGGAAGGGCTTACATTGACTCAGACTTCTCAGGTGACAGGCTTCAAGATCCTTCCCTTGCCAGGGACTCCGAGGCAGCCCCAAGTCAAGCAAGTTGTTGCAATTTAGCTGAGAGGGATTGCAAAACCCTGCCGTGCTGAGGCAAGGCACTGCCCAGCTGAGGTGAACACTTGATGCTAAGTGAGCTGGAAGAAAATGAGACACAGCTGGGGATCTTCCAAATCGGGATCCATCTACAGCTCCAGCCCTGAAATGAGCTCTGCTCACCTCACACCTATCTGACAAGTACAGGGGCCACCTATCTAATGAGCAGGAGCAAGCCTACCATGTCAGCCATTTCTCCAGGTGCTCATCCCTTTCTGATTGCGAGAAAGCTTAGGTTACTATGCTTTATTTTCGTGTTTTACTTTTATGTGTGGTCATGTGGTCTTGCATGTGTATATGAGTATCTTCAATCACGCTCCAGCCTATGATTTTATAGATGTATTTATTTGTGTGTCTGTGCCTACTCATGTGCAAATGTGTGCGCACACCTTGTGTTCAGAGGTAAAAAATAGAGCATCAGATACCCCTTTTCTATCCATATTACATTCCTTCGAAGGAGGGTCTCTCCTTTCTTCTCATTAGGGCTACAAGCCAGAACTTTAGTGAGTCTCCTGTTCCTAGTCCCCCTAGAAGCCCAGTTTACAAGTGTTTGCAGGGCTTCAAACTCTCGTTTCCATGTTTTCAGGGTAAGGGCTCTTTAACTTCTCAGCCGTCTCCTCGGCTCTCCATCTGATGTTTTGAGACAGGGTCTCTTACTAAACCTGGAATTAACCAGTTTGGCTGGCCTGGCCGGCCTGGCTAGCCTGTGCACTCCAAGGATCTTCTGTCTCCACCTCCCCAGCACGGGATTACAGAGATGCTGTCACTTGTTATGTGAGTGCTGGGAACCCAAACTCTTGCCTGCAACTAAACCTTCCTCCCCTCTCCCACCCCAGCCCCTTGTTTTTATTTGCCATCATTGATTTTAGTCCTGTATGGATGCAATTTAGTTTCTTTTGAGGTGGTAAAGTGCTTTCATACCAACACAGCTCAGTTCACAAGGAAGGGGAGAGGCGCAGAACTCTGTGGGAAGATGCCAGCCTCGGTGCTCACTTCACTATTTCACTAGCCTTCAGGCTATGGCATTGCCAGGGACTATGAACACAGCTGACAGAGACCTGGCCTCAGCCCACAGATGCTCACGGTTCAGTTAACAGGGTCACAGGAGTTGAGAGTTCTTAATTTCATGCATCCAGATTCAAGAGGAAGCTGTCAACCTTAAAAGATTTTGCAAGCCAAGGAGTGTTCTTGTGCACCTTGGGCAGTAAAACCTGTGTGGGCGCATACGTAGGAGTAGTCCATTGGTGCTAGCGGGCTTTCTTCTCCTCAGAGGGAAGGTCAGAAATGGAGAGCTTGAACTCTTTCACGGGAGCCAGGCTTTGGTGTGAACTTCCTTTATGGGTCTTGGATTTTAGAACCGGAGGAAACCTATGGAAATTCACCAGAGAAATGTAAGTTGGGCCGCAAGGTGTTGCAAGACCACTACAGACAGGAACAGGACCAAATTTCTTCCTGTGACCTCTCCTTTACCCTTTTGGTCGGTCCCCCCTCCTGGTGTGTGTGTATGTGTGTGTGTGTGTGTGTGTGTGTGTGTGTGTGTGTGTGTGTGTGTGTGTGTGTTGCACATACCCAAGGACATATATGCAGGCCACAGAAGCAAGTCATGTACCTCTATTGCTCTCTGTGTTATTCCCTTGAGACAGAGCTTTTCATTTCTTCTAGGCTGACCAACCAAAGAACTCCCAGAATCCACCTGTCTCCACCCTATCCTCCCAAAGCTATGGCTAAAGGTATGTGCCACCAGTCTAGATTTTTTTTGTAGGTGCTGGGATTTGAACTTGAATTCTCACACTTGTTCAATAGACAATTATACCCACTAAACCAGTTCCCCTGCTCCTCTGTATCATTCATATTGGTCATAAAACTATGAAGGATGCCTTAAGTTTCTCAAGGACTTCATTTCCTGCCTTTTGCACCCCAAAGTTTACCCAGGTTATAGTAGCCAAGAAAGACAGCCAATGCATGTCATCATCACCCTTTTTCGACTTAATGCTTTGTAAGTGTGTTCTAATTTATCCTCATGGCATCCAGGGGTACTTGTACCACTCTAATTCTGAATGTGGAAGGCAGGACACTGCTTGACTGACAGCTTCTCAAAATAATTCATCTCGGAAGTACTTGATAGGACGAGCCAGGAGTCCATCCACATGTGCAGGGTTCCAAAGTTGTCACCATGTGCCCTATGCTCTAGAGCCTCCCAGCTGTTCTCTTGGTCATGAACTGTAGGCATAGGGGGCTGGAGAAGAAGTTCAGTGGTTAAGAGGGCTTGCTTCTCTTGCAGGAGACCTCGGTTCTCCCAGCACCGCAGCAACCATATGATAGCTAACAACCAATTGTAACTCCAGTCCTAGGGAGTCCAATATGCTCTTCTTCCCTCCTCGGGCCTGCACACATGTGCTACACCTGCACACATGTGGTACACCTGCACACATGTGGTATACCTGCATACATGCAATCGAGCATGCATACACATTATGTAAGTATTTAGAAAGCATTACTATAGATTTCTTTGAAGCCCCACTTTTTAACTTTATATGAGATTTGAAAGACAACTTTATTAAGATAAGTATACATCCACATAAATGAATAAGAACATATACAGATGCACATGAATTCAAATAGATACATCTACTTTAATAGGCAGCATGTGCAGTTATAAATACATGCATTGATGAATGTACAGTATGTACCAATGTATGTTAATTGAAACAGCTATGTCTATATTAGTGAATATACAATAAATAGAGATGTGAGTTATGACACACATGGATGGAGCTGTAAAGAAGTAGTTTTGTGTGTGTGGTTGACATCAGACTAGTCTACAGTAGATTATCTTAACTTTACAGTGTTAGATTTAATACACACATAATCATAAAGAAAACGGAGGATCTAGAGAGGGAAGTGGGAAGGAGTCAGCACAGGATCCTATACAAAGTCAGCTGAGTGCAAAGGTCAAGCTGCGTCTCTAAACCTCTTTTCAGGTTGTTGTTTGAGTCAGGGTCTCACTAAATGGTGCAACTGGGATTATAAGTCTGTACCACCAGGTGTGGCTCAGATTTCTTTTGATTAATGCCAGCATGGTATACTTTTCTCTATCCTTTTGCTTTTTTTTTAATGAATGCTTTTGTCATATTTTAATTGCTATAAAAGACAAAGTGATTTGTGCAAAACACTGAAACCATATGCTTTCCTGGAAAAGTCAAACATAAAATATATGATACAGACTCTTCTGTGGCATGCTGTCCTTACTTTCAGGCAAGGCCTGGCTTTTAAAGTTTCTTTTGAAAAGTCAGCTGTTGCTGAGGTGGAGGCAGGGAGTACCTTTCGACATGAGTTGGCATTTCTCTCAGTTTCTCTTTCTCAATACACCTTCTCTGTTCTGTATGTTTAGTGTTTTAAAATGATGTAAGGAATGTCTTTTCCTATTTGGTGTTCTGTATGCCTCTTGTACCCAAATGGATCTCTTCTAGATTTGTGAAATTTTCTATGATTATATTGAAAATATTTTCTATGCCTTTGGCCTAGACTTTTCACTGGGCTTTGACTTTTTTAGCTCGTGTTAACAGCCTCTAGTTCAGTGTACACTTAACACACTGACCTTTGACACAGACATCATATAGCTGAATTATAGATACAGTGTCCACTACCATTTCTCTTGCCCATTTTCTTCACTTCCATACTTTTTCTAGCACATAGTTTCACTGAACACTCTCTTTAAATTCCACTTTTCTCATTTTTTTGCATATTATTAGCATACTTGTTAAGCTATTGCTGTAGGATTTACAATACCCATTTCAAACCTAAGTCAAGTCTGCTTTCAAATAACGCTGCCCAGCATCATCATAGATAGTGCAAATGTGTGGTAACAGAGGGTCACAACTTCTTGCTCATGTCTCTTACCTCTCTGCCATTCATTTTGCTTACCTATGTTATAATGACTGTATCCATTGCTGTTTGTATTAAAGAATCATAAAAGCAATCAATCATTCTTTGTTTGGGGCTTTTGTTTGGTTGGTTTGGTTCTGGTTTACTAGAGTTATGAGCACTTGCCTAACACACACAAGTCCCTGAGTTCAGTTGCTCCAGGCTATATCCAAAACTTATTTTGTCTTCTTTTTTTCATTTTTTTGAAAACCTTTATATAGATCCAAATTGCTGACCTATGGAGTTGTCTTTCTCTTTGAAGGACATATTTTTTTTTCTTCTTTATTTTGTATTTATCAAAAAAACAGTAAAAAGAATTT
>PVIH01000056.1:288902-571559 GCA_004025045.1 Sigmodon hispidus
GAAGCTCTGACACTTTGCCCGTGGGTGATGATGTCACACAGAAGCACTGACACTTTGCCCGTGGGCGATGATGTCACACAGAAGCACTGACACTTTGCCCGTGGGCGATGATGTCACACAGAAGCACTGACACTTTGCCCGTGGGCGATGATGTCACATAGAAGTTCTGACACTTTGCCTGTGGGCGATGATGTCACATAGAAGTTCTGACACTTTGCCTGTGGGTGATGATGTCACACAGAAGCACTGACACTTTGCCCGTGGGTGATGATGTCACACAGAAGCACTGACACTTTGCCTCTCTGTTCTAGTCTTTGCTTCACCTTTTTGGTTCTCACCCCTCCCCGCTCTGCAGTCTGGCCAGGTATGCCAGCTGAAGGCACTATCTTAGAAAGTGACCTTTCCCTCCAGCTTCCGGTTGGGTTCAATGGCTGGAAAAGTAAGTGGGAACTTAGAAGAGGGTATTGTTGAATCCCCCTGATATTGAGCTTCCAGATCCTTCTTTGAGGAACATCAAATAGTTTTTGCCTGCTTGCTCCCTGTCACCAGGGAGCCCCAGTCACCTCTTGAGGATGAGGATGATTACTGCCTCCCCTATGACATTACTCTGCCTGTGGTCCTTTAACCCTTTGCCTACATAGAGAAAGGAGCACTAGGAATAACCCGGATCTGAGTGTGCTGCCTGTTTCTTGCTGGAACCTACTATTCTGAGAGTTAAACGTGTCTAAAAAAGTTTTCAGTGTTCACTGTGTGCAAATCCTATAGGAGAGGATTTGGTAGATGCCATCTAGATGGAGAACTTCTGCAGGTTTCTGGTCTGGGCCGTGATGTGATGGAAGCAACATTTAGGGATAAATCATGGGGAATAGGTTGGGGTGTAAAGGAATTAGAGAATGTCCTGTGTTCTGATCCAAGCAAGAGACAGGAAGAACAGTGACTGCATAGGAAGCTGTGGCAATGACAGATGTTGTGTTTAAGAAGCATGCCTAAGCTGGGCAGTGGTAGGTACACTTTTAATTATAGCACTCGAGAGGCAGAGGCAGGCAGATCTCTGCTCTTGTCTATAGAGAGAGTTCCAGGATAGCCTGGGCTGTTACACAGAAACTCTGTCTCATAGACAGTCAGGCCTAGAGGACGGCACGTTTTCCTATTTATGGTGACTGGTTTTAAGAAGATGAACTCAAGCTTAGGTCTGTGATTTTGATGAACTGGTAGGACAGGGAAGGAGAAGCGTGATTTAAAGTTAGAAGAGAAAGCAAAGAAAATGTTGGTGTAGATTTTTACTTTGACTACTGAACTATTTTTAATATGTTCATTCTTTGATAATTTCACACATGTATTTTGTCATATTTACCTCCTACAACTGCTATTCAACTTTGAGTCCATTCTCCCCTCCTCCCCTCCCTCCCTCCCTTTCTTCCACACCCACTATGACCACTTTGTGCCGCCCACACACTCTTTGCTATGGGGCCTGCCCAGGAATGTGGTCCATCTACCAAGGGTCATACCTTCAAAGAAAGCTCACCCTTCCTATCCAGTAGCTACTAAAGCCAATAGGCCTGGTCTAGGGCTGGGACTTCATGTTCACCTCCCGTCTCCATGCTGATATTTTGTCTGATTTCACCTTGAGCCAGTCTTGTGCATACTGTCCAGCCTCTGGAAGTTTATATGTACCTCTGCACTGGTGTGTTCAGAAAACAATTTGCTTAGACTAGTCTATTGCCTTTGGTTCTTATAATTTTTTTATTCCCCCGATTCTATGGAGATCTAAGCTTTGCGGGGGAGGGTGATGTAAACATCATTTTTAGGAGGGAGCATTCCAAGGCTCTTATTCTCTGTGTTCATTACCATCTACTGCAAGAAAAAACTTCTCTGATGAGAGTTGAGATCCCACCAATATTTGAGTATAGTATTAAGTCATGAGGACTTGGTTTTACTTAAGTATGTTCATTTGGCCGAATAATAGTAATACATTCTTCCAGGAGCCTAGAACTATCTAGCTACAGGTTTGATTTTGTTTTGTTTTTTTCATCAACAGTGGTTCCAAGTATGGATTCCATCTTGTGGATCAGGCCTAAATCCAATCAGAAAGTGACTGGTGACCCACTTTGATGCCACTGTTCCATTAGTGGGCATATCTTGCCAGGGAAGTCATTGGTGTAGCTCATAGGGTTTGCAGTTTGGTGCAACTGATGATTTATTTTCTCCTCTGGTAATACACGTGGCACGTCCAACACTGTGAAAGCTAGCCAGTAGGGATGAGACTTCCAGGTCAGGGCCTACTTGGTTTCTTCATATTTTATGACTTGATTGTATAGTACGTCTTCAACAATGGCCTTACTACCAAATCCTGGTAGGTGACCAAAAACAATGACTATAACCTATAATGTTTTGGGGTCTATGGGACAGCACTGGTAAATGATTTAAAAAGATAGGGGCTGGAGAGATGGCTCAGTGGTTAAGAGCACCGTCTGCTCTTTCAGAGGACCCGGGTTCGATTCCCAGCACCCACATGGCAGCTAACAACTGTCTGTAGTTCCAGTTCCAGGCAAACACCAAGGCAAATAAATAAATAATAAATAAATAAAGTTTTTTAAAAAAAAAAAAAAGATAAAGCTCATTCCTGATATTGGGGCTTTTATTTGTTAGCATATGGTGTCTAGTTGAGGTATTGTCCCCTGTCAAAGATTAATTCCATTTAAGTGTGTGTGTGTGTGTGTGTGTGTGTGTGTGTGTGTGTGTGTGTGTTTTAGGAAACTTCTACAGTAATAGGTAAGTCTTTGGCTATATTTTTAATTTCTTATTTGAGGATTTTATATATTAATAGCTGTACTTACCTTACTTCCACTCAGCTATACTTCTTGGGACTATAGCTAACTGTCTTTGCAAACAGATGACCACACATCTGTCTCCCTATCTAGCTGGAAACTGCTTGTGGTCAGGCATCTTTGCTTTTCTGACATGGTCTACACTCCAGAGGGCCCTTGAAGAAGGGAGTAAAGAAGAATTAATTATCCATGTCAAAAAGAACTAAAAGCTACAATTATAGAGACAGAACACGAAGAGTTTTTAAGAGAATATGTAATCATGGGCAGCTAGGCAAGGAAAAAGTGAGAGGCATAGGCCTAGCCTGGCTGGTGAGAGATGGTAACAACAGCCCCGGGCTTACTGACAAGACCAGAGTGATAATGGCAGAGGCCACTGTTGGAGGGTGGGGGGATACACTAAGTTCATGCCTTTATCATTGGTCTCACTTATATTCCTGCTGAGTGCATCTCACTGCTGCCAGAAGTAGGATCCGTAGTGCCCATCACTTATACTCCTAGGGTGAAGGGTACAGGAATATGTCTTCCTCTGCAGTGCCCATATGTTCAAAACAAGGTAAACAAAAACATAACAAATAGGTCTGTAGTATAGCCATGCTGGCAGTGTTCTTTTCAATATCTAGCATGGACATTTTATGTTTTACTAATTACAACTCACCTGAAGGTGTGCTAGTACTAGAATCAGCTCATGCCTGCTGCACTGCAACATTTGAAAAGCTTCAGAGCTCTCAGGAAGGCTGTGGATGTGGTCGCTATGGCTCCCAGCTGAACAGATGCTCTGGGGCCTCGCCTTGCATAGTGGTGGCTGAAGCAGCAAGTAGTATTAGTATTTGTTGGAACTTGGTTAGAAATGCAAACTCATGTCCCACCTAGACAAACCACATCAGAATTGTCTTCTGCTCCCCAGGCCACCATCCTCTAGCTGTGCCCTCTAATCAGGTCATTTCCTCTCTCTGTACCACTTTGTCAGCTATGGTTTATAGTATCTAGTTCTCAGAGTTATGATCAGAAGGAATCAAGATAACTCACATCGAATAATGCCATCTGCACCTCAGCTAGGTGTTCCCAGGACATGATTTATGAGGTTACAGAACTTTGATGTGTCAGCAGAATCTGTCACTCAGTCTTTGCACACACACACACACACATACACACACACACACACCCAAGCCCCTTCACAAGAGATCATTTATTCAAGGAGTTAGTTGCACTGAGGATCATGATACACGACCTTTTAAGGTACCCCATGCCACCTTCACACAGAGATGTTCTTGGATACATTCTTCCTAGTTAGTCTTCCATCCTGTGATCATACCAAAACAACAATTATTCCCACCATCCCCAAAGCAGCAACACAAGTCATGGGAAAATCATTGACATCAACCAGCCCCATCACCTGTGTCCCATCCTATGCGTCTTATCTCCTGATATATCTTCCAGTTTTCTGAAGAATGGCTGTGCTTGTTGACCCCTGGACTGCTGTGCCTTTGATTTCTGAAGACGCTCTATGCTTAGTGTTATTTCCCTCCAGGGGTTCTGCTACAAGCCTGAATACAAAGATGAGAAGACAAAATGAGCCTCAAGGAGCTCTGGATAGGGTTGGCAGGGAGCAACATTTCAGACAGGAAGGCAGCATACGCTGAAATAGGGAGGCATGAAGCCAGGAACCTCCAGATGGCTGGGCATGCTGCTAGTGTGTAAGGAGAAACTAAGAACCATAGAGGCCAAAACAGCAAAGGAGGTGGATTTGTCTCTGTAAATGACAGGCACCACTGGTGCACCTTCAAGAGTGACATGTTTCAGTGTGTCCTTTGATAAGGACAATCTAACTGCTTCATAAGGACAGAGAAAGCATGAGAGTTGGGAGACTGGTTAACGGAACATCTGAGAAGGTGGTGAGGTGGGGGGAAAGTCATGAAGTCCCCCAAATATACAAGAGAAGCTAACTGATCTGATATTATCTCTGTGAGTGATTGCACCTCCCCCAGCTATGTTTTCTAATTTCTCTTCCATAAGCATTTTCTGTTTTCTCTGTAATTACCATGTATTATTTATATAGTGAAATAATTTATGTGTATCTATTAATAGTTGGAAATCAAGCTAGCAGGATTTGGAATGTGGTTGGCGGGAGAGTCTGGGGAATGAGCCCCTTGGGCTGATGCTCAAATGGGTGGTATGTCCACCAAACAAAACAGGTAGGGGGCACAAGGAATAGAGCATATAACTCATTAGTGTGGGCTGCTGTGACTTTCAGTTGGTATCTTTCTAGTGGTACCTCATGGTTCCTGAAGTCACCTGTCTATTTTATACCAACTGGACAACTGACCTCAGTATACTGTAGAATCTGGCCCTGTGGTATAGCCATTCAGAAGACACACTTCTCATGCTGTTGGGAAATATTTACCAAGTGCTCAGGGAATGCACTTCACAGGCAGGCCTTGGTGATGAAAAGAGCAGGCACAGTCTATCTTCACAAAATGCCGCCCTAATTGGAAAGACAGACATAAAATGTTTTTAAATCCCTTTAACACACATAGCATTCGAAATATACAATTCAAATCGAATGTTACAAAGGAAAGCAAATGATTCTAAGAGGGCATATATTAGAAAAAATGGCTCTGATTAGGGGTTTGGAGGATTCTGGGGCAGAAAACTGATGCCAGAGAAAATTCAGATAGGCATTCTGAAGGGAAGCAGTAGTCCCCATGGCTATACTGTGGATGGAAGTACACTTACCTGTATGATTCTAATAACACTGAATCTAAGAAATGTGCACTAGGTGTTTCTTTCATCCAGTGAATGTCCTATAGCACACTTACACAAACCTCCTTACTTCATGTCAGTTACTGAAGGTGGCCTCTTGATACAGAGAAGGGACAAGATGCTGTACACTGCTGTCACCACACCATTTATCACGAGCATTTCAAGAATAATTAAACACATTATTTTATTTGTTTATTAATTGTGTGTGTGTGTGTGTGTGTGTGTGTGTGTGTGTGTGTGTGTACATCACAGCACACATCGAGGTCAGAGGGCAACTTGTGAGTGTCAGTTCTCTCCTTTGACCACAGTAAATACATGGAGAGGTCGCACAGCCATCAACTACCATCTTTAAATATAACACATCTGTCCATAACTGTTCTGACTGCTGGAGGAAGCACATAGTCATGTGAAGGATGGATGCCTTAGTCAGTGTTATGGCAGTCATTATGTCACTAAGCAATAGGCACTTTTAACTCCATTTTAATCTTCAGGTACCACATGTTCTGTGGCACATACATGGCTGAGGCATCTTTAAATCTAAAAGAAATGCTGTTTGACTGAAATCCAGAGAGAGGGATAAGGCAGAGTCTGTATTGAGAGGGGGATGGATTGGGCCCTACCGTGCCTTGCCAAGCACTGGGAAATCCTGGTATTCCTCCTAAGAGGCACTGAGGGTTCTTGAGTGGCTTTTTGTGTGGCCTGTCTGGCTTCCGCTCAGATCACAGCTCTTCTGTGTCTGTCACCTGTCTCTTTCTTGGCACATGAGGCTGATGCTAGAGGCCTGATACCTCCATGGTGGCCTGGCAGACAAGATGGGGTTCCTAGCTTCTGTGAGCATCACTCAGAAGGCTCCTCAGTACCTATCATCTTCTTCTGGAAGTTGCTTTGCAACTTCACTTCCCTCATGGTTTAGCAGGCTTCAGTGCTAATGTGTGTACAACTCGCTAATTAATGGAATCATTTGGATCTGAAAACATCTTGCTCTAATGGGAGCCTGCAAAGTGCAGCACTCACATTAATTCACAGGTAAAATTATTCTAGCTTTCTTTTTTTATTTTTTTTCCCTTTCCTCAGCTTAGCTTAATAGCTGGGGAGAGTTGTTCTAATCAGTCTTGTGGAAACCACTGGCCACAGCTCGTAACTGCTTAGGGGCTTGAGAAATGTGGCCAACAGTGATTACCCAGAGTTACGTGGCCACAGATAAGTGCCAAGAACAGAACAGAAAGACCTTGGTGTCTGAGAGGATGAGGAAGAGGTGACAAGTCCTATGAAGAGGCTCCTAAAAATGGCAGCCCCATGTGGGACTTGCAGGGGCTTTGCTCTCCTGAGGGTGCTGGAGGCATCCTCATGGTGATGTTCTTCAAAAATGTCTTCACCTTGCTCTCCTAGAATGTGGACACCTAGTGTGCTTGCATTCACAGGAAGCTCACAGGAACTGCCATAGGCTTCAGAGTAACCTGTTATTATCACATCATCATCCAACCACAGCCCCTTCCTGGTAACATTCCTAGTGAGCATCTTTAGTGCAGCTACCAAATGTCCATCCCTCTCCAGCTCCCCAAGAATAGCAGAACAAGCCTGCCTACTCTGGGGACTCTGGAGCACCCTGATATTCTCCACAGGGCTGTCCAGTCGCTCCTTTCCTTCCGATGGTATTTGGATACTTTTAGTTTTTCTTTGATGATAAGTACGGGACAAAATTTGCTATTTTGAGTGGCTTAGGGACACTCTGTATATTTGCACCAGCATTATCTAATCTGCAGAACTTTCTTTATCCCCAAAATGGAAACTCCATGCTGTTAAATAAGAAGCCCCTTTCTATGGAGCTTTTGAGTGAGACATTCTGATGATAGGTCCCCTGGTAGAACCGTGTACTACAAAGTGGTCCCCTTATTTACTACTAAAAAGATACCTTTAGAGATACATCATTGGCCTGATACAATGGTTCTCAAATGTATCCTGCTGATGAGGTAGTTTCTTCACTGGAAATCACACCCTCCTGGATTCCTTCTTATCAGGCTGATCTATATTTTAGAGCAGGTGGGCTGATGATAGGCTATAGTAATCCAACACAGAGAAGTCTGGAGTGACTCAGTCCTGTGTGGTTGTGGGTAGTCACAGTGAGTTCTCATTGTGCTGAGCTCTAGGAGAAAACACACTCTGATTTGGGCTATTTAAAATCTTGATGGTTACAAATAAAACAACATGTTCTCCCCCTTGGAAGTACAGCATCTGCTGATCCTTTTCTTTGGATGTGCCTCCAGGACAGATTTGGAGTCAAGCCAATCTGAATTTAGATTATTGCTCTTTCAATCATTGGCTATGACCTTGAGCCTCCATTTCCTCATCTAACACATGAGATCTGTTGCTCCTCCTTGAGTTGTTAAGATTGGAGGTGGTCGTGTTAGCATGGCACATGGAACAGCATTGACTCGAAAGAGGAACCAGAGTTCTGTTGCTGCTACTGTTGATGATCTTGTTGCACAGGTCTCCAGGTGGTCCTGAACTCCATCATCAAGGCCATGGTGCCTCTGTTGCACATCGCTCTACTTGTGCTGTTCGTCATCATCATATATGCCATTATCGGCCTGGAGCTTTTCATGGGGAAGATGCACAAGACCTGCTACAACCAGGAGGGCATAATAGGTAAGAGCGCCACTGTGAACTGGTGAGTGTGGGTATCCAGCAGGCCTCCAATGTGGATCAGCATCCATGTCCTTCAGGGAGTCTCTACCACCAGCCCCCATCACCAGCCTCTCTCTGCCCTTTTAGAGTTGGTCCTGGCTCCTTTACAGCTACTATTTCCTTCTCCAGTTGAAGTCAGAACCTCGAGACTCTCTCCCTGTCCCAGAGTAGACGAAGAGGCTGCCACTGAACACCCCCTTGCCACCAGTGAAATCTGTGTTCCTCAAAGAAATGGTTCAGCTCCATGTCACAGCCATCAATCCTGCCCTTCTGAGCCTTCCTTCTCCATGTTCCTCCCATAAATCAGGGAGTTTAGCAGGCAGTCCTGCCTCATTAAGCTCTTTCTTAAGTGTCTCCAGAGTTTTGCAGGATAAGCTATAGACTGCTCTCTTAAGTGACTAATATTTTAACTTGACCTTTAACGAAATTAAACAGGAGGCTAGGGAGGTGGTTCAGTGGTGAAGAGCACTGACTCTTTTAGAAGACAGGGGTTCAATCCTCAGCACACACATAGTGGATCACAGCATTCTATAACTTTAGTTTCTGGAGAGTCATACACCCTCTTCTGCTTCTGAGGGCACCAGGCACACAGATGGTATATAGACACTCAAACACATAAAATAAAGTCAAAGCACTCAATAATCCTTCTCTTTCTTAAAAGTACCCAGAAAATGATAAGTGTATATATATATATATATATGCATACATACATACATATATATACATTAGACTAATTTATATATATCAACACTGAGTTTGAAAGCTGTTAGCTGTTACGTTACTTCATTTTTAAAAACAGATCTGTCGTTTTCATTTGGGCATTGTATAGGGAAAGGAAGCGTACATTCTGGAGCATGAATTCCAGAGGCTTCTGCCCTCTGTATCTGCTCACTCCCATTTAGCCTATGCTGTAAGTTAGAGCTGGCTGGTGATGGCGCCAATCTGAATGACAGAATAAGATGAAAAACTTCCACCCAGAAGCCAACATCGCTATGTGAAAGGAATTATGACTGGTAGACTAACTAGGCATCTTCATGGTTAGTCAGTCATCACAAGAGCACAGCAAGACAAAGAACACCTATACATCTGTACTTACAGGATCATCTTATTTGTACTTAAAGATTCTGTGTAAGATTAAATTATTCACTCTCAAAAATATTTCCAAATTGAGTTGTAATTGTGTGAAATCGGTGACAATTTAAAATATGTTAGCTGATATATAACTTTTAATTGGAAGAGGATGTTCTTGTCTGAGACACTGCTTAAAGAAAACCAACCAATGTAATGATCAGTGTCTCCTTTACATTCAAATTCTTCCTCTTTCTCAGTCAATCTGTAGTGAACCCCAAACTACTAACTTACCTAATTGACCCGCAGTAACCCTGAGCCAGTAAGTTAGGTTAATGGCACAGTTTGGTTGGAACTCCTTACAGGCACAGCATTAGTAAATGTATGCGGTTACACTCCATGATCAGTGACCCACTGGACCGTACTTGCCTATCTGACTATCACAGAGGTGCAGAATCACAATGATTCCCCATCAATTTGGCAGTGACCAATGTTGGGGCACTCACCAATGAAACATGAAGAAATTCTGTCACAGAACCAAAGACCGTGTACCGTGCCATCAGACATTGATGCAGCGCTTCACGAAGCCATGGAGAGCTGCTTAAAACCTTTGGCCATCTGTCATTCTAAAGGAAAGATGGCGAAAGTATGTCTTCTCCTGATGGTGAGGAGAAGGCTGCAAGACTCTGTGAGCAAGATGCAGCCTTGAATAACTGTTACAGTCATGAAGTTTGTTACCAGTGGCCTCAAATAGCAAGAAAATGATGAGTATCATAGTCAAAGAAAACAAGATAGAGACCTTAGGTACAGCCAGAAGCTCTCAGGAAAGCCGCCTCCAGCACCAAAGACCTTCTTTGTCTGCCCTTATAAAGAAGACCATATGGGACTTCAAGTTTTGAAGGGGTCAACTTAAGGTCATAGTGGCCTTGACAGTAGATAGAGTCAGGACAATCATCTGAGCTACCTTATGCTTATACATCCTTGCACAATACTCGTGATGTCATTTTCACGATGGGCTTAGTCTCTATCCAGCAACTTCAGAAACCAAATGATCCAGGATGCCCGGGCAATGAGAGTAAGGCGCCATGAGGCTCCCGCAGAGTCAGAGCCACAGTTGGAACACAGGCCAGAGATCCCTGGCTGCAGCAGCCTGGCTTTCAGAACCAAGCGGCTGAATTTCCCCCTTCCTTCCTCTTCATACTGCTGCCCACAACAGTCTTCTCGCTTCTCCCAAAACAAACAAACAACAAACAAAAACCACCATTTGCTTCCCACAAGGTGAGTGTCCCCAATGAGGAAGAGTCAGAACCTACAGAGATCTTGTCACATTCATATCTATAGACAAGGAAGCACAAAACCCTGCAGAGCCTCCATCAGTGTGTTGCAGAGTTTTATAGAACCTTTGGGATGGTTTGTTTGCTTGGGCTTTTTATTTTGTTTGTTTTTGTTGTTTTTTATTTTTTTAGATTTTAGGCTTTAGATTTAATCAACATTTTCTGTCATATTTAGATTTTACAAACAGCTTAATGAATGTTATAATTTTAATTATATATGTATATATGTATTTCCTTTTATATGCTGATATCTCATAAAAATTTATATCTTCTAAATTATCTAATCCATGTTCTCATAAGATCCCTGTAAGGACGCTTTGGAACCTGCCAGGGAGATGCTCTCTCTGCCTTTGGGCTTTTCTTTCTATGTCCAGAGTCCAAGGGTGATGGTCTTAAGAGAGAGAGAGACTCCTTCTCCCCAATTCCTTCAGCAACTGCACAGCAGATATGTCGCCATATGCTGGTACCTTTTGTTTCTGGTGTCCCATCTGTCCGGTGGGTCTGGAGCCAGGGCACTCAGTAGCTCTCCCCAGCATGGTAATTACCCCTGAGACTGGCACAGAATTTGTTGGCTAAACCTAGCAATGAAATCACTTCCATTCCATTTTGTCCTTCAAGTTGAGACCTCAAAAATATAATTGCTGTTGTCTTGGTGGCTTTTCTTTGGAGCCCTGCCGGAAGCTCCCTCAGGATTTCATTCTTGCTGAAGTTGAATCCATTTCTAAGACCTTCTTTATTTTACCAAAGACTTAATTGCATCTTTCCTCACAGACTCCTCTCCTCACATATATGGCTTTCTGTCTCCTGTTTTCCTACCCAGGACCTCACGACTCTGCAGAAGAAAACCGTCACAGGCATGGTTAGGCTTACTTCCCCCACTCTGGCTTGCATGTCACTAAGACCTGCTGATCTGTGTGTTCACATTTTTCAAGAGTTCCTTTTTATAGATGCCTATTTTTACTGGATCATCACTGCTTCTTAATTGCTCTGTGATTTTTTTTATTATTATTCAAGGAAGATTTAAAATAGCACTGCCTTGAGCCTGAAGAGATCTTCTCAAGGCCCATTCCTTCCTTCCCTCTATCCATGAGATTCCCTGACCCTTGGTGATGTTTTCTTCTGACATATATCTGTAAATCCACCAATTATGTTTTTCTCCCTGTGAACACTCAGGGCTGCCTTTGGCAGTACCCTCCCTCCCCCACCTCCCTCCCCTATGTCTGTTTTAGGAACTGAAGATCCAGGACAGCCTAGGGGCCACATTATGAACAGATAACCGACATACTTCTGCAACAAATAAACACAAACAAAATTCAAGTTACACTGTATCTTTTCACTACCTCCCTTTTCCTCTCTGACTCTTGAAAGCTGGTTCCAGAATAAGAATGGATTTAATGATCTGTTTGGTCCTTAGTTTCCCTGTTGTTTAACTCTCATTTTTAGGTGCTTTGCTTTGCTATTTTTAATGCATTATTTAGGTTTGAAAATAACTTTTATTTCTCTACTTTCAACAGCCTTAAATCCACATCTCTACAGGTTTGACAATCTTAAAAGTCATAAAACGTTGTAACTGGGGCATTTCAGTTCAGCTTCCTTAATATGTAGCCTCTGGAAGACAGACAATGGATAAGGAAATGTGTATGGACACTGGTTGCCCTCAGTCAGCTCAAAGATTGGTAATAAAGACCTGTCCCCTCGGTCACTGAATATAGCAGCGTGCAGAGAATAAGACAAGAAGCAGCTTTATTATGATCAGCCCAAACCTGGGAGTGTGCCAGATGCCCATCATCTTGAGAATGCATATGGTGAACACGCTGCTGGTCAATAGAGAGGAGCAGGCGAGCCTGAAATGCAGCCTCATGGTTGAACTCGGAAGTACTCTGCTAAAGAAGGGAGGGGGGATATGAGGACCCTTTTAGGGTGTGATTTTATTTATATAAAACTTAAAGGAAAGGCAAGCTTTGAAGACAAAAAACAAATCAGCTTGTTAGGACTTGGGGGCAGAAGCAAGAATGGATCCAAAGAAGGACATGGGAGTAGTTGGGATGACATCGAAGAGGAAGTGACATGCACCACTGCTGTCCCCAGAAAGACACCATCACTTTTGCACCACAGTACCCACCTTCATTCTCCTCTCACAGTTAAGGGTTAACATTTCGCTGCCTCTCTTTTTTCTTGAGAGTAAACAATTTCAATTAGAAGACACAGACACCAACAGCCATCCAGCCAGGCATCTTCCATAAAGAGCCTGTGTCCCATGGGCAAAATAATCACACTGTGATGGCTTGGATCCTTATGAGAGAAGAGAAGATTCTAGGTATCTTATTATCTCTAAATGAAGAACCACAAGCAAATTCTCTCTCAGGAGTTCCATTTTCCCCGTCTTCAGAGGCAATTGTTTGTTCAAACCTGGGTCTTGTGTTTGTTATTGCCATTGCTTTCTATAGATGCGTGATCCAAACCATCCATTTCAGAAACTCTGAATCCCTTACTGCGCCTTCTCTTTTCCAGAACAACTTACACTTAAAATGGATGCATCATTCCTACTTTCTGACTGGCCGCTTGGACATGATGCCATGCTATGAGAGAATAGACAACAATGCCTTGGTGTCTGTGATATCAATTGTGGTTAAAATGCCGTGTTAAGAACACTTGTTTGAAAATACTGACCTGTGTCATTGTGCCCCTGAAATGAATGTCTGGGCTCATGTGTCTTTAATTCCCATGGGAGGGCACTAAACAAAATGTGCGCCATTGCTGCTGTGGTTACTCATCAGCCTTGTTCTGCTATTTGTCTCTCTAACCTCTTTTCTCTGTTCTCTGCCCATCATTGTTCCTCCTTCCCTTCTCCTTCTGTTTCGTATTTCCTTGGTGATGGAGATGTTCCAGCAGAAGAGGATCCTTCCCCTTGTGCTTTGGAGACAGGCCATGGGCGGCAGTGTCAGAACGGGACCGTGTGCAAGCCCGGGTGGGATGGGCCCAAGCACGGCATCACCAACTTCGACAACTTCGCCTTCGCCATGCTAACAGTGTTCCAGTGCATCACCATGGAGGGCTGGACAGACGTGCTGTATTGGGTATGCAGATGGGGCACATAGAGGGTGGGCACATGGAGGGCCTGAGGCCACTCTTGACATTGTATCTTCCTACCCATGATATCGGGTCACACATGCACCCACACCTGAGGGGCTGGTTGATGAATGTCTTTGATTTGCTCTCGCACTTTCCTAAGAAACAAAGCATAACATGCCGACTCCTGTAAGCTTTTCCTCACTATCAGCTTTAGCGAGGGTTTAGCTTGCCGACCATGGCCTGGGCCACTGGTGTGCAGCTGATGCTATGTGAGCTACACCCGGCATAAGGGCTCGGTCCAATTCTCTTCCTGCTTGCTCTATAATTCTTTCTGCTTTTAACTTTTACCTGTCGTTTTCCTAAAAGGGAGCTACACGCAGAATTCTCAGAGAAAAGTCAAGTCTGATCTAAACAGAAACACCTAAGGAAAAACGATTTTCTATTGAATTGTGAAGCCTGGTGCCATGCTGTTATGTTTTGATTCTCATGTTAGTTTTAACATATTAGACTACTCTATCAAAGTCCCACTCACTGTCAGCCAGAAACAGCTTGATGTGGAATACATATTCAGAAATACACATTCTGAGTGCCAACCCATTCTTTAACTTTAAAAATTCCCCTCATAAGATTTAACTGGCCACCACTGCTTTGCCTGCCCACCTTTGAGTCCTTGAAGTGCCAGGAAATACACATACCATGTTTGAGCTCTCTTCATTCTGGCAGAATGGAGTCCATTATTTGTAATAACACACACACACACACACACACACACACACACACAGAGAGAGAGAGAGAGAGAGAGAGAGAGAGAGAAACTATCATCTTTGTGGGGTTTCCCACTTCAGCATGGGAAGTGACTTGCCAGAATCCAATGTTGCTCTTCAGAATTTGGGCGAATAAAGCATTCTGCCAGTCTTGAAAATAACATCTTTCCCGAGTTTCACAAATCATCAAATCCATCTAGCCCTGTGAAAACATCTAAGAGGCTGTGTACTCCTGTCTGCAAACTGGAGCTGGGAGATCAACAGGGAAGCTGAGGAACGGCCCCTGTTCAGTTACCAGAAAGAGAAATAAGGCCAAGAGAAGTCCTGGCTTCTCCCAGAATCCACAGCAGATTTGTAGCTGCACAGAAATGTAGCTTCCCACTGCATTCTCATGCACCATCTCCTGTAAATCCAAAACCCTTCTCTTCCCAGCTTTGACATGGCCATCAGCATGCCAGAGCCCAGTGCTACTGTGAAGTTTGTACCTCTCTCTAAGTGACACTTGCAGCTTGCCTGCTGCACCTTGTTCCTAGTAAATGTTTACTGAGTATCCTTATGAGCCAGGGTGCTCTAGGCACTGAGGATTTGGCAATGAATGAGATCCAGCTCAGTTGAAGAACCTTGGTCTATAGAATAGCTGAGATTCTGAGCTGAGTAACACAGAAGGCTATGCCATGGCAAGGCTATTGTGTTGACCTACTGTCAGCGAATAACATTGGCTGTCATCAATATCTACCTCAAAGTAAAATGAAACACTGGGAAACATTTTCAGCCTTGGTCTCAATAAGAACCTGGTGTTATATATTTTGAAAGATGGAAGTTGGCTTTTCCATAATTAGGCAAACAACTTCTTTTACTTAGGTCAAACTTTCTAAGTGGCCCTAACTATCCCTTCGACTTTGCACAAAGGACCTTTTCCTTTTTCAATGAACCAAGGACAGAAAGGTCTCTTTGCAAATTTTGATCTGTGGGCCATAGACCATATTACCATACGGTGCTGAGTTTCAGAGTCTCATTAAGGGAGCCTCAGCCCATGCCTTCAGTCACTTTTGGAAAGCCGCCTGTAGCATCAGACTGAAGGCAGGTGCAGGCAGGGGGAATAAGTATAATTTACTTTGCTGATGGCCCTGGTTTACTTTTCTGATCTTCATTTCTTCCTCCCTCTCCCTCACTGCAAGTCATTGATACCACACCAGCCAGATGTGCCCCTAAGATGCTGTCATAGTGACAGTCAGAGTGGAGACTGTGAAGAAGCACACAACAGTAACTACCAATTTTCAGCAGCTGTGTTGTACCTTCTCTCCCGGGAGTATGATGGGGCTCAGACTAAGGACAGAAAGATTGTCGGAGGTGAAGGAGCTCCAGGGTCTGGGAATGCCTCTCTCTTTGATATCCCAGCATCTTTCCAAAACAATCAGATTATGGGTGTGCATACCTGTGTTTATGTGAGTTGGGTGTGCATGTGAGCACACACACACACACACACACACACACACACACACACACACACACACACTGAGACTATGTTCCTTGGTGGTTATTCATGATAGAGGCACCTTCTAGCTCAGTGTTCCTACTGTCAGACAATTCTAATAACTGTGACCTTTCTATGGCCATTTCATTTTCTATTTTTTTTCTCTCCTCCTTTCTTTCCCTAGGCAGTCCTCCTGTGGGTCTTGTCACTAAGAGACTCAAATCTCAAAATGTTGTAGAATGGATCATAGTGCTTTCTAAATAGAAAAACCATCAGCGTTGCCTCCATTAGTCCAATCGAGAATGTCTGAAGAGGAACTTCTTCAAGCCATTATGATGCAGATTTAAGTTTGAAACCCTAGAAATAGGACCAGCTGAATCTCCACAGTGCTCCTAGGATAGTGCTGGGTTTGAACCAGTAGGGAGCTAGTTCCCAGGGATTATGGGGATGCATATTTATCTTCAATTGTAAAATGCAAGTCTAGAGGACCCAGAGAAAAGCAATGAAGACTCCCCTGTGGAGCAATGAATGGACCCGCCAGAGCTGGGTTCACTTCAAATAACCAAATAATTAAACAGAGGTTTCTAGGGGAAAGAAGCTAAACCAAAACCCAAGCTCTCATGGAGTTGGGAGTTTTTGTTTGTTGGTTTGTTTTTTGTTTTTGCTTTTGTTTTTGGTGGTGGTAGTGGTGGTGGTGTATTTTTGGAAATACTATTTAAACCAAAGCCTTTCCATGTACTGAGAGAGAGAGAGAGAGAGAGAGAGAGAGAGAGAGAGAGAGAGAGAGAGAGAGAAGAATCTAGAGTCAAACAGCATCTCCTTTGGTTTTCTGATCTTTTTTTCAGATGTGGGATTTTTTTTAACCTTTGAGTCAAATAGCTTCCTAATACAGAGAATCTGCTACCCAAACAAAATGCTGGTGGATTCTAGACACAGTAATGAAGAGACTTAGCATCTTCCAAAGCCGTCATCATGTTCACTTATCCATCTATTCATTCATGCATTCAGTTTCACTTCACTCATTTTACTGGTATTAGATGAATTCCTGCAAGTCAGTTTATCATACACGTATTGAGCATTTCTTAGGTTCCCAGAAGCAGGGACAGAGAAAAATAAGACCTGCCTTCAGGAGTTCAGAATACAAGGCATGCTGTATCCCCAAAGGGGTAAGCCTCCCTGATAGGCCGGGCTCTGCAGGAAATGACCACTCTGGGCCACATGGGAATTTTGGTCCTATGGCTGTACAAGAAACCAGAGAGCAGATGCCCATACCTTGGGAAAGCATTCATTAGTAGCTTTGGATATTGGAGTAGGCTGTGTTTTCGTGTCTTAGCAAGCCCAACAAACCACTGTGGCACCCAAACTATTCTTGCTCCTGTCTAGTCACTGCAGGATAGAGTTTTCAGGCATCATCTTGGACCATACACCTGCTGGAAGTGCTTCCATATGTAACTCAGATGTTCCCAGCATGGTGCTCAGACTAGAATATCACACTCTGTGCTCAGATGCTCCCCACGAGGTCAGGATACCAGCCCATTGCTTTCAGAGGGTGTTTAAATGTATGCAGTTTGGCTTGCTGGCTTGCCTGGTATTAAGATCTGATGTTTTTCTGACCTGAATGGGGCTCTTACTATTTCAGCTCCCTGGGGAGTTTTCAGCACAGAATAAGTAGGTGCACAGGGCTGGGGCAGATCTGTTCTCATATTGGAGATAATGGCCATGTCACTCCAGCATCACCCTACGTAAGAGAGAGCCACCAATGTGCACTTTTCACCCAGCCTGCCTGAAAGTTTAGAATAAAAGGAAAAGCTAGACGGTGCTTTCCACGGAAGTCCTTGACAAAGCTAAATCTTGTGTGGCCCAGAACTAAATCTTGACAGACCCCCCAGACCAATCAAGAACCCAAAGAGACCTCTAAGACTAAGGGTTTGTGCTGGGGGGAGGCTGTTTGGGGGGAAGGAATCCAGCAGTACTTCCTCTGGCTTCCTTAGAGCAGGTTAGCAACACAGAAGCTGCGTATGGGCTCCAGAGGGGTGGCACATTGCAGGATGGTGCCCAGAGCACTGTGTCTGCCTGGTTTCTGGTGAGAATCTATTTCTACTCTCCCCACACTCTCTCTAAACGTAACAGAAGCTCTTACAGGAAAAGGGAGAACCTGCTTCTGACCTCTGGTAACACAAAGGAATTGAAAGGGAAAATCACAAAAAATGCTCATCAGCCAAAGCCCTGGTTTCCCTAGATTCCTTCTCTTGGCAGGTGCCTAGCACCCCAGCTGGGGTTGCTCTCCACCTAGTTCTTGTACTACAACCTCAAGTCCAATGCAACACCCACATCTTGCACATCCCACAGCAAGCACTTGGCAAATAAATGCAGATGCTATGGGAGCAGGCAACAGGCTCCTGCAGAGGCCCCATGTTACAGTGGCTTGTGCGGGTCCTGGCATGGCAAAGCCTCGTGGCTGGGTGCATGCCTCCTTTGCCTGTGTCTCCCTAGTTCCAACTCATCTTTCCGGCTTGTGCTGACCGCTTTCGCTTTCCTCTTCCTCCTCTGAAGACATACTGAACCTCTTGTTCTTCTAGTCTGGTTTTCTCTGCACTCCTAGCTCAGCAGATTCTTGCTGGTCAAGGAAGGGCCCTGGGAATGGATCCCACATAAAGACCATCTGCCCCACTCCTGCTAGCCACTGCTGCTTTCCTGGAAATTTCACTCTTTCCTTCACAACTATTCTGTGGCCAGAAAGGTTCTACAGCTATGTACATGGTTCTACCAGTGGTCAAGTCTGGTGTGTGGGGGTGGTTACCTTCTGCTACCAAGGGTCATTTGTACACAAACCCACCTACCCACTCACCCCCACCTCCTGCTTTCTTTCTGCTCCACAGCTCCTTCTGCTGTCAGTGACGCCACTATGCAAAGTCCACACAGCCCTGTCTGATCTGACCCTTGTTTCTGTAGCCTCATGCAACAGTCTTGTCTACTTCCTGCTTTCCACTTCTTATTTCCTCCTACAATTGTGTTTCTTACATTGTCTTTATTATTGCTTTCCATGTATATGTTCCCAGCTATTGAGACTTCCTATTTACAGTACAAAGCCTAGCAGGTCTCACATCTGTTAACCCCATGTAAACCTATCAAATGCTCGGCACTACTCCTGACACTTGGAATCCACCAGTGACCTAAACAAACCAAAGCTACCTGTGCTCATGAAACCTACATTATAGCTTCTAAGACAATGAATACCCAGTGTGACACACAAGGAGCCCATACAGTCATAAAGTGATAAATACTATGGGAAAATAGAGCACGGTGAAATGAATGGGTTTGCTTGACAAACTGTTAGACTGAATTTTACTGCAATGTGGACATATATGGGAACTTTTCTCCAATGACTCTGCTCAAGCCAGTGAGCCACAGGCATATATTTTACATACTATCTCTAACCATAAAACAGCGAGCCATTCAGAACAGGCAAGCTGTGGTAGCATGAATTTGGGTTGTAAGAAAAGAAGACTTGGAACCAAATATTGGGGGAAGGCTGAAATATCAGAGAGAGGAAGCACCACAGTCAGTTCTCACCCAGCTGTCTTGCAACTTCCTCAGCCTCGCTCGCTCCTGATTGCTTCTGCCAGTCACTTCTTCTCTGCCTGATTTCTACAGCCCTTATATACCCTATCTCATCCAGGTGAGGATTAAAGGTGTGTAGACTTGAACTCACAGAAACAGAAGAAGTTCTGTCTCTGGAGTTATGGGATAAAGGATGTTGGTCACCAGTTCTGGCTTTCCCTGTGCTGGGATTAAAGGTGTGTGTGATTGACTCAGCTGTTTATCCTTGTATTCAAGGATTTCCTGAGCTGTCTGCCTAGGATTTGACTGTGTGGTCTCTCTGATATCCCAGGATTTATTAAATATCTAACATATATCCACAGCAAGCCTTTGAATTCTTCTCCATCTTTAGTCCTATTGCACAGAGAACAACACATCTCTAACTCAGTTGAAGCACAAAGATAGAAATCAAATTGAGGCAACAGTTACGAAATTTTCATATTCCTTGGGAGGACCTTGACTACAATCCTAATGCAGATGAAGTAACCACACTGAACACCTAGGCTATCACACAAGACCCAGGAATCTACTTTGGTTGATTGTTTCAAATTATTCTATCTTAAAGCCCATTGTAATGGAGATGCATAATTATGTTCTTCCAGATATAATTGTTAAGCCTGAAGACAATGGTTTGGGTCAGGGAGTCTGCAAGCTCTGTTGTGGATCCCATCCAGTTAACCTGTAGTACTTGTAAGAGCAAGTTACCATCTTGAGAGCTCCAGGGTGAAATGGATTGTGAGCATTTCTAAATGAGCTCCTAATGTTCTGGTACTTGAGAAAGCCAGTCAGGAAGCTGGTACCTTAGAATCTAGAGTTTTATAAGCTAGGTTCACAAAAGACAACCTTGGGGCTCATTTTTAGTAAACCAGAAGTAAAGTGTATTTAATGCTTGGCAAACATTAGAAGAAATAGATTTGTGGATCTGACTCAGAATGTATTTCCTCTTTGATGGAAACACTATCCTGTGACTTTTCTTTGCCCCCCCCTCCTGCCAGAAGTAGAGGGGACATCTGACATCCACATCAAGGAGCTGTAGGAAGGGGCCAGATGTCAGTGGACAAAGAGTTCTGAAGAGATTCTCATAGCAAACTTCCCACAGCCTAAAGGATCCAGTTCTGTTTCCCAAGGCCCCCAATTCCCACAGGTGTTTGTGTCTTGCCACAGAGTGTCTCCGTCAGGCTAGATACCTCTTCCATCTAGGCTGTGGTGCCTGGGACAAGGCCCCTTCTCTGACACATAATCCAGGGAGGGCACTGTCTTTCCTGGCCCATTTGCTTATGAAGCACGGAGGTTGAGCCCTCTATTGCCCATACTCCAGGAATGAAGATCCCTTTCTCATGTGATGTAAGCTTTAGTCTCCAGCCCTGTCAGTAAAGCTGGCCCAAGGTCACAAACCAAGGTCAGCCCTTCTCAAAGTACATCTTAAGATTTAATGGCCACTGAAGGCCAAATGAGTGAAGCCAATTCTAGGATGAAAAAAAAAAATAATGTTGTGTGAGGTAACCAGCATTTCTAGACAAGCAAATCAAAAAGGCACTGGGAACCATTTTTTTCCAGAAAATAAAACAACAGGAAAAGCCAGGCAAGACCCCCCCTTGCTCCCAAGAGACCCTGCACAGGCCCTTACAGGTCAGGTCAAGGTTGTAGGGAAGGAATTTAAAGGGGGCTGAAGCCAACTATAATGGCAGGGCCCCATCCACTTACCCAAGTTCATCCCTGGCTTCCTGTAAATCTGCTCACACTCCCTGTCTGTCTGACTTACCCTCTACCTTGCTTGCTCTGTCCTAACTCTCCTTCATCTTTCCAGATGCAAGACGCTATGGGCTATGAGTTGCCCTGGGTATATTTTGTCAGTCTGGTCATCTTTGGATCCTTTTTCGTTCTAAATCTGGTTCTCGGTGTTTTGAGCGGGTAAGCTGACTGTTTCTGTGTCCTCTTTACAATGCAGCCGAGCAAGGTCCCAGGTTCCACTGCGTTCATTGCAGAATCCTCAGAGACAGGACCCTAACAGGCCCAGGAAAATGGGAAAAAAAAAAATTCTCCATGCAAGCGCAGATTCTGACTATTGGCTGCACAGGCGGTTTGGCCTCTGAGTTGCTCATTGAGGATTCCGGGTCTCACGCTGCTCAGATCAGCATTGGAGAGCCGGTGGCTGGTGCTTGGCCATGCTCGGTTGCTGTGTGTGCCTGACTAACTATCATTCCATTCTTCCAGGTCAATGATGCCGTAGGAAGGGACTGGCCCTGGATCTATTTTGTTACACTAATCATCATAGGGTCATTTTTTGTACTTAACTTGGTTCTCGGTGTTCTTAGCGGGTAAGCAGGACCAAGGATATGGTCTTGATTTTTCCATTTATTTATATTTATTCTTTCTGCTGCTCCTGGCGCTATTCTGTTTCTGGCTCTCATGAATCTCTGGGATCAAGGGTCACTCAGGAGCCTTTAAGTAAAGGTCTTTGGCATGACTGGGAAGAGGGCTAGATGCATAGAAGTTAGCTCATTGGTATGGGTGATGGATCCTGCAAAAGAGATGCCATGTCCCACCCCTATCCTGACACACATACCAAGGTCCTCCCAGCCCCAGCATCTGCTCAGGTAGTCCCCTGGTGCCCTGCTCACACCCTGAGGAGCAGCACAGAAAGCCCATTGAGTGGAAGGATTTTCAGGAATCTGTAAGAAAGTTCATGCACACACACACACACACAACATGCACAGTGTGCCCTTAAAAATGAATACTGGCCTGATCTCATGAGCCAGTCATCATCTGCAGGAAAATAATAGACTGTAAATCATTGTTATTGAGTGCAAAGGCCAGAAAAGGAAGAGTTTGGTTTTTGACCCAGCATTGTCAAAAACAAAAACATCCAAAACTCTGTGAGACTCTTGGGTACACACACACACACACACACACACACACACACACACACACATGCGCAAACAGATACTAATTCTCATTCATTTCAAGGCCAAGCAGTCTATCGCTCTGATGTTTACTTTTCTGAATGCAAAGGACATATAACTGTTTAAAGCCACAGGTTAGGATGAGGTTATGGATGAAGTATAGTTTATTTTCCTTTAAATCTAGCTAGATGGCCACAGATATAAATCTACCTGTTTTCAGCCCTTGCTCAGATACAATTAAATGTGAAAACATGACTCATGGCTGGAGCATCAAGTGACCCCAAGAATGGTCCCCTTCTCATCATAGAGATTTGGGATGTTTGCTCAGCCACCTATTTTTTTTTTTACTAGCTCATGCCAGCCATGCCAAGACCTGACACCTAAATGCTCCTGGTGACCCTCTGGCCTCCAACAGGGGACCATCTAGTGACTTTGTTATTGTGGGAGGCAGGCGGGGATCTGTTTCTGTTCTGCTTAGTTAGACCAGCTGCTTTCATAGGCTTCCCAGGCACCTAGGGACTTCCTGCTAGGAGCAGTTCAGAAGAAGGAAGGCTGCTGGCAGGGCAGACTGGGTGGTGCTCTGCCTCCGACCATGGCCAGGGCATGGGGCTCAGTCTAGAATGGCGTGAAGAAAGAACTTATTCCTGCCATCCCTTCCCATGACCCTAGATGGCATCTTGCCCTTTGCCCAGGTGAAAGCACAGAGAGCAAGATAGAAGGGAGATGGAGTAATATATAGGCTCCTAGTTAGCTGCCTGGAGGGGGCGGGGGTTCATTTTTATCTTCCAACACAAGAAATGGCCTGTTGTTTATACATGAATCTCACAGACAGCATTGGAAAAAAGTCAAACTCATTATCCCCTTTGAAGACAGAAATTTGGCTATGGTAGGTAGCTCTCTATTTGCTGGATGCATAATATCTGGCAACTTCATCTTTTTAAACTTTCATTTTCCATGTCAAAAAAATGAAGATAACATCCACTCATAGATGGTTCTCATTGTAGAATGAACAGCAATGTGCATGTAGAATACTTACAAGAGCTAGTATACGGTCAGCGGCAGGGGCAAGACTGCGTCCACTTTGCCTTTTCTTTTAAAATGAGTAACATGAGCCAAGAGATGCCACTTTTCTGGCAGGCAGCAGACCTGGGCCTGGAGACTTAGGCTGGCCCCTCTTTCCTTATGCATGTCTGCTAGATCTACGTTGATTAAGCTTAGTTTTAGCATATTCCAGAGCTCTAAGCCAAAATCAAAACAAAACAAAACTTAAATTTCACTTTTTTTCCCCCTCAGATGTTAAGAACCAAATCTTAACATGTAAAATTCTCCAGGAATCCAGTATGGAGCATAAGGACTAGGCTCCTAAGGCTCCGCGGGCTCAGGGTCATTGCCACCCTTTTCTCCCAGAGGAATGACCAACCTGCTTGTGCCAAATCAGAGAAGTTAAAGGAGCAGCTGCTGATGCAAAAGGAACAGTCTCCCTCAGTCTCATTGGTCAAATGAGAGTAGATGTGCAGAATAATTCTGATGCCTAAAGGTTTTCAGAGCAATTAATTGGCCTGGGGCAGGGATCTAGAGGCTCTTTAACCTTTGAATCTGTGATCCAGAGTTCAATTGGTCAGTTCTGGAACTTTCTACTATCTGACCATTGTCAAAGTTACAGCATACTTCTGGCAGTTCCAGAAACATCCACGGGCCCTTTACCCAGCCAGGCAGGTGTCTGTATGCAATGGTCTACTGCTTTTGGCTTTTTGTTGGGGGCTAGTTCCTCTGAATGTGCCGCCTCTGAGCCATGCAGTGACACACCTGGAAAGAGGCTCCTGTTAGCTGATCACACTGGTGATGGTTTGAAGCTGACATTTTGATTAATCTGGACAACACTGTAATAGTTAACTGCAAGTATGTGAAAAAAAAAAAACACTCACTCATTCAACCATTAGACTATTAGAGACCAACCTTCCAGAATATTCAGAAAGTCTTAGAACCCATGAAATGCACTATCCCAAGGACAGAATGGACAGCTCCTCCATACTATGCCAAGGCCAGAGCTCTGCATATCTCATATATTAGTTTACTTAATATCCATGACAACTCCATGAACTGGATGCTACTCGTGTTTTTATTTCCCAAAAGAAAAGAATGAGGTTTAGATGAGGAAGCCACATCATTCTCACTGGAGAGATGAGAGGATGGGGGGGCTAGTCCAGAACAGTGTCGGTCCTCGGCAACCTTCATGCTACTCCCGCCTAACCGGATGCAGGAGGGACTGGGGTGGTAAAGGTCACTATAAAGGTGGAAGGGTGAAGGAGAGATGTGCCAGAAGCAGTCCACAGGCTTCTGACACAGCCAGGGGATAGAAAAGGTCCACTCTGGAAATGCTACCTTGCTGGCCCAATGGGGTCAGGTACTAGACAGGACATTGCAGAACTCACTAGACCCTGAGAGCAGAGGCAACATGACCATGGCTGTGAGGTATTCTGTGACTGAAGGGGTAGAATTTGAGCCCTGTATTCAGCAGTTAATAATACTCTTTTACAGCCCAGTGAAGTAACGCACCATCATAAACTGTCCTTTAGCAAGCTAGGAAAGACTCAAGTGTGTCTGGAATGTACTGCTCAGAGTGGGGATGCCATTCCATATGGTTTCTATTATAAAGGTAGAAATTCCAAGATTTTGGTTACCTGAGGGTTTTTCATCCTTTATCTGAAACCCTCACATATCCAGAAACCCTTTTTTTCTGATGAGTCCACATAGTATGAGGAGCATACGGCTCTTGGACTATTTTCAGAAATCTTCCATGTTGTATAGTGATCCTCAAAGCCACTCTATGCAAGGCACGGGGCTGGCATCAGGATAGGAAACAATTAGATTAGAAATTCAGAAACCCAGACTCCAGCCTATTGGAATCAAAGCAACGGTGACAGAGAGACTCCTGGAATTGCATTTGAAGCTGTGGGTAAGCAGAGGGTGGGCCCTGCACTCTGAAATCGGGGCCTTTGCCTGTCTCTGTATCTAGGAACTCTTTCCTGAGTAACTGTCCGATACTTTTCCACATCAGGAGACAGCCATGTCTCTTGCCTAGTAAAAACAGAGTCCCTAATGGTTGGGACAGTTACAGCCTGAAAGAATACCTGGAATATGGTGTCACTGTCAAGACAAAGCATCCAGAGGGAAAAGGAAGGGAGCACACACTATGGCAGGGGCAGAAGTGAAGTGGCCACAGAGTAGAGTCTCGCTGCTCAGTGGTTATATCCCTCTAACTCACATTGGGCAATGTATCAGTGACTCCTCGACCACCAAGGCAAAGTACAGAGTTAGATTCCTGTGAATGATTATCTGGTCCCATTTGGTACCTATTAAAACACAGCCCTGTGTGTGTTTCTGTCCACGACTTATTTAGGGACCATCATCCCTTCCTTAACGTTAGGCTCACAGCTGTGAGCACTGGAAATCCTGCCTGAGTTTATCTAACACATTTTCTCTGTAAGAAACACCGCAGCCTTCTCCCCTCATGACAGCTGTGCTTGGAGCCTTTTAATCAGCAGATCTCTAATAAACAGCACAAAAATACACACACAAAGATGTGGCACTAAGTAGACTGACCCTAAAGAAAGATCTTCACTTACATTATGGCAGCTGAGTTAGGGAGAGCACCTGAAATCCCCTTAGGTTGGCTGACCTCAGCAGGGAGCATGTCACATGCTTTTTGTTGTTGTTTTGGTCGGTTGGTTTGGGATTTGTTTTGTTTTGTTTTTGCCATTACATGCATATCTACTCATGACTGAAAGTGCCATGAACATTGATTTGGGAGGTTGCAAATAAATTTTAGCAAACCCCCAAAATATCAGAGTTATTGTTGATTCAGTATTGATTTTCTAAGGGCCTAGTCTCTCGTGTGATTAGCCCTAGCCACACCCTGTTGCATGCTCTAGATAACTGAGCACTGACCAACACTCCTTTTAGGTTTCATCTTAGCCATTGCTAGTGACAGATGGAATCCTGCCTTGTGACAAATCCCACAGTAGTAACTAATTGTCTTGATGGCTCTTGCCTCTGGGCTGGGCACTGCCTGTTAAGCTGGGGCTTCATGTCTTCATCAGCTCAGACTCCTGAGCAGGCACATGGCTGGCATCCAGGAGAGAAGGGGCCCAGAAGCCACCATCCAGTGCATCACTGTTACATGGCCAGCACCCTAGAGAGGAAAGAGAACAGGGGCTGTCAGTGCATCACCACCATGTGCAGCCTGGAGTTCCACGTAACCACAATCTGGCTGCATCCCTGTCCATGGTACCATCAAAGTCCCATGTACTCAGGCCACACATTTGCTCCTATTACAGCTTGGCCTTCCTCTACAGGAGCAAAAGTGGGCAGACTGTTCCCCTTTATTCCCTGTGACTGTTCATATAGGTTTACCATCGCTCTAGCTCTGTGGGCAGTGAGCTTCCATGCCAAGGGCAGATGCTATAGAACAAGACTAGGACCACTGCCTAGCTCCAGCTGAATCTGGGGCCTGTTCTTCCAACCCCATAAGAGGGATGGCAGGCATCTTATACTCAGAGCTTTAACTCTCTGAAATCGTCCAGAAGAACTAAGGGACTGCCTTAGCAACTTTATCCCTTTGAAACACACTCAAGACCACTCTAGAGAAAAGGGACAAAAGACAAAAAGAAACCACATAAGTGTAGCAGAAAGACTGCAGAAGAGGATCCCAAGGTGCTGCGTATTTGTTGTTGTTGTTGTTGTTTATTTACATAGGAAGGGAGTGCACTCTGAGGTTAAGGCAGAGAAGGGAAGTAGGGGCTGGCATCTTTCCATGGCCACCCCAACAACAAAGCAGGATGAACTAAGCCAAGCCAGATCCTACCTTCACCATGATCTATCAATCCAACTCCTCTTCCCTGGCATCCAGCCTTCTGGGAAGAAAATAAAAGTACCCACTAGTTGGCAGGAAGCCCAAGAAATGCAAGTTCAATCCAATTATACTTGGATTCAATCAGATCTGAGAAGAAAATTCAATCCAAACTAGAGCCTTGTAGGAAGGTAGCTGAAGAAGACTCGTGAGCCTCCAGTTCTCCCAATTAAACATTCCGCAGGCTCCTCCCACATCAACCCCGGTTCACCACAGTGGTCAGAGCACCAAAGCCTGAGCCTGCTAATCACCACAGACGAAACACAAACACTAGGTAGGTGGTATGTGGTGGCAGAGCCTCCCATGTATGACACTGGGCCTCACTGGGCCCTTTGTCCCCAGAGATTTGTAGGTGACCTCCAAGGTGCCTTTCCTGAGCAGCACCACGCTTTTGCATGAAGCTCTGTTGATTCAGCTCCATAGCCTGTTGTCCCAAATTGGGCTCTTACTAAGAAGGGAGGCAGAAACCATGGCCCACGGATTAGTCAATACACCAGAGAATTCACATACACACCTCACGCACACACCCACTGCTATCCCCTCCCTCCCTACCACCAAGGACCCCATTTTCAATAGGTCAAAAACCCAAACAAACCAAACTCACCTGCCACCCAAAGAAGGAAGAGGCTCACACCTGCTGTGGCAGCTGGGAACTAATTTATCATTGCCTCTGCTCCAGGCCCTAGCCTTCCTTAAAGTGAATTCAAAGTTAGAGAAAGAAGGACTGTATCAGAGATAAGAGAAGAGAGTGTCCCAGGCAAGCTGCGGTATGTGCTGATGAATGCTTTAACCTGCAACATTAACTTTGAAACCCTCTTCTCTATCCTGGGTAGATTGCTTTAACCCAAATGGCAGGCAGGCCCCAGAGTATTTTCTTGTGTTTGGAATCCTTATGGGTCTCCTTGTGGGTTGGACTCCCTCCAGGCATGCTAAGAACAGTAGAGTGAATGGTAGCCATGAGAACAGAGATTGAAGAGAGATAGAGGGTACTGGTAAATATTACTACCCTTCTGTGGGGAAATGCCCTGATGAATGAATTGCATTGGCTAGTTTTCTTGGTGTAAATATTGTGAACTTAGCTGTTATCATACTGTTAAGGAGGCATCACTGAAGCCTGAGTTGGGAAAAGAAGGTGTGACTGGCTCTGAGACCCAGTACAAGTAAGTGGGCTTTGTTATCACTGGGTCTTGATAATCTGTGTAATTTGAAGATGCTTTGTCATAAAAGAAAAGGTATGACCTAATCCTAGGTGACGTGTTTCCATGTTGTAGAGGGACATTGGAGAGACTGTTTGGAAGGGGTCTCCCCATCTTTGGATTATAGCTACTATTCACAGGCAAAACTTCTTATGATCTAGAGAGTGAACGAACAGCCCTCACCCCTTAGATTTTCCTGGCCTGTGTCAGGAGCATGCTGTCAATGCTCCCCAAGCTTGTGGGAGTGAAGACAGACTGGGTGCTGGAGATAGCTGTCTGTAGAAAGGGGGGTGATTTGGACAGGGTTCTCCCCACAAAGCAATTAATACCTGCCTGTCTCCCCTTCTCTCCACCTTTCTTCCCGGATGGCCCTTCTGTGCTGACCTACCCACCCACTCCCCTCCCGCTCACACCAGAGAGTTCTCCAAAGAGAGGGAGAAAGCCAAAGCTCGGGGGGATTTCCAGAAGCTTCGAGAGAAGCAGCAGCTAGAAGAGGATCTCAAAGGCTACCTGGATTGGATCACCCAAGCGGAAGACATCGACCCTGAGAACGAGGATGAGGGCATGGATGAAGACAAGCCCCGAAACAGTGAGCGCCTATCTTCTCTGTGACTGGGGTCTGGGGGATGGGAAGAGCAGAGAGCAACGAGAAGATATTTCACACCAGCCTTCCTTTCTAGCCCATAGTTGATGTTCCTGGAGGAATATTCTTCTCAATGGTTGCTGCCATTTGTGACTCATAGGAATTAGTCTCAAATCACTGCCATTATTGTAGAAAGCCTTGTATTCTGTTTAGAAGCTTCAAGCTGAAAATAGATGAGTTTGTGCTAAGGTGAATAAGACATGCCTTTACTGTAGCCTCTATCCCTTAAGGGTTGGGCAAGCGTTCTATTCCTGCTCCTTGGAAACAGTACCCACTAGCCAGCTACTTGAATAGGATCCTAGGCAGGATTCTATTGACACTGGCAGAGGCCTTCTAGGTTGCCCCAGATTTCTCCATAGAAATAAAGTGAACATTCTCATTGAGTCATTAAGTTATAGTCAAGGATCCAAATGCTTCTGGGAAAGTTGGAGGAAACAACATAGGAATTTCACAGAATCCATTTAGGTCATGAACACAGAGCCTGATCTCTTTCACTGGGTTTTCTCATGGCAGAGAAAACCTACAATGGGATAACAATGGAAACAACAGGTGACTGTAAATGTTTATAACAAATCATGGAAGTCAAACTTAAATCTAATTAGCCCAGGAATATTCCAAGTGGGATCCTTGGATCAATGGTGGCAGCTGGAACTTAGTAGAAATGTAAGCTCTTAGGCTCCTGCCCAAACCCACTGGCTAAGGAACCCTATGATGAGATAGTCAAAGACTGATGCACGGTAAGTCTTAGAACTCTTGGGTTACTTCTAACTACTGTGCATTGTAACAGGTCTTTCTTTGCACCATCAACTCTTGAATGATATGAAGACTTTGTATTAATTATAAAAGCTTGGTCTTAGCATAGGCTTGTTCCAACCAGCTCTGAAAATTAACCCATTTATAACAATCTATGTTCCGCCACTCTGCTGAGTATCATATGTCTGACTTCTTGTGTGTCTGGTTGGCAAATCTCCTGCCTTGGATTCTTTCCCAGAGTTCCTATTTCTGCCTGAAAATCCCACCTACCCTCTTCCTGCCTAGCTAATGGCTGTTCAGCTGTTTACTAAACCAATCAGAAGGTGCCTTAGGCAGGTGAGGTAAAACAGAGATTTATCTTTACACAGCATATAAAAAGATTATCTCAATAGTTCATGCTTCCTGTGACCTTGATCTTTTGGATCTAATGCCCTGCCTCTTCTGTGCTTAGCACTTCTCTTGCATTTTGGCTGTTTGAAGAGCTGCATTTCTGTCCTTTCAAGCAGCATGATTTAAAGACAAAATTTTCTTAAACATTGGGCATCTCAAACATGGAGCCATCTGGGTAAAGGTAGCAATACAGAATCTGCCTCTAAGCAGACAGGGACTCAGAAGAGATCCCGCATAAGAGCAGGTGGAGGAAGAAGTCAGCCAAAGGTGTGAGCAGTCTCTCTCTCTCTCTCTCTCTCTCTCTCTCTCTCTCTCTCTCTCTCTCTCTCAAGATTGCTGTAATAAATCTATCTGCTACTCCCTTTCCAGTAGCCCTGCGCAAGGTACAAAGACAAAATTAAAACACAGAATCAGCAAGGGACTGGTAACAATGTAATTTAATAACCCAAGGAAGCCTTCATGCACCACTAAGTAGCTTTGCAAGCTGGAAGATGGGGCCTTTGATAGATTATTACAATGAGCAATGATGCCACTGAGGGTTTTTCTGGAAAAATACATGGCAGCTTCTGTTACATTGTTGATGGAACTGCAGGGCAGTTGATTAGTTTGTGGCACTGAGTGGAATAGTACAAAAGTTCCTTGGTCTGTGAGTCACAGAGGAGCTTATAGAGGGGTTGATGTCTTGGCTCCCTTTCTGCCCTTGTTCAGGATTAATCGGGATAAATATTTTGTTAGGATATGCCATGTAGAGTGGGCAGTACTCACAACTTGCTCCACAGCCAGTAGCCATTCACAGAGACACATGGTTATGTTGTTTCCTGTTAAATTATGAGCTTCCAAAAATTACATGCTGATTCTCTATCTTGCCCTTTATAGGAGTGAATTCCAAGGAGAGTTCCCAGCATTGGGCATACCTTGCTGATGGAGCAGATTGTGCAGTAGTTTGTCACTGCTAAGGTTTCCTGAAGCCCAAACACTGATAGGTTAGACAGTCACCTCTTTGCATACTACTTCCTTATTGTGGGAGGTATATTTGGAGTATGCTTCTTGTCCCTGTTCAGCTCTTTCCTAGGAAAACTGGAGTGGGATTCTAGATTCTTCATAAATGGAAAGACTGTTCTAGTGGGATGTGTCAGGGGAATGAAGAGATGGAAAGTACAGTAGCTATACATGATAAAAAGGAATGTGGGACTCCAGACTGAGCTGAAACAAATGCACTGGATTCCCAGTAATCAGAGTAGATGTAATAATTGGAGTCCAGGAAGATCATTCGTGGATGATGAAGAGATGAACTGGATTCTATGTTTATAGACAGTTTACTGTTTGTATGTAGTTTATGTGCAAAAAGGTAGTTCTGTGGCTTTGAAACTATATTCTTCTCTTGAGGACTTCATGATTTGCCCTTTGAAACAGATACAAGGGGAAAAATGTTTGTGTCTTAACTAGTAGAGCTCTAGTTTTTGAGATGCCTAAAAAATTACACTTTTTTGTAATTTTTGGATTTTTGGCAGTTTGCTGTTCTTTTCAGTTTGGAAATAAAATTTGTGTGTGTGTGTGTGTGTGTGTGTGTGTGTGTGTGTGTGTGTGTGTGTGTAGGAGACTGTGTATGTATGTGCAGGCACATTTGTGAAAAGTGTGTGTATTCCTGTGTGTGGATGCATACACACCCTTCACATGCATGTGAAGCACAGGGAGCAATGGGGTCAATCTCAGGTATCATTTCTAAGGACCCATCCACCTTGTTTTCTGAGACAGGGTCTTTAATGGGATCTGGGGCTCGTGGATTAGGTTGGTTAGCCAGAAAGCTGTAGAGACCTGCCTATGGCCAAGTCCTCTTCACTAGGTTTATGACTGTTTGCTGCTCTGCCTGGGTTTTTCATGGATGCCAGGAATGGAACACAGGTTCTCATGCTTGAGCATCAAGCATTTTACCAACTGAGCTGCTACCCAGCTCACAAAGTAAAGAGAAGAAGTGTGATTACTTCAGCACTGTTTTGATGATTCTGCCTCTGCCCCAGCCAGCATCCCTGCCAGCACAGACCATGGGCCATTAGTGCTAGTCACTTGGAGGTAATGCTCGCCGCATTGTGGGGACAACTGAGTGACATGTCATTGTGCAGTAACTGAACAAACCTGTCAGTCAACTTTCCTAAGAAAAGATGCAAAGCTACTGAGAGGTGAAAGAATTAGAGGTTAGAAAGTAACAAAGAAAAAGGCATTTAGTTGGAAGATGTTCCCTTAAAAGACTAGAGAAAATTAAGTAAACGATATCTAAACAGCTAACTCTGTGCAAACATAGACTCCAGTTGTTCTTGCCATCCATCCAGCTGTAAATTAAAGGTTTATGCTTGCAGACACTATTGCTGGCACTGGTGATAGTAACAGTTCCTTTGGAGAAGTTCTATTCTAATGGGTGGAGAATCGGTTAAACTGTATGTCAGAGTGATGAGTATTTTGAGGTTGTGGTGTTAGAAGAGGTGGTCAGGGCACACTACTGAGAAGGTAGCATCTGAATAAAGATTTAAAGGTGCAAAGAAAGCACACAGGAATTTGGGAGGCGATCGTCAGGGAGAGGGAAGGGTGATGTACACGGAAGGAACATGACTGGTCCATCTGAGAGCACAGGCCATGCAGCTGGGTCTTGGGGCGAGGAGAGGTAGAAAGTGGTGGAGAGGATGCCAAGGGAAGCTGGGAGAAGACTGTGTAATTCGTTGACATGAGGACCTGGATTTGAGCTGGAATTAAGCCATAAAGCTGCTGGGGGTTTTCAGAAGAGCAGTGATGCAGTCTGAAATGCATTTAACCGGATCCCTGTGGCTATCATGTGTAGAGTGAAATGGAGACCACCAGGGCAGGGGCTAGCTGAGAGGAGACTTCCTGGGAGATGATGGTATCTTATCTTGGCAATAATTGAAGCAATAAGGTCAGAATTCAAGATAGTATCATTTGCTGACTGATAAAATAAAGGACATGAGAGAGAAAAGTCAATAATCTAAGTCAGTGTAAATCAATAATCTAAGTCAGGGATTGTCATTTACTGGCATAAAAAAAAAACAGAGTGGAATGTGGCAATAATATGAAGAAAAGCAATTCAGATCTTTTTATGGTTTAAATGCCTATGAAATGTAAAAAGGAAATGTTATCTAGGTGACAGGCAATGACTGAGTTCAAGGGAAAGCTTTGACACTGAGCTGAAATTTGGGAGTTCAGCAACATAAAGAAGGCACTGAAATGCACTTGTGTGAGTGAAATCACTAGGGGAAAAGTGACTAGAGATGAAGGAAACCCAAAAGCTGAGACAGAGGTTTGGAAAATGGTTGATAAAAAGAGCCTACCAGAAAGATGTTCAAAGAGAAGCTAGAGAACTGGCAGGAAGCAGTAAGAAGAAGGCAATGCCGCTAAAGGCTAGTGAGGTGAGGAAACACTAGCTGGAATGCTGGCCTGAGCCTGAGGGCCACTCATTCTCATTATTCAGTCTCTTGAGTTCTTAGTCTTCTTAGAATGGCCTTAAACATGATTTCAGTCATTCTCCTCAGCTGGCATGGTTTAGCTGTCAGAAATATAAGGACTCACACCTTCAGGACACCTTAAGAGATGGAGAAAGAGACTCACTCAATCAGTCCAAAGTGTCTGTGGCCCAAACAAGACCATAGCTGGATCCCAGTCTTAAATTGTGTCCTCATCCATAGGCATATCAACACCAGGCCTTTCTACAGCAATGTCTCATAGATTGCCTTGACAAAGAAGGGCATGGTAGATACTCAAGAGCCATCCCAAGACACAAGAAAGGGACATTTGAAGCTTCAATATGAGGGAGCCATCTTGGTCTCCAAGTTTCTCTTCTACTGGTAAAGACTAGGACAATGAGATCTCATCACCCCAATGGCTGCTTCTAACCTTCTAACTCTAGAACATCACTTTCCAAGGTCTCTCATGAAGACTAATGCTGATGCATACAGATCATTGTCATTGGTGGAGATGCCCCGCTCCAAGGACACAGTCCATTTTCCAGGCCTGGTCTCTATTATGATAGAAGGCACTAGAGGGAAAAGCTGGGTGTAAAGAGATGGGGAGCTGGCATTATGACTCAGCAGGTCAAGATACTTGCTGTGCAGCCCTGGAAACCTGTGTTCTATCTCTGGAACCCAGATAATGGTGTGGAGGAAGAAAAACAACTCCACAAAGTCATCCTCTGACCTCCAGACACATGCTCTGTCAATGCACCCCTCCCGCATAGACTAATAAATGCAATTTTTAAGAAGAGAGAGATGGAATTTGTTCTATTCAAGATTGAAAATAAATACATCTGTTGAATGTCTGCTCTTATTGGAATTTCTCTCACATATCACTAAGACAACTTCAGTACAGACCCAGCCTTCTGAAACTTACTGTAAGACACATATTTATTTGGATGAGCAGATAAAGATGGACATACAGTAGAACCAAACTTGGAGCTTCTACACAGATAAGGAAGATTAAATATTTGTACAAGTGATAGTAGGCAGCATGACTCTGTAGAGTCACTTTTGCAATCATCATTAGCCAACAGAACCATATGCCTGCTGTGTGCCCTGCAGGACTCAGGATAATGTGTTATTGAAATACAGAAATCTGAGGGCCTAGGGGAGCTGTGGGTTGCCCACAAAGAGCCCCATGTGGTTTGTAAGCATAATCTGAATATTATTGATTTACATTAGGTATATGTCAAGGACATGAATGTAATTATTTGATCGTAAAACAATTTTTTTCAAAAAAAGATATAGTCAGCGTTTCCCTGGATCTACTTATAGCTAGAGTCAGTCACATGTTTACCAGCGACAGAGGTCCATGAGGGGTCTGGCTCAGATTTCAGGAGACATTCTACATGCATTGTTTTCCTTGGTTCTGTACACTGGGCAATCTGAAGTCAGCAACCCTGGCCTCACTGCTCCCAGGAGACAGGGGACATTGAACCAAATGCAGGTCCTCTGGCCCCAGCAAATCTAATGAGACACCCAAGCCCTGAAAAGTTGCTTTCAGACCTGGATAATGAAGGAAACCACATCTTGGACTAATTATTAGGGAAGTCAGCTCTCTAACTGAGCCCCAAACACCCATAATGCATGAATGGGGTCTGGTATGGTCACTGGGGTACACCAAAACCAAAGGATCTGTCCAGATACTCTACAGGGGAAAACATTAGCCATCTCTTCCATTACGAATTAAAAGAACACTTATTGCAGTTTAGCCTCATTCATATTCGTAGTCAGACTGACAGAAATTACTCCCATCAAGGATCTTCAGGACTCACCAGATGGATAATGAACAGATGAGATTTCTGAGGGGTGGGGTGTGAGTTGAGATGGTAGTACATTTAGTCCAGGCTGGCTTTGAACTCCTGATCATTATGCCTCTACTTCCCAAGTACTGAGATTACAGGCATGTGCCACTGTGCCCAGCTTAGATAAGCTTTGATAAATTTGAATGTCTATCATTTCCAAAAACATTTATTTGAATTCTGATAAGTTTTTTTGGGGTTATTTTACACATGCATATGCATGCACACACACAGAGCCCCTACAAAGAATGTTAAGACTTTTTTTTTTTAAGTTTCTGAACGTCGGATTTTGGGTTGACCCTTAAATCATTTGCTAAAGGTAAGTCATCAAGGATATGACATGGCCATTGTAATCATGAACTCATGCACTGGCTCTGTCTATAGCCAGTTAGAAATGGGAGTGGGGCTCTTGGGACTCTGTCACATCCCTAAGGAATGGCAACTGCTGATGGACTCTGGAAGGTGTTATTCTATTTAGACCTGTACCCACCAGGGTTCATTGGATTGTGCCATGGTCACTCAGTGGAGTGCCCTAGTTGAATTCAGTGGATCATGAAACAAAAAGATGCAGACCCAGGAAAGGAACTGTGGGCAAGGAGGGTTGGTAGGATCCAGAGGGAGGAAAAAGAAGCCAGGGAGTGAAAGTATTCAGACTGTATTAATACAATTGTCAAATAACAAATTTAATTAATAACAGAAGAAGAAATAGTCATCAAGACGGAATTTAACTAGTATGCCCCAGGCCTCACTCTGAAGACTTCCATGTTCAGAAATCCAACATCTCATGTGAGAGGCCAGGAAGTTACTACAACCACCTAGATTTTCTGCTCACCTTTGTTTACTAGTGATAGACTGGAACTATCCTCAGTTGTTTTCTTGATGTGAAAAGACATGCTTCCATTCTTGTCAGGCTGGCACTGGAAGGAAAAGCTTGTGTCTTCTTTCTCCATCACAAAGCATACATCAGCGGGTCCACTCATCACATAAGCAAGTTCCCATGGATGGCCCTGTACCTGTATACATGTGGGCAGCACTAATTGAACTTAATGGGTTACTCAAAAAATAAGACATGAAATTGGAAGGTAGACGTATGGTGGGATTTAAAGGGGAGAAATTGGTGGATAGATATGGTCATGTTCCATTGTTATGCAAATACAAGAATTTCAAGAATAAATATGTATATGTGTAATTATATTTTCCAACCAGATTGTTGGAGTTTGGGGTCCCAACACTGTTAGAATAAAACTATTGGGTAACTGAGAAAACTGGAAGTTTGCCCCTTTGGACCCCACTCAATAGTTAATCTGCAACTTGCCTCTCCACAGTCCCTGGGTGGTTCAGTGAGGGAGAAGATCAGCTGGTATAAAACCTTCCAGCTCTGATGAGCTATTCACACGGTGCTTAGGTGATGTATGTTAGCTTTAGTCCTAGGTGTGTTTTGTCAGCTCTGAGGTGCTCATTTCAGTCTATCAGACTGCTGAGGCATTCAAGAACGTCTAGAATCCTGCCATCCCTAGACTTCTGGAATGACATGGGATCTCTGCACAACAGCCTATACACCCAAAAGCCACCTTTATTTTCCCCCTAAGCCCTTCACAGACACCCTAACTTCTCTGCATGGTAATCGTGACCCACCATTTCATTTTAAACCTCCTTCTCCTCTTCCACTGTTCTTAGCTCTGTCTGGTTCCTGCCCCTCCCCTACAGGACCACATTCCCCTCACTGAGCCTGGGATGCTCACAGCCTGCTGCACAGCACTTTCTGAATGTGACTTGTGTCTGTTTGCTGGTGTAGCTGATGCTGTGTTGGACTGTCCATTCTCAGAAGCAACACGAGCACTAGCAGAGCCTGGGGGAGCCTGGGTGGACAGTAAATATTGGTTTAAAGGGGGAGAAAAAGAGGAAGAGAAGGGACTTGGGCCTGGGTTGTCACTCTGTCAGATCTGAAACCAGAATAGGCCAGATTTGGTTCAGCTGAGAATATATCAAGAATCAGATAACTTTCCATCCCCCTCTTTTGTAATCTGTCAGTCTTTCACTTTCTATCTCCCTACCCCCTTTTGTAAAATCTATCAGTCTTTCTTTTACACTTCTCTGAGTGGGCAAGGCTATTCTATAATGCTTCTCCTTATGTGTTTGCCTTTTTCCCTTTCTTCTTCAAACATGTGAAGGTCGAGCTCTGGAAATATCATTCACTTTCACTCTGTCTCAGGAACGCCAACTTGCCAGCCAAGAATAGCAGTCATCAAATTGTTAAGAGATGAGTGAGGATAGATGCCCGTGGCTTCTTTGGGTGCAGGACACTGAAGGCATTTATGGCTTGATAGTCTGATCTAGCTTCCATCCAGGGGTGTGGAGGTTTAATTTCCTTCACTGTGTGGTCTTCAGCATAATGCTCATTTCATCTACTGGCTTGCAAAGGAGATTGATTTATGGAGTGAGTGCTATCACCAGCTGAGACCTAATGAGATCTCTGCTATACCTCCTGGATGGAGTGGAAAGCGACCATTTTGGTAATAAATAGAGAACAGCATCTAATTTGTAAGTCCCTCTTTCCGTAGCCAGGCCTAATCTGATCAGTGAGACTGAAGGGAATTGTTGATAACCAAAAATTATTTTCCATGTCTTAATCTAGCCAGGAAACGTCACTCCTGATGGAAATGGCATATTGCTCTGGCGATAGTTGAGAATGACATTTGTCATTAGACTAACCCAATTGTCGCATATTGAAAAATACACTTTGACTCTAATCTACTTAAAACTGAGCTGGAGCTAAAGCCTTGCATTGCTCTGTTCCTGGTTCATAGAATCTAAATCTCTTTCTAGTTAAAACACAGAAATCTGTGGTAGTCATCTTCCAAGATGTCAGCTTGACCTCACTGATTAGCTGGCAAAGCCAGATGGCCCACCACAGAGCCCAGATGGTGGTTACAAACAACTTTTTTAACATGCTAGAGATCAGGCTAAAAGAGCAGAACATTGTCTCTGGTACAGCCTTGGTTCAGCATAAGGTTAAAAATAATAATAATAATCCAAGTCCAGTGTTGTGTGGCTCACTTGGGAGGCTGAGATAGGAGAATTGAGAGTTTGAAGCTATAGACGGACCTTGTCTCTAAAGAAAAAGATTCAAGAGCACAAGGGGGAGTTAGATCTTCTCTGTGTTAGCCAAAGTCTCAGACATTTTCGTCTTTTCACGAGGCCTTAAGCATTTCCAGGGTGTAACCATTCCACTGGTGAGTTTCTGTTAGCACACAACAGGGGCTTCATAAATATTTCATGCTAAGAAGACAGCAGGGATGGATGCATCTGAGAAGCAGCCAGTCCCCAAAGGACCAGGTGGCTGCTGTCATTCTTAGGGACTGACTCTGAGACAGCTACCATTGCCTCTAAGTGCTTAGATTCCTGCTGCCATTTGAGGCACAAGGTATGTGACCCTGAGGTTCTTTGGTTTTGTGTTGCCCATTAGACACAGTGTCCAATGTTCTCCACACACATACTATATTGTTTTTTAGTATTATGGCTTCCAGCCATGATTAATCAAACTCCTCATCTTAGATGTGTTGTCCTTAACCCTCACAAACCCTCCCAGAGAGGTAGGACTGTCTCTGCACTTTCAGAAGAAAAGGTTAAGATTGTTTTCTTGAGAATGGATGACTACTTAGCAAGAGGCACACACTAGCTTTCCCCGAAGAATGTATTCTAGGACCCTAAAATCCATTCTCTGCATCTCTTGCCTGTAGTGGGACTGATTATGTGTTACATTGTAAATAATTGTCCCGCCTACAGGTTTAATAAAAAACTGATTGACCAGAGACAGACAGGAAGTGTGGGAGGGGCTACCAGACTAAGAAAACTCTGGGAACATCTAAGAGTAGGGCAGGGATGTCACAGAGACATCGCAGAGATGCGGAGACGCAGAGGAGAAAAGTTGAAATGCTGCTGAGAAAAGGTAACAAGAATGGCGAACAAGAATCATGGGTTGAGTTAAGATGGAGTTAGCAAGTTATATGCCTGGGCCCTAGGTCAATCAGCATAAAACTAATGCAGGCACGTGTGTCTCTATGGGACTGAGGGACTTCTGGTCAGTGGGTCAGAACCTCAGTACAATACCCGAAAGTCTGGGCCTGAAACCTAATACAACACTTGCCAGATGAAACAGAGCATTAGGAAAGGTGCATGGGGAAAGGTCCTGGAGAGCAAGTCGGGAGCCCTGGTTCCTGGTCTTGGTTTCAGTCTGAATTAGCTCAGTGTCCTCAGACAACCCCTCCCCTCCCCAACCCCAGTTTCCTGCTCTGTAAAATAATCTATAGATCAGCTCATTTTTTTTCTGTACATCTTTGGGCTTTCAACCCCAATTAATGACCACTCTGGTGCTATCTCTGAGTTCTCTGTTCCAGAAGGATGTGTGACTGGTCCAGAGAGGAGAGGGTGCTAATTTGTAGAGGATCACTGACCCCACTCTGACTGGGTGTCAGAGGGGCTGCAAAGAAGAGAGTGCTTGCTTGTACAGAACCTCGGGCACTTCTCTTCCCCCTCAGCTGATACCTGTAGCTGTGTAAGTTCCCTCTGCTGGTCTGAGGTGCTATGGGTGCCACACTGTCTTTGAATGGTTGATTACTCTAATTGCTTTGCTTTCTCTCTGCCTTCTCATCTGCCTCACTAGTGGTTATACTTTTGAAAGTATCTCCCACCGTTCTCCCATTGGACAGTTCCCCTAGTAGCCATTGGAAGCCCTGGGCTGTTATCGTACCTCAGTGAGGATCCTGGGGTTAGGGTTACAGCTTGTTCCTGTTGTTATAGAGTGCTAGACCAGCCCCTCCACCTTTGTCCAGCTGGACTCTCTGTGCCTGAATGCTTCCATGGTGCTCCCTTTTAGCCAGTCATCATTAAATTTATCACCCTCACGATGCAAGAGGCAACAGCAACAGAACTAACTGAATTTGCCCAAGGGCCCCCAGTGCTATTACACAGCTCACAAACATCTGCATGCCTCACTGGCCACTGAGTCTCCCTTCCTTGAAGAGCCTTTCTTAGTCCCAGCAACCAAGAGCAGGACTCCATCCTGTGGTGGCTTTGTCTGAAGAGTTTTGGTCTCAGAAGCAGACCTTGACCTCTAAGTTCCTGGTGCTCTGGTTCCCTTCTTCCCTCCTGGCTTAGAGCTGCTAGCATGGAGACTGTGACAGAATCATCAAAGAAGGGACTTCTCCTTCAGTGACCTGGGCACCTACAGCACCTTTATCCTTTTCATGATTAGAAAAAAAGCAGTTCGTTTACTATACACAGTGGCTAAGAGGATACTTGGCATCAGATCTACCTGACTTCAAATTCCTGGGTCTTAATTAGCTGCTTACTTTGAACAAGAGTTGAAATTCCAAGCCTCAGTTTTTCTCATCTATAAAATGGGCTCCTGTAATACCTCACTCATGGTGTTTTCAATTCATACATGTGAAACATGAAAGAGAGGCTGGCTTATAGCAAGTGCTTAAAAACCAGACTGTTAGGTTAAGACAGAAGATAATGTTGTATATACTGCTGAGGGACAAAGCCTAAAACAGTCGTGTGACATGACCTGAAATACCCCTGGGCCAAGCTAGAAAGGGATCGAGGACACACATCTTTTTTGTTTTCTTTTATACCATGTCAGATAGGCGACATGTTCTTCTAAGCCTGGGTAACTGGAAGACCAGCCCCTCTAATCTCAGGAAGAACGTTATGCTTAAAATAGCTGGGTTCACAGAGGAGCCCTACAAAAGAGCCCTTCTACCTGCGCGCAGAGGATCTGTGCCACTTCCTTTTGGGCTGCAGAGTTGCTGTACATGGCTCTGTCACTCCTGATGAAGGCAGGCATTGTGGGAAAGGAAAGGAGAGGTGTGTACCCACACAGCAGTTTGTCTGGTGCAGCTGAACTCCCCTCACCTCCTCCTCTTCTGCTTACCCTCCTGCAGCCTCAGCGCCATCATGCTGGAAAGGGATCTTCTGCTGGGAGTGCTGGATGCTTATAACCTGCTGGGATCCCAGCAACCTTGGTTTTCTTCTTAGAGTTATAGCTGCAGGCCCAGGGCAGCGTTTATTCCTCCTCCCAGTTAGAAGCAGCAATAACAATAATGATGATGGCACACCACACCTGTGTTGCTCCTTTATAATAAGTGAGGCCTCTGTTTGGATTCTTAATCTTTGATCTTTTTTTATATTTACTTTGTTGGCTTAAAATCAGCTTGGGCTTAATTGCGAATGTGAGGGAAGCTAAGCTGAGCTGGGCTGACAGGAAGTGATTGAGAAGATTCCGGAAGTGGTGGTGCCTCTTCCTGTGACCTCCCTACTTGGGCAGACTGCTGCCCCCTGGTATCCTTTGTTTCTTCTCTCTTACTCCCTGCACCCTCTTTCTCCATAACCTTGGTTCTTCCCATACACACTTCTCTAAGAAAGCCTTTTCCCAATCAGGTAGATGAACTCACCCACATAAGAGTTGAAGTGCACAAGACTTCAACTTGTCATGAAATGCATTGGTGCTCTGGAGCTATTCAGTATCCAAGGTCAGGAGTACCTTGATGTGTCCTAGACTAACTGTGTGGCAGATCCTGGATTTCAAGTTGGGCCCAAGCCTGCACAGTGAGAGATTTCTGTTTGAGTGGTTAATTTGTCAATCATAGAAAAATGATGAACACAAATACCTATTCTGCAAGATAGAAGACCATCACGTGGAATATGCAACTCCTCCTCCAAGAGTCACAAGAGCAGCATCTACAGCTAGGACATCCACCTCCTTCCTGTACATCTTTGGGCTTTTTTGAGCTGTGTCCCCCTGCACCATAGTGAACTACCAGCTATCTCTGATGATTCACTGTGTGGCCTTGAGCAAGCTGTTCAGGCATTACTTGATGTGGCAGTAAGCCCTGGACTCATGGCCATCTATTCTTTGTTGTGTACCAGTTTTCCCCACAGGCACCTGTCTTTCATTGGATTGTCACTGAGGGTTAATGTCCTGGCATACACCCTAGGAACATATCTGTCCACATAAAAAGTGTTTTTAGGCAGGTGGTTCAAAAAGATCTTGTTGAACACAGAGTCAGGAGTCAAGAACGTTGGGCAGGGGACTCCGGAAGTCAGAACAGCACCCTAAACTAGCAGTCAGGGGATTTTTCTGTGGGTCAGTCTGCACATACAAAGGAGAGAGCAGTTGTATGGAGAAGGCTGCCTGGCCAGACCCATGACCTTTGACATCAAGATGCAACCAGTATGCCCTATGCCCAGAAGAGCAGAGCATCCTCTGACCTACTTATAGACTCTTTCTAGTGCTTCCCACTGGCCAGCCTCAGAAAAAAGAACCTTTGATATGGTTCATAAAGGTCAGTCTCCTGGAGTCGGCAGCATGGCGGGCATAAAGACAGCTCATAGGTGTATCCTGGCAACTAAGGAAGCTATAAAACATTGCTACTGCTGTTGCATAGAATCTGACTATGGCTTCAGAGAATTCCAACTTGAATTCCCTAGCCTTGAGAAAGTTTGGATTTACTTAAGAAATACAAGCTTTAAGAAAAACAGTTTAAAACTAGTTGATAATACTAGTGAGTATGTATGTCAGTTACCATTTTACAGAGTTCTTTTTACAAATATTATTTCACTTAACCCATACCAAAGAATCTTTAAGTAAACAATATATATCATGATCTTTCCATAGAGGAGGAAATGTGAGTCTAGAAAAGTTGCTCGCCTGAAGTCCTGTGGTTGCTAAAGAGTGGGACAAATACTGGCATCTAGATTGTTACTTAATATTATAAATTGTACAAATGCCCTCAGAGATGAAGAAGAAGTACCCTGAGCAAAGGATGGTTATAGAAGCCACCAGAGGCTAGAACTGGACCTTCAAGGATGAATGAGCAGATAGGGAATCAGCAGTGCCTGGGATGGTCCTGAAGGCCCTGCAGTGGCTCTTACAGGTTGTCAGCTTTATGCTCTAAAGTGAAGTGTCCAAATCAGCAGCATCAGGAGAGGGTCACTGCTGGGACCCAGTAAAATTTTATTCACAGAAATGAGTGGCAGTCTAGACTTGGCTTTAGAGCAGCAGTTTTCGAACCTACAGGATATAAGGTGGAGGTAACCAACCCTTCCTGGAGGAGAGATGGATGCTGTGTGGTGTCAGACAGCAGCCGACAGACAGTGCATTAAGGGACAGTGGTAAGGTAGCTCAGCTTCCTTGGAGAGTCCTTCAGGATGGATGGAAACAGGTTCCATTGTAGCCTAGGCTGCCTAATAAAGTACTACAGCCTTAAATGACAGAAATGGATTGTTTTCCTGATTCTGGTGGCCAGAATCTGAGATGAAGGTGTAGACTAGGCTGTCTCCATGGAGGCTATGAGGAAGGGGTCCATTGTAGGCCCTTCTCCTTGGCTTATAAGCATAGTATCTTGCCATGATCTCTCCTCTGTCTCTGTCCAAATGTCTTTTTATTGGGGTACAAGTCATGTTAGATTGTAAACTCATTTAATTATATTACATATTTAAAAACCCTGACTCCTAAAGCAGTACATTCTAGTTAAGAGGGTTTAAGACATCAGCTTGTGAGTTCCTAGCAGATGAGATGCCCAAGTTAAAGGGATTATAGCCTATAAGGCAGACTATAGTCATTAGTAGTTACTGTCATTAGTAATTCAAGGAAATAAATGCTGGCTATACATTTTTAATGTAAAAATGTAATAAAAATGAACATTTAACCAAGTAAATTACAAGGCTCCATATAGGAGTGGATGGGGCTGAACCACTGCAGCCTAGCATTTCTCCTGCCAGCAATTCTGCCTCATGGGAAAGCACCTTCAGCTACTGTCAGTACTGCCTATGTTGGTGTGGTAACTTTCAAGATGGGGATGGTAAAAGGTTGAACGTAGCAGGTGAGTTCTCCGAGTTTGCATAATGTCCTAACAGCTACATTGCAAAATAGAGATAATATTTTTCTTTGCAAGTCTCCTGAGAATCTGGCCATCCCAGCTGATTTCATATGATGACCTTAGAGAACCCCACGCCTGAGACAAAGTCAGGGAGGTTTGGGAAACCCAAAAGTTTCAGAACTTGGTATATTTCATCTTTTTCCCCAAATTCATTTCATATTCTCTGGTGCCTCTTAGATGGTAAGAATGCATAGGAATATCTGAGACCAGGACAGCCTGGGTATCTTATATGTGACTGTTTTTCCCTGTATCTCTTTCAAGTCTTGAGGTTGAGAAAGATGATAAAAAGGGACTCCCAAAAGTCTTTCCATGTCCCTTGCTAAGTGACCATGCTAATATTTTCCTGCACAAATTGGTTTGGCTCTCAGGCCTTTGTCAAACCCATTCTGAGTAATTTTTTAATTTATGTAGATGCATCTGTCCATCTTTCAATGCACATATTATATTATGTTGGTGTTGTGGTGACCAAATAAGATCTAATTTCTTTTTAAGGGTAACATGAGTTTTGATTCACTAGTTCAGTCTGGATCAGCCCTGCCACTTGAGATCTGTTTCATGAGGGTCCTTCCAGAGGAAGCTGTAGTTTTAGGGAGTGGCTTCCTATAGGGACCATGAAGGCCATGAACAGTAAGCCTCCTAATGGATCATAGCTGCAGAAAGACTGTCAAATGAGCTCTGCCACCATAATTCAAAGACGCCACCTTGTGTCTCATGGTGCAGTCCCAGAGCTCAATGGATAAGATTTCAGAAGCTTTAAACCCCAAACATGGCAAGAAACAACCGTCTGGACGATAGCTTTGGTGTCACGTACCTCCCCTGAGGTATATAGTGCGGGCTCCACATTGTCTCGTGGAGAAATTATATGTGAAAAAATTTATTACAATTTCCATGACATCTACCCAGCCGTTTTCCAAGCAAGCTGAAGAGAAACGCTAAGTGCACCTCTCCTGAGACACAGAGACAGGCTACCAAGCGCCACTCAAGTGAGAGAGTCTACCAGGAGTAGATGCTCAGGGGGATAGAGCATCCTAATTCAGGGATGAAATGAGCTGTTGACAAGATTTGCCTAAGTGAGTGCAATGGCTTCTGGGAGACAGAGAAAAGATTCTTTAAGGAGGTCAGGCATCCAGGTAGCATTAAAGGACCCCGTGTGTTAAATTTAAAAGTAAGAGTACAGTGTACAACTCATTTTAGCTATTGCTGCTAAAAGTAAGAAAATAGTGACACCACCCATCACTTGCGGCAACAACTGTGGATTGCTTCCTCAGGAAATATTTAGTTTTTGTTTTGTGTTAGAATCTTCCTCCCCAAATCCCAGAAATCCACATTTGGTGATTGTGCCTATTAGCAGTAAAGTCAGAAAATGAACATCATCTCTAGGCTGCTTCCTCAGCTTCTTCCCTCAGAACTGCATCAGGTTGGGCTGGGGAGATGGCTCAGCCAGTAACGTGCTTACCCCACAAGTGTGAAGACCCAAGCTTGGTCCAGTGCCTTCACCAAAGCTGGACCTTGGGATGAAGGAGGCAGAGACAAGTGGACACCTGCAGCCACAGAGCCAAATTGGCAAACTCGAGCTCCCAACAGACACTTGAGATCAAGCTCTGACCTCCATCCACACAGGCTATCATGGCTTACACATGAACAGCTACACACACCATACATCCCACAGACACACAAACAAGTATACACACCATATATCACACAGACACAGGCACACACATGTACACATACAGACATACACACTCACATACTATGTTTTACAAAGGGTATATTCTTCCCTGTCTGGAGAGACATAGGCAATCACACAATCACACTGGAATGGGGTGTCCTCTGACCCTCAAGTTCCTCTCCATCTTTCAGCCAACCACTTCAGCTAAGTAACCATAGGAACTTAAGCTTTTCAGCTTACCTGTAGAATTAGTATCTTACATTTGTGATTCTAGACCTAACAATCTGAGCACATAGTTCTCCAGAAGTCTCCCTTAAAACAGCAGTTGCCACACTGCTGTGTAATCCTTTACTGACAGGAACGCAAACTTAATTTTTAGCTGTTTTATTCTCCCAGATGTTTATAGAATAAACTACCATAAATGTTCCTTTCTGGTAAGAGGTGTTCATTTCACCTAGGAACCTTTAGAGCTGTGACTTGACCCATTGAGTGGAGACCATGCAGGATACATAGGGACCTGAGCCAGAGCTTCTGCCAGATCCCACCATCTTGGTCCCATGTGGTTACATCTGAACACCCATATATTTATCTTCTTATGGCTTTTAAGTTATCCTGCAGTTGTTTCCAAAATCAAACAAGATATGACATATTTTTGTCAATCCAAATGTTGGGTGCTGCTGCTGTTGACAGGTCTCTGAACTTTGAGCTACTGTCCAGAATCCTTGTACCCTCCCACCACAGAAGCTTGGCGATAGGCAGCCTTCTGTCTCCATCTCATGCCTCCACAGAAAGCATGGTCCTCATGAGTCTCATTCTTGCTTTAGTTCTGATCCTTGTTCTAAAATGTACCTCTCTAGAAGGGAATGGAGGCTACCTCACTTCTAATGTTTGATTTGGGTAGGATTTTTGAGAAGAGAGTCTCCAGTGCTGATTTGAGAGCCGTTGTTTATTCTACATGTTTATTCTACAGTGTTTTGTCCACTGGAGACCTGGATCTTCCTGTGGGTTGACAGTATGTTTGATCCCTTTCTAAGAGGAGCCAGACTTCTGAGTCCCCACTAAGGAGAAGGTTCACTGGCTATAACCTAAGTTGCAGGAGACTAAGATGAAAAGTGTTCCCTCCACAGCCTTCCCTAGGACCCGTGAGGCCACTTGCCTGTCCTCATCAGGGCACATGCTTTCTTGGAGGACTGATGGTAACTTTCCACCTCTATCCACCTCTGCTCCTCATTAATAAACGATGCTCAGTGCATGCCCATCACTTATTTTTGAAAGCTGCTATGTGGTTTCACAGAAACACACAAGTATAAGTGTTATCAAGAGAAATACTCTTTCTGAGGAGTTAGCCAAAGCACTGGCATTCAGGACTTCCGGCTGTTGCATGGCATGGACTGCCTGTCCTTTATCTCCTTCCTCTTCACTTAAGCCCAGACATGAGTGGAGCCTAAGGCTTTCTAAGCACAGGAAACTGAACTCTGATGAAAAGTGGATTCCCAGGGCAGCTTAGTTATTCTGTACTCAAACCACACTCTCAGGTTACTCCTCTTCAAAGGAAAACAGAATGTGAGATATACTGTATATGAATTGCTTGCATAGTGTCCACAAAATTAAACAAGGAAAGCGGTTGTGAAATCTGGCGTGACACAGATGCATATGTGCTTTGGGTATAACCAAGACTGGCCCCTATTAAATGAAACACAATGGCTGCGCTAGACAAGGAGAAAATGACAACTGACACCATCCAGGACAAGTGGGAAGGAAATGTTGGAGCCCACTGTAGCTGGCATTTGAGGTCCCTGTGAGGGAGAAGCTGGAACCACCCAGCCAGCAGGACAGGGGACATTCAGGGTCTGCCTTGATCTTAGCGGTTATTGCTTAAATCTGTAAAAGGGGCACCGCTCCCAAGTGACACAGATACAAGGAAATCTCTAATTACACGTGCCAGTGTGGTCAGGTCCCTCTCCTAGAGTCGGCCATTTTCTTTTACATTCTTTGTTTTATGTTGTTAACTTATGTGACTTAAAAAGTTGGCCAGATTTTGTTATGTTTTCATACATGTCTTGGTTTATGCTTTTTGGTTTTTTTAGTTAATTTTTGAGATAAATGTGTTCTATGTAAGAACTGTGTTATTTCTTTTGCCTGTGCTGATTGCATGTTCTCTGTTGATGTCTTGTCCCTGATCTTGACACTGGCCATCTTGTCTGTGAAAGGAGGCGCTGCAGCAGGCTTGGTTGATCAGAAGAAAGGAAAGTTTGCTTGGTTTAGTCACTCTACAGAAAGCCATGGTAATGTCTCCCGTGCTGTCTGTGTGTAAATGTATGTTGGTCTATACAGATTGCATGGGAGATTGTTGCTCTTGATGTCTGGTGTGTGTGTGTGTGTGTGTGTGTGTGTGTGTGTGTGTGTGTGTGTGTGTGTTTGTGTGTGTGTGTGTGGTATGCATTCTTCTGTTGATATGTGTTTATATCTGTGTGTGTTTGTGAGGGGAACTCCTCCATTGGATAGAGTCAGTGAGCTTGACAGTCATCACCATCTATTCCCTGATAGATGGAGTCATTCCTTTGGATAGTGACAGCCAGAACCAGCCACCAGAAATGTAGAATAAGCCCAAATGCTGAGAGTGCCTTGAGTTTAGAGGATATGCTTACCCCTAAGGCCCAGGCTACTTCTTCCTAATTTTGGTGTCTTACTTTCATACTGCTGTACTTACATATAAGGGATTCCCTGAGATCCTAGGATCACAAAGTCAATTGACTTTCTGCATAAGGCTCAGATCTCCCAAGCTTGAGATCTAGAGGGTTAAAGGGCCTGAGTCTGAGGTAGCTAAAGATAAATGAACTGAAAGACAAAGTGCGCCTCATGTTTACAGATTCTTATGTAATATGGATTGTCTACATACAGCTCATGGGAACCTCCAAAGAACCCTATTCCCCGTTCCCACGCTAAGCCATATCAGTTGACTAATCCCATTCTAAGACCTTAGGCTGTGATGTGAATGTCAATGCTAGAAAACTGAGCAACATTGCTGGGCTTTTCTGTGCCATCCAGTGGTGTGCCCAAGCATGGCTCAGCCTCCCAGTCATTGACTTAGCCCCTAGATGTAGAGGAGACTCAGTCTCCACGGAGCAGTCAAGGTGAGCATGGGGAGGAACAGTGTCCAGTCACGTGTCCTTCCCAGGCAGACCATGTGACTTTGACCATCATTCCCATTCTCTGAGCCTCACTTTCCTGTGACATAAGGGGGGCATTTCTAGTTTTCTCCAGCCCTTAACATTTATGAGATAGTGTCTGGATTCTTTTTCATCAGCATTTTTGAGGCAGAATCCTAAGTCAAAGAGAACTATTCCATACGACAGTCAAAACATAGTAAGTCACACATTTCCCATTTGTGTCTTCTGTTCTTGAAATGAAACTCTTTTTATCTACCTGTCTTGTCTTAAACCAGAAGAAAAGAAACCCGGGGAAATCCACCTCATCAACATTCCCAAGTAAGCAGTGAAAGTGCTCAGGAGCCATGGTAGAAATGTGTCACCAGTGTCACATTTGCACTATTTAGACACTGTGGCTGCTGAGAGCTACTGATTTCTTACCAGATGGGGTTTATTCTGGAAGGAGTGCCGGTCCACTCCCTGAGAATTGTGGTATACACCACTAACGCCAGCACTCAGGAGGCTGAGGCAGGAGGGCTGCAAATTTGGGGCCAGCTTGAAATGCATCAAGTCCATAACTGTTTTTTTTAAAAAAAAGAAAGTAAATATATATATTTATGTATATATGGATTCATATTACATTTAAAGAAAGACGACAGTTCTGAAGAACTCTTTGAGCTGAACTTTAATTTCATGGAGCAAACAATACTAAAAGAAATGACCTCTTCTAAACCACTATGCTGAGTCTAAGGTAGAAAACTCCATTGTGGAAATCTAGCCTGCTGCTGCCTTAGTATAAGAAGCTGGGCATGGCTTGGGTAGATTAGCTCTAGGGCAGTTAGGTAACTAGTACTTCTTTTTAGAAGGGAGTGCCAGGATTTCTGAGAAGAGGAATGGTATACCAGAAGACTCTCTTTGGCCCATATTTAAGAGTAATTTTGTAGATCTTTCAACTAGATACCTCCATTCTTTGTATCTGCCATGTTGTGTGAGACCAAACACACATGAATATAATAGTGGCTAGTTACCTCAAGACCACCACTTCAGGAGTGGTCCTAAGTGCCATTTTTTTTAATGACACAGTGCACTGCAGTAAAAAACAATCTTAAATCCATCAAGAAGTTTGTTTGAGTAGCAAAAGTGCCCTTTCTGCAAATAAGCTAGACTGAGTTTGGGGCTGGAGCTGGTAGGGGAAGAAAGGAGGTAGCAGCTTTGTTCTAAGAGCCTTTCTCCTGAGGACAGTGGATGATGCAGATGGAAAATGGCACCACCCTTCTGAAGCTACGAAGTTGAGGGCAGAAAAAGGATGCGACCATCATTCTTGCCCAGATGTGTCCCCACAGACAAGCTGGGCTCAGATGGTATATCATATGCTAATGCTCTCCACTTCCCTTTCTCTCTTTACCTCAGTGCTTTTCATGCCTTTTTTTCCTCACAGTGAGCATGCCCACAAGTGAGACCGAGTCTGTCAACACTGAAAATGTGGCTGGAGGCGACATTGAGGGTGAAAACTGTGGAGCCAGGCTTGCGTGAGTACCCATAGAACACTTAGTACTGAGTTCTTCCCGGAGCATTACCTAGGAAACTGGCTTATGGAGTCAGGTGGGATGGCTCCTCACTACAGGGGCAGAATCGGAACCTTGGGTGACAACCGTGACCTGTGTGGAGAGAAAAGAGGCCTGGGGGAAGTGTGGCCTCATACATGGTAGTGGGGTCTTCACTTCAAGCCCATCTTCAGAACTTCTGTGAAGCCCACCAAACTCGGAGGCTGGACCTTTTCTCCCCACCAGAGAAATATAGAAGTAGGGGTGCTCTGATGTCTAATTTTTCTTATTTTCTCTCTTTTATTTATTGTTTCATAAGAGCCAGTAGGTCAGGGTCCCTACAACTACATGATCATTTTTTTTTCCATTCTGACAAGCATGGCCTCAAAAGGAAATCACCAGCTAAGAAACCCCACTGCAGGGGATGATGATCCTGTGGTCCTGTACAGCTCTGAGTGGCCCTTCTAATGAAGGGCACCCATTCCTCGCAGACTACCTAGAATGTCCTTAGCCTAGGACACAGCAGCCCTTCTTAGCAGCTACATCTTCCTTGGCTTCCAGGGGCTTTCACCTGGGACTTAGCCAGATATGAGAGAGCAGAAGCAATCCATTGTCACAATGTTGAGCACAGAATCAAGTCATCCATGTCAATGACCCTCACTTCCTAAGTGAAGGGGAAAATTGATTACTTGTGTCACAAAAGCAGAGCCTGAGGGATAAAGGGTACACCACTAGGTAGCCATGCCTGGGTTACACTTGGAGAGGCCATGACCTCTTTTCTTATGGGAATGAGCATGACAGCTGTGACCTTGTCATGACCACTGGAAGGAACTGCAAACAGAAAGTTCTGAGTAGGTTTAGCCCAAATAAAATGTATCTCCAAATGTTCCATGGGCAGAAGAACTGCATCTTTCCCTATAGCCTGACTCAGTGCCATGCAGACTCACGCCAGTAGCTACAGGCAGGGCTGAGTGTGCCCGAGAGTGAGCCAAAGAGGGAGGTGAGCAAGGCTGAGGATCCATGCAGCCAGGTTCCAGGGTACACAGGCTGTGGCATCAGTCACTCTGACAGTGGCACCAGGGAGTCTGCACTGCAGATTTCTCAGTATTGTTGAGATGCAATTATTGTCAAAGTGTTGTTAAAATACGGTGCTAATTACATTTGTAAGCAATACTCCCAGTCCTTTTTCTTCTTTTCTCTTCTGGAATTCTACAAAATAAGCACTTGAGTTTCTAGAGCTGGCCCCAGATAGCAATGATTGGGGCAAGCATATGGGAACCTTCTAACCCATTAGTTCTAGGTCTTTCTGCTTGCTTGACATCAAAGATGGGGAGTTTGGAGAGAAGATAACCAATGTTATTACAGTGCTGGCTTTGGGGCATGACCCAAGGTATAAAGCAGGAGGGGGCAGGGAGCTGGTACTGGGAACTCACTGAACAGTATATTTTAGGAGTACATGATGCTGGGTTGGAAAGCAAATATGATTATCCCCTGTGGAGGGAAACTGACATTGCTGGTCTATCTGTCACCTCCTAGGAGGATGTGCTCTACTTCGAGGTTATGCAGAAATGGTTGCCCTTATTCCTACACATACCCATACACACATATAATACAGTTGTGGTGCCAGAATTACATTATGCACTTGATCAACTGTTCTCTTTCCCTATCTCCCACCAAGAGAGTGATGGGCTAAGATTGCCACTGTTCCTGACCAGCTTGAGAAGAGAGGCAGGCTGAGGGCAGAATGAGAGATCACCATTTCATAAGTGTTAAGCTAAAAGTCTTGAGGTCAGGATGAGGACTCACATGTAAGGTGAAGACTGGGGCAAAGATGTCGAGTGGGTGGCAGGGGATGTAGAAAAAGAACAGCAGTGTGGTGCAAAGAGAAAAGAAAGACTCGCCAAATTTGATAAGATAGATTGATAACAAGGCTGAAGCAAGATTGGACGAGGGAATCCAGCCTGAAGCACATGCAGGTGCTGTGTGAATGGCAGGGGTGAGGAGCTCTGAGATTCAGTTCTGAGTAGAGAAGGAGACTGGCATTTGAGGCCATTGATAAGGTCTTAGGACAGAGCTTGTTCAGAGAGGTGTAGGAAGCAGGAGGTGAGGACCAAACTGTGGGAAACTGACACACGGTAAAGGAAGAAGCAAGCAGACTCTTACAGTGGAGATGTGGGGGGAGATGTCAGGATAAGCCTCTCTATGTGAACCTTCAGGTGATCAAAACCTGTGTGGGGTGCAGGAGATCATAGTCATCCAGAAAAGTGGCACTAACTCCATGAACTGACCATCTAGTGTGGAAGAGGCCCTAGAAATAAGGGTGTTGTGATGCATAAGTAAATGTGATGTGCCCTCTATTGGGGAGGTCCTGGTTTGCATTAGCAGGTTAGAGAAAAAAAATCATTGAAGGATTAAAATTTAAGCTAAAAACAAAAAATGAATATAAATATTAAGTATCAGGGGCCAGCATCTGTGTGAGGGACAGTGGTTCAGATGCAGGGCAAAGACTGGTAAGCTCCCCAGTGAGTTTGGTCTTTGTTATAAGAATGTAAGATGTTACTGAAGGTTTTTAAGAATATGGAGCTCCATAAAGGGTCAGTTTCATCAGTCTGTACTCTGGATCGTTTTGACATTAGGAACAGTTATGAAAGAGGGTGGTTCACTAATGAAGCAGACACTGTGGCTGCTCACATATGGGATAATGGAAGCCTTAGGAAGACTTGTAATGTGAGGACCAAAGAATGGGCCAATTGTCAGTGCAGCCCAGAGCTCTCTACTCTAAGGGGCTTGGGGATATCCTGACTCTTGGAGCCAGTCTCATCAAGGGAAGGTGGAAATGTGCCAGTAAAGGGCACCCACCAAAGCACTGAGGCCATGCAAAGGGAGAGAGAGATGAGATAGGGAAGAGAAGGTGCCATGGAAATAAAGGAATGGCTTTCACTGCCATCAGGAAGGCACTGAGAAGCCCGGGAAAATCAGGAGGCTAAAGAAACTGCAAAGGAACTGAGCACAGGAAATAGATTTTTCTCTCCCTTGGAAAATGAAAGGGAGCTCAGACCTCAAGCAAGCAACCTTTCTAAGGTACAGCTCCCTTCTCCCAAGAAAGGAACAGGATGGGCCATTGATTCAGCAGAAGCCAAGGCTGGACATTGCCTTCCAGGGCTACTTAAAGGGGCAGCACTTCCATCTCTGTGGAATATCTGGCTCTAGGTGAGATCACAAATGACCCACGTGACAGGAAGAATTCCTTCCAGCTCTGAGGGCCTATAGTTCTGTATGTGGAGTCAGAAGCGTGCTGGTTAGTGACAGGAATAAGACTCATCATCTTTCACAGTGTGAGGGCTGAGTATGGTAGAAAGTTGAAGGATAACCTGGAAGCTACATATGGGAAGATCACCAAGGTACCACTAGATGCACAACTCTGGACATTCTGGAGACTGACACTGTTGATATAGACTTGACATCTTTAATATGTATTTTTGGTGCTTCAATAGCCAAAAAGCACCAAAGAACAACAGTTATATGAATCTGGGTCGGTGTTAGCCACAGTGACCCAGCTAAAGGCCAACTGGGTAATTTACAGTATGTCAGGGATCACATGGACATCACTGAAGGTCAAGTTAAACACTAGAAGTCAAGCCTTTTGTTTGCCTGGGAGCCTTGGAAGAGTTGAGTGTTTGAGAGGCTCTTCTACAGGCAAAGCCTTGGTTCCAAGAAGGAGGTTCAGGCTAGAGATGGGGATCAGCTAAGTTTAGTATCTGAAATCTAGAGCCATGTTCAGCTTGGGCAAACTCCAGGATGTGTTTACTCTCGTCATAACAGCTGGGGTCATGATCAGGCTGTGGAGTTAGAGAAGCTGAGTCAGCAATCTTTCTGAGTCTGCTGAAGACAAAATGGGGACAATTCAGGAAAACTCTCTCACAGCAGGTCATAAGTATACAGGACTAATCACTCAAAAAAGGAAGGAGAAGCTGGAAGCATAAACAAGTCCCAAGGAGTTCAGACATGTGTCAGGTAATGATACATAAAAAGCGATCAGCTAAGAGAGAAAATGGTTCGGGGTTGTCTCCAATTTTAAATGGCAAAATCAGGCAGGAAAATCTTGGTCTTTCAGGTTGGTCCTAAAGGTCCAGGAAAGTGCCTGCGGGTAAAGACTTCAGCCTCCACCCAGTGGTGTATTCTGAGGTCTCCTGTACCGGCTCCTTATTAACCTCTTCACTTCCTTGTTCTCTTCACAAATCCACCTGAGACATAAAGTAGGGATGGCGCTGCACTTGACCATGAATGATGGAAAAGTCCAGAAACTTTGGAGCAAGCTCCTCATGCTCACTGGGGTTTGGGTACAATGGAGACTTCTGCTGTTTCCCAGACTCTACAGTCTACACAGATTTCAAACATTAGTAGGAGGCAGACATGCTAAGATGCTCAGTATTCTCTGGCCAACATGGAGCCCATCGCTACTGCCAGGAGCCAATGGGCTGTGAACGTAGTATCCTATTTTGTAAAGCCCTGTGGGTAACTGCTCCTGCAAACTGGAGTGCTAAGGAATCTTATAAAAAAAAAAAGTCCAGCTCTTCTAGGACCCACTGGGGTGACAACACTCCTTTCCTATGTGCAAGGACCGAATGGTGCTGCTAAGGGCCTAAAAAATATGTTTATGTTAAAAGACAAAGGAATAGTTTAGAGACAAAGAACCCAAAGTCATGCTCACGGCTCCTGCTAACAAGAAGCCTTCTTCATATGAAGTGTACATTAGACATTAGAACAGAAAGCCAAATAGGCGAGAGACTCATGTCCTTTGTCCCAGAGTACAAGGACACCAAACAGTGGCCACACATGAATGAGGACAAATATTCACATAGCTCTGGTCTCCCCTTAACACATATCAGAGATTCATTTCCTTAAGAGAACTCCCAAGTTTCTTGTGGGGAAGCTTCTGAGGTCTCACTCTTGCTTGTGACTTAATTGGACAGAGAATAAGAGTGAGCCTTGCAGGGAGTAAAAGGTCCGAGGTGAGCCACAAACCAGTGGGAACCTCTTCAGGAAAGCCTGGAACCAAGTAGACATTGTTAAAGGTCCCTGAGCTCAGCATATCCTCACTGCAGAGTGTAACCTGCCTCCCTGTCTCCATTTAGCAGCTAGCAAACATTTCTTCCCTCATTAAACAGTGGCTCTGGATAAAAGATGCTGCCCTGGGCTCTAGGTCCCCCTCCCACATGCTCCGTTAATATGTGATTAAACCCTGCTGCCTAGCAGGCAGTCTTGGGGGTGGAAAGGGTTGTTAGCTAACAGTTCAGAGCAATAAAGGCACTTGGCTCAGCATCTCTGTGCCCTGGAGATATAATTATCTCATGCACGATGGCTTTGCCACCTGTCACATCTTTGGTGTTATTTTTTTAATAAAAAAAAAAATAACAAGAAAGGTTGATGTTTTCTTGTTATATGACATAGCTTGCTTTTTGCCTGACTGGAACAACACGGATTCAAGCAGCCCCTTGAATTCCTTCAAGGGTCTCTGGTCATTGTCATTTTTCATTTGGAGTCTATTCTTTGTGGCCATCTTTAAATTTGAACTTCCTTTGTTTTAGAATCCCATGCATGGGTACCGTATTTACATCACCCCCTTCCCTTTTCAACACCTGCCATATCCCCCTCACCCTTCTCAGTTTCATGACATTTTTCTCTTTAATTATTATTGCTATGTATTTATAAATATATAACCTACTGAGTCCATTTAGTATTGATCATATGTAATGTGTTTAGTGCTGCCCACTTGGGATTGGCTAACCTGTCGGGGACCTCGTTCCTGAAGAAGACAGAGTCACGCTCTCTTAACAGCATGGTTCCCTGTAGTTCTGGGGTTTCCCCCGTCTGCCGTGGAGCTGTCCTTTTGCAGGTCTTGTTTGTGGCCTTTGAGCAGTCTCACTCAACCTGCTATTTTGCCTGTATTCACCTTTCTCTTAGCGTCAAAGCTAAGCTGGCATGTACCGTCTCATGTTTGGGTTTTTTTTTCCAAAATATTTTGTCTCAATTTCTTACATTCTCCTTCTGCCTCTCCTTTCTCTCCCCTCCTTTTCCCCCACCCCCTCCCTTTTCTGTATTTCTTATTAACAAGCCTCTCTCCTGACTTCTTTCTACCTCTTAACCTTGTATAGCTTCCCTGGAATCTGTCCTGGATGAACTGGACAGTCTCAAAATCTCCCTGAAGGTGCTACCTTTCAGGCCCCTTCCCATGCAACGATCCTTCAAGGCAGCTGTCATCAGGACACACTCCCTGTGCTACTGCCCAAAGCTGCCGTAGATCTCCAGGGCCGTACTTGACTTCAGCACACTCGATGTCCTTTAGAGCCTAAGGCTCTGTGTTCAGATCGAGCGAGCGAGCAGCTCCAGCTGACTCAAGGGACTTCTGTGTGCTTCTGTCCCAGAGATCTTAGCAGACCAGGGTGAGGTCAACGCTAAGAGTTCTCAGTTGGTTGGGTCCTTTTATCTGCAGGAGAGACTTTCTGTTTGTCCCCATCCTTCCTCAAAGGATGCTGTGCTTAGCGTTTCATGAAGTTTGTGGGCAGATACTGATCCTCGAAGGACTGTGTGTGCCCACTCTCCAGTAAGGATTACCCATGCTTGGAAGATACTACATTTGTAGATGTCAGCTGGATGAGCCACATATAAAGACACAAAATGTTTTTTTTTTCTCTGTAGCATTATAACTTACCCCACAAGTCCTTCCAGTGCCCACATATTCCTGGGGAACTCCAGATTCCTCAGGGATGGTTAAATACTCTTTATGTAGAAGAAAGTGAGTGCATTGTTTTTACTAATGTTTCCTTTTATTCTTTCAGCCACCGGATCTCCAAATCCAAGTTCAGGTGAGTAAGATGCAAACTGTTCCTCTTCCTTCTGCCCCTTTACCTTGACCCCCAGCTGCTGTGTCTGATGACTAAGGTAACTCTCATCAGCTTGGATCCCTCTATATAACTGCCTCCTTCTGTTTGGGGGTTTATGGTTTGGTCAAGGGCAGTAGCTCAAGGGTTGAGACTTGGGTTCTTTTGGGTAGGTTGTGAGTAGTTAGAACAATCTATATATCTAATTAAATCTATATAAGATCAAGTCAGTTAAAATAAATGTGTGAACACTTGTTACTACTCAGCATACTTCACAACTATGAGGATTCCAGAGAAAATGTAGATTGTACCATTGAGACAGTGTCAGAAGCTTCTAGAATTTTCACCCCGTGGCTTGCCTCTGGCTTTACCTTCTGCACGTCTGCAAAATACTTTCTTCCCACGACATGCAACTCTTTGCAGGTTCCCAAATGTTCTCTATTCTCTTGCATACTTTTTGTGGGGCTTTTCCTCCACTGAAGTCACCATCTGTGTCTCTATCTGGAAACATCAGACTTGTCAATCCACTCAAAGGTTACAGCATCTGTGCCATCCCTGGCACAGCACACTCCCCAGGAGACTAAAGTAGTCTTCCCTTCATCCCCCATTCACACTGCTTTGCCCTTGTCCTAGCACTTACCATATAATACTCTAGCTATTGCCTCAGAGGTCTGTTGCTGACATTGAACTTTGTCTGCACGCTGGAGTTCAGTGCCTCTCCCTCCTGCTTAAGGACTCAGAGAGCTCCCTGAGTGCTTAGTTGGTTATATATGTAGGGTGGGGATGTAAATTTCATTCCACAAATCTTAGGCATACCAAAAAATATTGGCTATTTATTTTTCATATCATAGTCTTGCCTCCTAAGCCTCATCATATACGTAGCGGGAATATAAGTAAATAGTAAACCGGTTCAGCCAGCTGTGGACCGGCAGTATGTTTTAAGCAGTTTCTAGAGGTCACAAGTGCAGTCACTGAGAGTTTCTTTTCCCCAGCTCCCATCTAAGGTGGATGTGGATGGGGGTGGGAGATGCCACAATCCCAGAATCAGAGCATAGTGAACAGAGTTCTCAAGATCCTCTCGACTCTTGCCAGCTCTGATGCATGGGCTAGCTGACATGGCAGGTCTATCTGGTTTGGACATCCACCACTACAGGCCACATCACGCTCCCTGTGCCACACTCCTTCTACCTTGAAATCTCCACTCCCGCTCTGTGATCCACTGCTGTCCTTCACTTCACACTTTTACATCTCTCATAGTCCATAACTGAGCTCTCTGAGAACCAGACAGAGTGATAGGCTAATTACTGACATTCCTCAAAAGGCATGCACAGCCAATCTACAAACCCCAACTCCCTGAGTCCTCCCCCCATGACATCCTGGTGTTTCTAAGCAAGTCCCTCTAACTTCCCAGCATTCAACACCCAAGCGTTAAGTGAGGACCCCAGTATTTGACACTGCTGCAGTTCTGATACCTCCTTCCCGCCATGTTCTACTGGGCTGGAGAATGCAGGCTTCCTTCTCCCTTCTTGTTCCTTCAAATCAAGGCCTCCTTAGTATGGAAATCCAGGGTTAGATCTACAAGTGATGGTTTTTATTAGAGGAGAGAGAGCTCTAAACACAAAAGAATACTCTCTAGACCATCCTTCCTTATCTCCTGCATGTAGAGAAATAGCTGGTATGTAACAAAAATTTAACAATGGATGGATGTGTCGATGAATGGGTGGGTATGGGTGGATGGATGGATGGGTGGATGGATGGAATGATGGATGGATGGATGGATGGGTGGATGGATGGGTGGGTGAATGGAAAGATGGATGGGTGGGTAGATGGATGGGTGGATGGATGGGTGGGTGAATGGAAAGATGGATGGGTGGGTAGATGGATGGGTGAATGGATGGATGAATCAATCTCCTGGTCTTGGTAAGACAATAGACTTGACAGACATTCAAACAAATGTCATATTTGACAAGTACATGTTACTCTGAACAGTTCCACAGCACCCCACACTTTAATACTAAAGAAAATATTACAGTGAAAATATTTCCCAAAATCTATTCTCACTACATGCAAATGAGGAGATACTAGATGAATGAATGGATAAACACAATCTGAAGACTTGTGGAGAAGGTTCCCATACTTGGTGGACACTCATGAGTTATCAGGAGACTCTAAAACTATAGACTGCCTTTTGAATTTGGCAATCTATAGTGTCAGGTGTGTTCTTGAAAAATTACAGATTTTTGATTCCTTGGGGTTTTGTCCGCTCTGTGTCTCCCAGCCACCGGGATCTAATTGCTTACTTTGGGGAAGGGAGGTGCTTCTCTCTGCACTTCTAACTTAAGAGAAGCACAGGAAGGACCTTTGTGTACATGCTTTGAAAATTATTTCAGTGGCCATGTCAAGCAAGTACAAAGGAGCAACAGGAAATGAAACTTTTTAAAAATGTAATGAAAACATTGTCATTTCAACAAAAATTACACATTTTAATGAGATAGTTTGTGTTCTTTGTTGCACCAAAACTTTTTGCAGCTTAGCATTTACCTTACATTTACTGTATATTTGAGTTTGGACTAACCACATGTTGCTATTGGCTGTCACCCAGACAAGGGGACACTAAAAGTTCTGAGCAATATCCCAAACAGCTTGCTAACCTAGGTCCTTCAGCCCACTGATAGTGTCTGGTTAGGGAATAGCTAGCACTGGTGATGGGATGAAAATGCCTGCAGAATTATCAACATTTCCCAAATAGTTCTCTCAGTTAAGGAAACAATTTAATAATGACAGTAATAGAATTTGAGCTTCAAATTGGCCTATTTTAAGAGCAGAATTGAATGATACCAAAGTCTTACTAATTTTGAAAGAATTATTGAATAGAGCTTGTAGGAAAAAAATGAAACAAATTAGATGATACTTGGGTATTTTTTTTTTTTTTGCTAATTCAGGTTTTTATATACAGGAAAATAAAGAATTGGCTACATTTGAAAGTCTCACTATATATCATTGATCCAGAGACCTGTTTGAGTATTTCCTACACAGCTATGCAGAATTCAGAGCATATCTCATGGGGTTCCAAAATGTGAGGACTGTCAGGCCTAGTTTTCAGCAAGACCTGCCTTCCTTTATGTTGTGCCATAAACAACTAGGCATAAACCCAAGTCTGCCCCAGTCTCTATAGCCCATTTTTAGGCTCCTTACTCATAAAATAATTAAATTTAGCAATTTTTCTCTGCTATTTGTTCCTGATTCTGTTGAAGATGGAAATTTACTCCAGCTACTAGATAGCCTGCTGTGTCCACTGTTTCCATGTCTTGGGCTTGTCAGCATTTGCATGCTGAGAAAACCAGTGTAGAATCATTGTCCTTCCCCCTTCCTGAGGCCAGGAGTTTTTAAGCTTTGCCTTCTTTCAAGAAGTTAGACCTGGGGCATGTTTCTGTATGATGTCTCACACAGCCATAAGCCAGCATCTTAATGTGTGAGATGAACTGCGGTTAATACAATGGGTCTGTAACAAAATAGAAGACATAGTTCCTTCCTCTTGTGGAACTGATTTTTTCAGTAACAAGCCAGGGGTCATACAGTAAACGTTAGCTGCTAATACCAGGCAATGGAAGTCCTCTACTGGAGGAATCTCTCTGGATGCCTCTATGACTACACAAGATGTGATCTAGGGATGCTATTGGGGACTCCCCAGCATGTAGCATGTTCACCTCCTGCTGTGCCTTGGTGGGCTTTGTGGTGAGAAGGACTGTGTCTGTTAACTATTAACGTCTTACCTTATCCATAGCAGGTGGTAAATAAGTGTTTCTTGACTGCACAAACAAAATGTGTTAATGTAGACAAATTTTTCAGGGGTGGCAGGGCTAGAAGAATAAGAAGTCTACTGCAGCAAAACTGGGGTTTCAGGAATCATAGAAGATGGGACTAAAAGTTGAAGCCTTCACAGCTGGGAGGGTGTTCTGTGTTGCTAAGAAGAGGTGCAAAGCCCTGTGCAGGGGCTGGGGTGAAGATAAGATGAGCCAAGGGAGAGGGAGCAGAGCATGGGGCTACAGACAAGTACAGTAGACACACCCACTTCCATCCTTCTCTGCCCTCTTTCTGTATTTCCAGAGTAAATGACTTTCAACTAATGCAAAGAAAACATGAATAACAGACCAATTTCTCCTCCCTGTTTTATCATTTAATTTCTATATCCTCAGTGCATATGTAAACACACAAATACATTTACACATTCTAATAAACTATTACACTTATTATATAGTAGGAAGTGTTGCTAGGAAACCAGCTGTCAAGCAAAACTACATTTGAAGAGTAGGAGATGTACAATTATCTTTAAATACTTTTTCAGGATAGTAATTACTCCCATCCCCACCACGACCCAGAATCCACGTGGCTCTCCAGAAGAGCTCAGTGTAGTCACAGCCACATTTAACAGAGCTGGCAGAGAGCCATTGTAGACATATGATGGGCCTGACTTTACAGCAACCTATGTTTACTACATGTAAGCAAGGGAGAGATGCCATGGTTAAATTCTTGGTATTAAGCAGACTCCAAGTCAGTTTCTACCTACTGTAGGTAGACTTTGTAGTCTTCCTGGCAATTATCAGTGGTCTCTGGAGTATGGGATTGTGAGTATTTTGAAGCATATCTTTGTAATTTCTATATGTTTTTAAAATTAATCTATGATATTAATAATCAGAGGAAGAAATAGAGATGTGTTCTGATAACACAGAACTATGCAATATCAAGTTCTGGCAAAACAAAAGGCCACTTTCTATTACATCTACCTGGGACTCATTGTCCTAACTACATGTTCCTCTTCACATATTCCCCTAGGCTCATATTTGCATGTAGTATGGCCAGATGTTTCAAGAACCCCGAAGGGCACTTGAAGACTAAGGTCTGACTTGCGTGGTGCCTCTTCTGTGCATAGTGAATTCCCAAAGCACCAGTTAAGCTGAGTGTCCCCTGCAAAGCACAGACACCACTGAAGCCTGGATCGGCTATAACACTGAGATTAATCTATCAGTCCTCCCTCTTGCAGGCTCAAACCCGAGTTCCCCCTGGTAGTTCTCAGGGAAGAATTCAAGTTCTTAGATTGCCCATAGCTCTTCCAATCTCACTATAGAATTCAATTAAGCCTTGGTCATGAGATTTTCCATAGAACAACAAAGAGGAAAATGGCAGTGTTAGAGACCTGGATGAGGTCAAGCTATCCAAAAGGCAATGCAGGTAATCAGAGGGAACCATTCAGTATCCCAAAAGGAAGTGTGGGCAAGTGGATAGAACTCTTCATATAGACATCTTTCTCCCTGGGACTATTGAATACAATTTTCCTTGGCATGGATCTGGTGATGTTGAAAAGGTCTTTCTTAAGGAATAGAGGGCTGAGTTTGGGGACAAGGTATGTAACATATACAGCCAGTTCTATGTCCCATTTCTGACATGATTGCATATGTGATGCTGAATGCCATTCATGATTCTTCAGGGGAAGTATCACCATTACAACTCTACAGGAGAAATGAGTAAATTTTTCTCTGGTTATCTCTGGCCAGAAGACTGCCTATATGGACTATAGGCTTATGCAGAATGTTGGGCTACAGGTCAATTTCATTGCCCTAAAATAGAAGGTTTTTGTATCCTGGTTCAAGACACACACACACACACACACACACACACACACACACACACACACACACACACAAAGGATTTTATTTGAGCATTTTTTACTACTTATTATGAATCATACTATGATATTTTCACTCTGTTCCTTTTCTCCATGTCAATCAAGGCCTAACAGATAGCTCCTTCATCCACTTATGAGCTGCAGAATGAGCTTGCAAGTCACTGCTGCAAGCAGGTCCTACATGCTTGCTCAGAGGCCTAGACTAGACAGTGACAAATAGAACCTCTGTTGTAAATCAGCTTGGTGGGGTGACACGGGTCCAGTGGAAGGGGCATGGCTGGAGAAAGCATCACCCTGACTCTTTCACTCTGCTATTGGACAGGTGGCTGAACCTCAATGGCCCTCAGTTTTCTCCTCGATATCAGAATAAATAATAACACATTCTTGACAGAGATACTTAAATACTTTTGGAGCCTTGAGATGTTTCTAAAATACTGAGCCCACAGAAGTAACCGTTTCATAGTTTGGTCACTGCCACCAGCACATGGACTAATTTCCCCCTATACTTGACATGTTATTTCTGATAATGCCATTAAAATACGTTTAAAATAGCTGGGAAGTCTTTTCAGTACTGGAAATTGAAACCAAGGCTTTTATGTGCTTGGCTTTACCACTGAGGTATATCCCCAGCTGAGAAAATAAAAACTCCACACTTGTTGGGCAACTTCAGCTTCGTGCCAGATGGCTTACACGGCATCTTATACATATTTTCAAGAATCCTGTGAAATTATCCCTGTTCTCATTTCTAACTGAAGCTTAAAGATAGATAGAGCCAAGGCCACATAGACAGCTAAATAGTTAGCTTGGTAGAGATCTGACCACACCACCACCGAGTTATGTGGTAAGGTCAAGCCAGTGACAGGTGAGATGTCACCTCGTGTGTGGTGGGTTGGCAGAAGTCTAAATGTCCCAGCAAACCCCATCTTTCCCTCCGTGCCCTTTTCCAGCCGCTACTGGCGCAGGTGGAACCGATTCTGCAGAAGGAAGTGTCGCGCTGCAGTTAAGTCTAACATCTTCTACTGGCTGGTGATCTTCCTGGTGTTCCTCAACACACTCACCATCGCCTCTGAACATTACAACCAGCCCCACTGGCTCACAGAAGTACAAGGTGAGCAGCCCCTGGCTTCGTGCTATTTACTCTTGCTAACTCAGCCTGGGGTCCTGAGAAGCGACAAATTATTGGTAGGAGATCAACAGGAAAGCAGCAGGGCTACTGTGGTTTAACTGGTACCACACTGGGAAGTTCAAGGGCCTGGAAGCTTTCGAGCTCATAATAAAATTCAGGCCCTTGTTAGAAACAAATGTGACCCCTCAACCACCGTTGTGCCTCTTGCTGTCCCCTACAGCCATAGTCATCCTTGAGTCCCAGTAGCGGGACAGATGCTGTAGCGTATCTGCCTATTTCAGACCCTCGGCTACGAGCTTCCTAGATGCAATTTTCAGCTCCTTTGCTCTTGCTTCAAGTAGCATCCCCAGATCATAAGAAGATAGAGTCTGGACAAGGGTCTGTATCCCCAGAGGCTAACTAAGACTCCGTGTCATGCCTGGACCCCTATGAAGACATCCACAACCCACACCTAGGCCAGTGAGGCAGATATGCCTCAGGCTATGGGGATCTTAGGAGGAGATAGCAGTCTAGTGGTAACAGGCACAGTGCAGATAGCCTGATCTCAGCTTTGACTGTTGGCTTGGACAGGTCACTGAGCCCTCTGCACCCTCCTGTCTCATCTCTGAAGATTGGGTTTAATAAAAATAGCACCAAGCCTCTCAAGTTTCTATGAGGATTAAATAGCACAACATATGCTATGCTTCTAGTGCGCAGTGGATGCTCAGTGAATGGTTATAATGACGGAAACTGGACCTAATTGTTCTTTCAGAGGTAGCTGGGAGACGTCTCATGGGAAGGAGTGGAGGAGGGAGGGGGAAGGAGGAAGGGATGAGTCTTTTCCTCCAGCTATGACAGTGACAGTTTTATTTTCCCCCTCTTCCTCTTGGCTCTTCTCGGTTCCTTGCTTGAATCTCACCCCTGTCCTCACCTTCCAGACACAGCCAATAAGGCCCTCCTGGCACTTTTCACTGCGGAAATGCTTCTGAAGATGTACAGCCTCGGTCTGCAGGCCTATTTTGTATCCCTCTTCAACCGTTTTGACTGCTTCATCGTGTGCGGCGGCATCCTGGAGACCATCCTGGTGGAGACCAAGATCATGTCTCCCCTGGGCATCTCTGTGCTGAGATGTGTGCGGCTGCTCAGGATCTTTAAGATTACCAGGTGTGTGGATCCTCTTTTCCCTTTGGGCTTAGGACTCAGCAGAAGCCTACCAGAAGGTCAGAGGATAAGCCTGGATGAGGGAAGAGCCTCAGTTTCTGGAATGGTCTAGCCTCTGAATGTATGTAGTAAAGGGGTTGTGGTTCATTTGGGTGGCATGCCACTGGGAAATGCCCTTAACTGCAGACTGCATCGTTCTTCTGTGTAACTGGAAGTCCATAGGTAAGTACCCAGGTGGCTTTAGGAAAACATCAGAGACCTGGTCATCTTCTGTCCTCCACTGGACCAGCATTGGTGTTGATTCAACTGTAGGGTACAGGATGGCTTCCGAATATTCAGGTATTACCAATTCTAGAAAATCAGAAAAGGGCTTAGTCATCTCTTTTCCTTTTATGTCCAGATCTCAGGCAGACCCATTGTTAGAGATGCTATTCAAAACCAAACAGGACAACAAAGCATCAAATGTGGAGGATGTGGAAAACTGAGGAGCCTGACACTCCTAGTGTGTATTAGTTACTTCTCTCAGACCTGTGACCAGATGTCTGACAAGAGCAGCTTAAATAAGGAAGGCTTGGCTTTGCCTCAGAGTCCATCATGTGGTATGGTACCCAGAGTGTGAGTTGGCACACATTGCATAAGCAATCAGGAAGTGCAGAAGGATGGATGTTGTGCTCAGCTCATTTTCTCCTTAATCTTCTCTGTAACTCTAGTGTGTAAAATGGTGATGCCACATTCAAGATGGCTCCTGCCCACTCAGTTAAACCTCTTTGCAGAAAGCCTCACAGATATGCGCAGAGGTTTGCATCCTAAGTGGCTCAAAATTTCACCAAATTGACAGTCAAGATTCACCAACTTGTGGTGAAATGGTCAATGAAGGGTAGAGCTGCTGTGGAAAACAGAACTGCCATTTCTCAATTAATTAAGAATAGAATAATGGAGGGCCCCAATACTTTACTTCTGGGTATTTACACACAGCATTAAAAGCCAGGTGATGTTTGTGCACTCATATGTATAATGACATTTAGAAGAGTCAGAAGGTACAAGTGCCCCAAGTGCCAGATTAGAGGATGAAGTAGAGGCAGTATTTACATCCAACAAAATATTACTAAGCTTTTAAAAGAAAGTCTTTATGCATGCATGGTACCACGTGGATGGACTTTGAGAACATTATGCTGGGGGAAATAAGCCAGTCACAAAACACAAACGCGGTTTTATTGTACTTACTTGAAGTTCTTAGTCATAATGGCAGAATCACAGAGGCAGAGAACAGGATGGTGTGCAGGGGAGAGGGTAAGCAGAAAAGAGGTTACTATCTAAAGACCAGAGTTTCGGTATTGTAAGATGTAAAGAGCCATGTGAATAGATGTTTCACACTATTAACATATTTAATATGCTCGAATGGTAAGCTTAAACGTGGATGAGGTGGTGTAAGTTTAGATTATTTTTAACACAATAAAAAATTGGGATAAATGGGCTGCTGAGGTGGCTCAGTGGGCAAGGTCCTTGCTTCCAAGTCTGACAGCCTGAGCTCAGCCCCTGAGACCCACATGGTGGAGGGAAGGACTGACTCCTCTCTCTGACATACATGTGCACTTGCTTTCTGTAAGTCAACAATTCATTCATTAGTTAAAACTTGAGGGGCAGTAAGATTGTCCAGAAGGTAAAGGCTGCCTGGAGCCCGGAGTTTGCTCCTTGTAAACCACGTAGTAGAGAAGAGCTCTGGCAGGCTGCCCTCAGACTTCCACGTGTCTGCCTTCCCCACTACAAGATAAATAAGTATGGATAATTTTTTTAATGAAAAATTTTTGCAGAAATCTCATCACGGGTTTTTCTGAGCCCATTGACTGTTCTTGCTATTAGGAAAAGCTGAGAAATGGGTCTCTGACAAGCATGATTTGCTACAAATGCAGCAGAGATAGCCAAGTCTGAGTCAAGATGGTAGGAATTACCTCAAGGGGCTTTGATCTGGCATTAAACACACACACACACACACACACACACACACACACACACACAAAACACACACACTCCTGTCCATTAGGCCATCCACACACTGTCATCCTCACTACAGGGCAGGCAGAGCCTTGGGAAGAGGATATAGCAGAAATATAGGGAATGAGCACCGTGGCATGATGAAATCAATTTATGGGCTGACATCATCATTTTAAACTATTTTATTAAAATTTAACTTATAGTTCATATACTCACCACATTAAAGAGTACACTTCATTTCTCTGTGTGTGAGCTCAGAGTCATGCAACCATTACCACATTCTAGTTTTAGAACATTTTTGTTATTTCCCACATAAACTTTATATACATTTCTCCCTGGACCCAGACTCCATGCCAGCCCTAGGTAGCCACTCCTTATTGTTTTTATTTGTCTATTGTGGCATACTTTCCAAGAAAGAGATCTACAACAGTCAATTGTGGACATTATTACATTCTGAATGTAATAGTGAAAAAATGTGGTCATTTGTGTCCAGCTTCTTTTACTTAGCTTAGTGTCTTCAACTTCCATTCTGGTTTTAGCACAGATCAGAACATTACATCTATTCTTGTGAGTAATATCCCTCTGCATGGTTATATCTCACATTCATCCTAGTCATTCCTTAGGGTGGGCATTGAGGTTAGCTACCTTATAATGCCTACATTAACATTTGTGTCCAAGTTTTTACAGAGATGTATAATTTTAATATATTTTTATATGTATCTAGGAATGCAACTTCTGAGTTATTCAACAAACCCTTTAAGATTTTAAGAAATGATAAAATTATTTTGTAAAGAGGCCAGATCATTTTACATTCTTCCCAGTGAGGTACAATTCAAGGGTTCCAGCTTCACCACTGCTCATACGAATTCTTCTCCCGTTATTTATTTGTTCAGTGTGCTTTTTGCTTTGTTTGAAGTTTTTTTCCTTTTTTACCTGTTTTCTTCTTAAATGAGAAATGGTAGCACACATATTTATGGGGCAGAGTAACATTCCCATATGTATGTACAGCATGTAATGACTAGATGACAGAATGATGCACGCCATCTTAGTTTAAATACTTAAGTCTTTCTGCTAAAAGCATTCAAAGTCCTTTCTACTAAACACTGATGTGGGAATGTTCTTCTGTGTGCTGTGAATATCATTCTTTAAATGAAGGAAGTGTTTTGGCCCATGACAGGCACCGTAGAGTAGGCAGGGAAATCAGAGCATAGGTAGAAAAAGAGGGCAAAATCAAGACACACATGATCCAGCCACCCAAAAAATAAAAACAAAAATAATAGATATATATCAAAATAAATAAGCCACATAACAGGACAAATTAATAAAAATAAATTAAATTAAAGTAAAGTAAAAAACTAGCAACATGCCTAAGCCATAAGCCGAACAACATAAAATTAATATAAATGCTTTCATAATTACTTTAAACTTTAAGATTAGTAGTCCAAATAGACAACAACAAACAAATCTAGACCATAAAACTGAACAACCCAAAAATCTCATGTTACACTTGGCACCAACCACTACAAAAACACTTTGAGGTTCCAGTTCGCCACTGCTAGCAGTCGCCCTGCAGTGTGTTAGAAGCACCAGAAATAACTGCACCCTCCAATGCTGTACTGGAATCTGCCCTCCCCTCCCCCCAACCAACCCTGGCTGCTACCTCACTGCCCTGTTCTTCCTATCATGGAGATCAGTGTTTTAGGCCCCACCTACATGTGAAGCACGTGGCACTTTTCTTCTGTGCCTGGCATACAGTTATGTCCTCCAGCTCCCTCTGCAAAGGACAGATTTCTTTTCTTCCTGTGCTGACCATTGTTTTTAATAAGAGAATGAAATTAACTGGAAAAATATCTGAGGGCCTCACAACCCCATGAGCATCATTTCATAAAAACCTCTGAGATACCTAACTGGTTGTAAGGAATAAATAATACATATGTGTGACATGGGCTGTGGTTACCTTGCAGAAACATATTTAGGTAGGGCTAGCTGGAGAGGGTCCAGATAGAGGTCCCCAGACCCTTTAGGGATCTGATTTCTGGGCAATGTTTGGAAGTAGGAGCATAAAACCCTCTCTTGGATTGTATTAGGAAATGAGAATGGAGATGTGTGCCTCTAGGTCAAGGACAAGTTCCTCGGAGTGAGTCACCAGGCACTATGAGGCATCCTAGCTGTCATTATTCTTGTCGTAATGCTATGGGTGGCCATCTGAATGCACAGCATTGTTGAGACTCCCGTGAGAGGCACTTGGATTTAAGTTTAGTGCTGGCAGCCCGAGGCTTTTGCTTTCTGTTCAGTTAGTGTTGTTACTGTTATTAGGGGAGGACACTGAGGTCATGAGACCTCAAGTGGAGACCAGGAGTTCTGGCCATTTTGAGAGGTGGAGCTTCCTAAGGATTTCAGCAGCTCAAAAAACACAGACACTGCTCACACTGCACTATTAGGGAAAAAAATGTGTGACAAGTAGCAAGACTTTGTGAGGTATCCTCCAAGAGAACCGAGAAGAAGAAATAGACTTGCGTAACAGAAGAATCACACAGGTCCCCTGTCTCTAAGCTTGGCTGGTGTAATCACAGAGCCCACACCCAGCCCATGTTTTAAACATTTTGAGTCTAAGATTGGAGACAGATTCACAGGGAGCAGATATTTCCTTAGCCATCAGCACTCTGCACAAATAACCTGTCTTTTATAAAAACCTTACCTCTGTTCAGATGTGGATATCTGAATGTATGCATTTCTAGATGATATGAGACCTGAAGAAGTAACCTCCTGTTAGACAATTATCTTCTGGACTTTTTGAGGCCTGAAAATACTGTCAGTTCTTCTTTCATGGGGGCCATGGGATACCCTCTGGTCAAGCCTGAGATACCCTCTGTTCAAGCCAAATTTGAAAAAGATATTTCTTGTCAGTATTTTCACAATGAGAATACACAAAGTAGTTTAAAGGGAATCAATGGGCAGTCACGCCAAGATGTTATAACAATATCTAGCAGTGAAGTTCCTTTTCTAAATGAAGCTGAAAAAACAAAATCCAGACTTCAAACATGGGCCCTGTGTGAATTACTGAAGAAAGTTAAAATAGTGTTTATCAGATGCCAAGAAAGTCAAATACAGTCAGCAACCATCTAACAAGAAACAGTATACACACAATCCTTTAGGGCCTATCTCAGGACTAGGACAAGACAGCTTGGCCCATCAGCTCTGCAGCTCAATGGAGTCCAGAGGATGTTCTGAGAGACAGACCTGCCATTTGCTGTCACCAGTGTAACACCAAAGCAATGCGACCCAGTCATCTCATCTGTAATCCTTCCTGCTCTGAGTTGCTCTAAGGGGTGTCACCATTGAACTACCCTATCTGACACAATGTGCCTTAGTGCATGCTAGCATCTGTTACTACCAGTGTTTCTACTGCATTTGTTATAAACCAAAATACCCTTGTAGTTCCCTGTTCCTCCCCTACATCTGCCTCCCAAGCTCTCAAATGTGCTATTAGGGTGACTCAGGAAAATACATTCACCCTAAATCACGACTACATATGGGGTGCCCAAAGCCCTATGTAAGTGCCCCTTACAAATCTTCCTGGCTGCAAATATCTCCAAGTCCCTTGCTCAGAGTCTTTCCACACACACCCCACGAGCCCCCAACAACCCTCCCAGATTTCTTTACTACCTTCCAAATGAGGAGCCCATAAAACTTCTTGCCTTCTTTTTTTTTTATTTTTTTAACTTTTTTCTTCTTTATTTTGTATTTATCAAAAAAACAGTAAAAAGAATTTAAAAATGCCAAAGAGTTAACAATAACTATACAGAGGATAATAATCATAAGCATGGCTTATCAAGGGTGGAAATGCAAATAAGATTACTACACATATATTTTCTATGTGTTCACCTTTCCCTCTGAATTTTTTTTCCATCCCTGTATATCCTTATTGAAGGTCTCTTCCCCCTCCCACCACATCTGATCATTTTTCTTCTCTGCAACTCCCCATCCCCTCCCTGGGCAGGGAGCAGACAGTCCTATGGTCACACTGGCCCAATAATGCTTGGATCAGTCTTGACTCCCGGCCAAATCCAGTTCTGTCCCCCCTCCCTCAAGAGTGAGTCAGGTGCTCCTATAGATGGACTGGGGTTTGAAGGGTCAGTCCAGGGTGTTTCTGATCCCAAGCTGTTCAGTGGTTGTGGTTTGCTGCTTGGGCATGTTTTAAGGCCAACAATAAACAGGAATCTGGTATTTGTGAAGATCCCAGGCAAGAGTTTATGGAGAAGATACTTAGAACCAAGAGCCACATGCTGTCTTTTGGGGAATTGGGAGTTACTCCCTAGGTTAGTAACTGTGACCTATAGGATCTTAAGAAGATGCAGTAAAGATTACTTGAATGTACCTTCTCTCAAATCTCATCACATTTATGATTTGGGGGTGGGGCAGTTAGGTAATGCTGAGCACCTTTGGTCTAGAAATTCAAAAAAATGCCTTCCCAGAGCCACCCCAAGGTCATGACCAGGCAGTCTTAGTATCTTTACCAAGTCTTATTCTTTGTGCAGGATGGAGAAGACCAACCACATACCACTTTATACTCTTGTCATACAAATACCTCCAGAGTCTGCTGCATCCTTAAGGACCAGGCAGTTTTGGTCCAAGGATGCCCACTGCTGGGGTCCCTGTGGTGGGTCTAAGGAGAGGAAAGAGACAAGATGAACTTGCTCACTGCATTTATTCTGGCCCCTCATTGCCTTACTTGATTCTCATCCCTTTTTTCTGTTCTTCTGTCAGAAAGCCCCATACCCCACTCTTCACAACATTGTCCGAGCAATAGATAACTTGCCACAAAACCAAGAGAACATTTTCACTGTTTAGCATAAGAATGGTTTGGCAGGGCTACCTTCAGTGATGACCCTCTCTGGAACAGAGAAGGAGGGCAGAGCAGGGCAAAGCATCCCCAGCAGTTAGTCCTGTTGTTTTCACCATCTTTTATGCAGAGCAAACTCAGGGCTGCTTGACACCAGCATGAAGGGAAAGGGCTGGTCCTGAGCTCTTTGAAGCAAAAGATTTCTGAACTGAAAGTCTCAGATCATTCTAGAAGAGAAAGGAGACATCTGCAGAGGCTCAGATCCCAAAACAGATGTCCAGAGGGAAAGGAGATGGTGACAAGGTGTCCCTGAACAGAGGGTATTGAGTCAACCCAGGAGACTAAGGGGGAAGGCTAACAATAAAGAATGGTTGGTCAGTGAGTAGAAAAAGCAAAGAAGGCCAGCGAGGGGGGGGGTAGGCAGAAGGGAACTCAGCCAGCTCAGGCTTTCTCAAGTGTACCACAGCTTAGGAAAAACACGATGGATGGGGACAGGTAGACAGAGATACACATTGGAGAGGATGGTGGACTGGAAGAAGTGTGGAAGAAGCATGGGTATCCAGTGATGAGGCAGAGGACCTGGAGGTCCTAGCTGTATTGTGCTGTGGACTCCTGTTCTGACCACAGATGTTTAGGTATCCCAGATTTTTTATGAGGTCTGCAGCTGGAGACCTAAGTATTTGTTCTCCAAACCTTTCTGTTGATGTGAGTCTGTGTAGTTCATGGTTTTGATCAATTAGGATAAAAGCTGATATGACATTAAACCTTCAGGCTTAGCACCAGCTAGCTTCCTGAAAAGGACAGTGGATCTGGGGTGGGGGCCACAGTCTTGTGTTCAGCAATTATAGCCATGATTGACTGGTTTGCAGGCCTGAGGGCTTCACCTGTATTGCTAATGCTACAGAGTACCTACAGATCTCACAATATGGCCCATGGTGGAAACCAGTCCCTACATGCCCCCCTGTTAGCTGTGGCATGCTGGACTCAAAGACAGCTCCCTCACCTCAGAACCACACTAGTGATTTTTAAATCATATTTTAATTTTATTAATCCTTTGAGAATCCTGTACGTATATCAAATATATTTGGGTTGCAATCACCCCCTTCTCCTTTCCCTAACTCTGCCCAGATCCACTTCCCAGCCCTCCCTGCCCCCAGCTTCATATCCTTTTCCCTCTACCCCTGCTTCTGCCTCACAGCATGTACACAAACCAACACATGCCTGTGAGGTCCACTGCCTGTCCCTCAGGTAAGTACACATGGGCTGCATCTTTAGTAAAACTCATTCATTCACTAAATAAAATACTCATTGACAGCCTTCTGTGGACCAAGCACTCTTAAGATACTCTAAGCAAAGAAAGAGATATTTGTCTGGTGGCAATATCTGCTTTAAAAATAGAATGAGCCACTGTCCAAATGGCTCACTGAATAAAGTTCTTGTGGTGCAAGTCTGACAACCTGAGTACAATCCTGGAACCCATGTAGAGGTAGGACAATATGTCTGCCCAGTAGTTATCCTCTGACCTCCACATGTGTGCATGCACACACACACACACGTACACACATATACACACATATGCACATGTACACATACTTCCACACACATGCACACATGCATCACATTGCATCACACCATACAATAATATAAATTTTAAGAGATAATGCAGAACAGGGGGCTAAGGTAGAACTCAGAGAACCTTTCTCTGAGGTCAGAGGCCAAGGACCCAAAATGGGTATCCCATGCTAACTTCTGAGAGAGAGCTGGGTAGGCCGTTGGCAGAACAAAACCTTTTCAACAGAGCATCAGGAAACCGAAGGAGAAGCTAGACTTAGATGGCTGGAGTGAAGGAGGCGGGGAGCCTAGGAGTCAGGTCAGAGGTCATGAGGGTTCAAGGTTTTCTACCACTTACCAAGAACAGTGATGGCTGGATGTGTCTCCCATTATAAAGAACCCACTGCTCTGGTATGGAAAATTCATGACTGGGAAATGAGGTAGGAAGCTGTTCCAGAAATGAGGCTGGTGGCTAGGTCACGGTGATGGATGCAGTGGGAGGTGGCCAGAGTCAAGATTTATTTTGAAGATGGACCCTCAGGATTTAGTAATGTGGGGTAAGGAACGTGCAGGTTGGCCCTTCTGTTCTTATTTCCCGACATGGGAAATAAGATAAGCTGAAAACTTCACAACTCATGATGTGGTATGCCTTCCTCACTACCTAAAGTCCAGACTAACCAGAATGGTACTAACCAGGATAGTGCTAACCAGGTTAGCACTAACAAGAGTGGCACTAAGCAATATGGTACTAACAAAGGTGGCACCAAGCAAGACGACACTAACCAGGACGGTACTAAACAGGGATCAGGGATGCGGAGTGTAGTGGAGAAAGGGCTGTAGTTGAACTAGTGCACTGCTTTGGCAGCCCCGTGATCTCATCCAGCTCTCTGGTAAGCTCTGCTTTGCCCCATGCTTCAGTCTCTTACCATAGACTCCACCCGCCTAGGGCTTCAGGCTTCAGGAGTCCCTGGGTCAAGAAACGTTCCCTGCCCCACCTCTTTCTTCTGCCTCTTCACATGATCTCTGCAGTGACTGACTTACTCTCTGGGGTGCAGAGCCTCCTTGTCTGACTCCTCTGAAAGACCCCATGGTTTCCAGATACAGCTGAGCCTCAGTTCAAGCCCAGGATTGGGCTATTTCCCTCACCCCTGTGTACTTACTTCATGATTTTCCTTGACCATTCTGACCTTCCACAACAGTTGAACTCAGTCTGTATGCAGACGCTCTCCACTTAATATAATCAGACATTTAATAGGCTCTGAAGGCACTGGTTTCTGAATACCAGTTTGTTGATATGCATTGCATTGACTGCTTGGGAATCACTCAAGCCCCAGCCTCAGAGAATGTGACTTCATGGTTCCTATAGGCCCTGAAAAGAAGCATCTAGGACATGGTTAATATCTAAGCAGCTTTTTCTCCCTGGTAGGTTTAGAGAAGGTGCCTCAAGTTAATAGGGAAGGGTGTTCTGAGCCCAAATCTTTTTTTAACTTCTTGCATTAAGCAGTTCAGCACCAACTCTGAATTATAGGGATTCCAGGGAGCCTATCACACCTCAGGGTTTCCCAGAGCAACCAATCCTAGCATATGAGAACTGACACCAAAGTTCTGTGAGATTGAGGAAAATTAAGGAAACAGATTATGGTAACATACAGTTCTATTTGGTGGGTGACTTGCTGATGGAATGATGGTCTGGAGGGGCAGCCAGGCTAGTTGAATTCTAGAATTTGATTCAGAAAAAAAAAAAAGATGAGTTTATAGATTAAGATAAAAGTTACTACATTCCCGCCATAATAGACTTGTTATCTTAAGACAGGATCATAGGGTCAGGGGCATCTCCAGAGCCAGGGCCTGATTGTAAAGCCTTGTGTGCTTTTCTAATGGTTTACTCTGTAGTTTACTGCCACATTATGCAAGAGGAAACAGTAAGGGTTACTCTGGGGGAAATTATAGTGGATAAGACTTAAGATGGTCAGGGTTGTGTGAAATTAAATCAAACATCTGGCTTGTGGGTGGGGAGCTCTGCCCCCAGAAGGTATCACTCTGGTGGGCAATTGAAGAAAAGTTTACCTGCTATGAGCTGATAAACTATAAACAGAGGCCCAGAGCTCTCTGGGGGACTTTCCTGGAGCTGTCCCCAACAGAGTGATGGATTAGTTGTAATCTAAAATTATCAGAACCACATGGGTTCTTATGAAACTACGGATATCTGGGCCCAGATACAGGGTCATAATTTCCAACCCCCATGACAGGGACGTTGGGGCCAGGTAGCTGCTGCTGGCTGCAAGCTGCTAAGACTGGCATTTTTGGAGAGGGGGGTGTGTTTTCTCTGTTAAAAACCCGAAGTGTCTGTGTTATTAATAATAAACTTATTACCTGTGTGACAGACAGAATATTGGGCATTGTATTGAGGAGAGGGAGGGAATTATCTTCCAGATTACCTAATGACGATGTACACATTCCTGTTATCTCCATTTTTTTCAGACAGGAAGGCAAGAAAGGGAGGGGAGGTAAATGACTTGACCCAGAACATCAGCAGCTGGTAGTGTGGGTGGGAATGTCTGGCCTCTGGGCCCTCTCTCCTTATTGTTGCCTGTTACTGATGATGAATTTGTAGCTCCACATCTTAATTGTGAGTCCTTTCACACCACTACCCAGCCTGGAAAAGGGAATGGAAGGAATAGCGGAGAATGGTACTTTGTGGGCACACGTGAGGGCTGATGGCGTTGGAGGCCAGCAGAGGACAGGCAGCTGAACTCCCTGTCTGTCACCAGGTACTGGAATTCCTTGAGCAACCTGGTGGCGTCCTTGCTGAACTCCGTGCGCTCCATTGCCTCCCTGCTGCTGCTCCTCTTCCTCTTCATCATCATCTTCTCCCTCCTGGGAATGCAGCTGTTTGGAGGGAAGTTTAACTTTGATGAGATGCAGACCCGTAGGAGCACATTTGATAACTTCCCACAGTCTCTCCTCACGGTGTTTCAGGTACGGACCTGCTGCTGTCACTCTCAATGGGAGGGTAGTTCAGTCGTAAAGGGGGGGTGGGCAAGGAAAGGGGGGGTGAAAGCGGCACCCTCTCCCTGGGCACAATGCCAGCCTAGGTCATTCCTGGAAGGCCTTTCTGTTGCTTCTTGTGTCTCAACCTTCTAAGGAGCTGCCTAGGTGAACAGACTAATGATACCAACAATCTAAATGATCAGCTTAAAAATGTTTGTGTGGCCATGGCATCCACTAGCCAGAACAAACAAACAAAACATGTACGAACACACATAACTGAAAGAAAAGTAGACTGATCTTACTGGGAGATGGAGGACATGTCTTTACTCTCTAGCATCCTTGCTCCTGGAAGAATTACAGCTCATCCTGAGTTGTACTTTCATGAGTGTTTCGGCATATAGCAGCTAGAATAATATATTTGAGTTTCACAATGGACTTATCTATAGATATATAAGGGGAACAATCTGTGTATATTTTATATTGATGGTACCAAATGATTATGTCTAATAGACGTAGGTATAGCCAGTCACTGTCAACATGATCATATTTGTCTGATACTGCCACCCATGGAATTAATGGTGGTTATCTCTTATACTGGATGTAAAGAGCAAGATAATGTGTTGATCACAAAGCTTTTTTATATGCACTTTGTCTGTGGGTAGGGGTTAAATTGCCCAGGCCTGTAGTCCCCAAGAATAATTGGGAATCAAAACAAAAAAGAAAAGTTGAAATGAAATTTGAGATACTTATATTAACAAAGTGGGACAGGGCAGGCAGGCAGGGCAGGGGAGTTTGGGGGTTTGCTGTTGGTCTAACGCTGTGTCCCTTATTGGTGGGAATGTGTCATTCAGATCCTGACCGGGGAGGACTGGAATTCGGTGATGTATGATGGGATCATGGCTTATGGCGGCCCCTCTTTTCCAGGGATGTTAGTCTGTATTTACTTCATCATCCTCTTCATCTGTGGAAATTGTATCCTTTGATACTGATGCTGTCCCAACCCTGCTGTCTCACTTGGCCTTAGGCACAGTGCCATGTGTGTGCTCCAAGGCCCTGGCTAGGCTGTGCTGTGGCTGCCCATCCTCAAACTAGCTGGGCAAGACCACTCTTAGGAGGAAGTGTGTTCTGGCCTAGAACCACGTCAGCCGTGGTGTGGGTCTGGGTGCATGCTGCAACTAAGACACAGGAGACAGTGTACCACACACTCCTGAAGTCACTTATACTTCAGAGTCACCCTCTCTAGGAAGTGTGCTCTGGTCATAGTCTAGGTGAATGAGGCCCCCAAGCCAAACTCTGTGCAGCCAAACTCACAGATTAGGATGCAGTATGTCTGGAGATGTGTGTCCTGGCTGCTCTGGAGCTACTGCACCTACTCAGATCTCCACCCTGTACATTGATCAGTTTTCTCCACTTAAGCTGTTCTTGGGGCTAAAATCATAGGCAGAGCTAAACAAATTACCAAATCCTTCCTGACAGCTCCTTCCCTATCAGAGGCAGGGACAGGACCCAGGGCCTCAAAGCCCTAGGCTTTTCTTCTCTCCCAATGGTTGAGCCTAGAGCTAGATGATAAGATAGAAACACCTTTAGCCCACATCTTGAGTGAAACTCTTAGTTTGGGCAGTTCCAAAATCAAGAACACTATGACACCTGAAGACAAAACTGGCATTCTATCAGTTAGATACCTTTGGCACATCAAAGGCCTTCTTCCTCAGTGTATCTATGGTGCAAGACAGGCTGAGAATCCCTAATTCAATAACCCAATATCTGGAACCTTTTAAGTACATGTAGGTTGTACTAGGTAGAAAGCCACATGAGCATCTCATGTACAAAATTATTAAAGATTTGTATGAGATTGATATCAAAATATATGTAAAAGGTGTATATAAAATAAATATATTTTGGACAGTATCCCCAAGATAAACTCCATCTTTGTGTATTTAAAAATTTGAAAAATAAATTGAAATCCCGATCTTTGCTGCAGGTGTTCTGATAAGGGATTCTGATCTTGCAATGTAATAATAGGAAGTGCTGCTTAAAGAGTCTCTGTGAGTTGGCTGGAAATAATGCACACAAGGGCCCACCTGTGCTTCAGACTCAAGGACCAAAAGCCAACAGTCTTCAAGACCAAACCCCTCGCTGTAGAGTTTTAGCTCTGTGTAGGAGGTTGTGTTAATTTGTGGGTGCTCAGGACTGGGTATTGTGTTTAATAAACTTAAGACCTTTCCAGATATATTTTCTTGGTTCTGTGGTTCTCTGGTCCATAGTATTTCAATTAGTAGAAAAGCAGGGCTTGGCAGGGTGGGAGAGACAGGCAGATGACTGCTTCAGTAAGAATTCTCAAGTCTATCCAGCTCTAGTCAGACCCTCTAAGGGTGTTTGTAGACTCAGACTTAAAAGCATGCAAGTGGGTCTTAAGAACAATCTGCTAGAGATATTGCTGCCTATCAAATCAGACATTTCAATGGTAAAATGAACAATGAAACTAGCAATTAAAGAGCAAGGCGTGCACGGCCTGATGCTTCAGACCTGTCCAGCTCCCATCTGCAAAGCCCACCTGTTCTCAACCTCTTAGAAAGCTCCAAACAGTAACCAGGGAAAGAGGAGAAGGAATGTGGCTGGTCTCCACCCATCAAAGTGGGTTTCTCCTGGGGAATACTTACTTCTGCATGCTTTGTACTCCCCTATTCTCCCTGGCCCCTGTGGCCATTATGCTTCCCAAAACCAAGGGTCATTTTCTTTAAGAATGGACACAATCAGATATCCTACTGAATGTGTTCTTGGCCATTGCGGTGGACAACCTGGCTGATGCTGAGAGCCTCACCTCTGCCCAAAAAGAGGAAGAAGAAGAGAAGGAGAGAAAGAAGCTGGCCAGGTAACCCTCTAAGCTTAGAATGTCATCCCCACTGGTGGGAGAAAAGACTGGTGCTCATCCTGAGTCCGTCTTGCCTGAAATGGACTGGAGTGAAGCTTCAACAGTAATGTGGCTGCTCCTATAGTGCCTAGTCATTGTTATATAGTCTCTGCAAAGGTGTTGCATTTCCCCCATCAGTCCAGGAAGGGAGGGTCCATCCTTTGGGAAAAGAATCCATAGAAACACAAGGAGGAGACAGGAAGAAGCTGCTTTCAAAAGAAAACCTAAATCCAACTCAGAAAATATTTTCTCACTATTTTTCCACCATTGGGATATTAGGAAGACAACATAAGATTCTACATTTTATCCCATCATTATCTAGCTAGGACTGTTATATGTCATGCCTCTGCTGGACACTGATCAGAGATCATCTGGGAATTCTAAATGAAACCTAGAATCCTTTGATTTAAGAGAGGGATCTGGAAGAGGTCAGATGTGTGCCAGACAGAGCCTGGGGTGCCCTGGCCCTGTGATGCATACAATGGAGCTGGAAACGTGATGTTCCTTAGAGCAAAGATAATACATAAGACCCAGGGCTGATCTTGCTGCCCCCAGAAGACCACAAAACAGTTCCTGTCTACTGTCCACTATCATTCCAGTAAACATCCATTTCTGGGTTTTTTTCCTGCTGACCGGTCAGGACTGCCAGCCCAGAAAAGAAACAGGAGGTGATGGAGAAGCCGGCGGTGGAGGAAACCAAAGAGGAGAAAATTGAGCTTAAGTCCATTACTGCAGATGGCGAGTCCCCACCCACTACCAAGGTGAGGGGCTTCTTTAGGAGCTCAGGGCCCATCAATGGGGGGGATATCTTCCTGTTCTTTACCTAAAGGAAGGGGAAAGAAGGAAGGATGGGGGAGAGGAGAGTGGCAGATGGAACTGAGAGGGTAGAGAAGACACACCAATGGAACCTTGACCTTTCTGATATTAGAGGGGAACAGAAAGCCCCAGGGACAAACATGCTTCTTTAAAAAGCTCAGCGCCTGACTATGTTGTAATTCCAAGGCTCTTCTCAGCCTAAGAACCCTGACACTCATCTAACTGAATTCTTCTCCCTTCCCTTGGCTGCCCAGATCAACATGGATGACCTCCAGCCCAGTGAAAATGAGGATAAGAGTCCCCACTCCAGCCATGACACTGCAGGTACCACTTCACCTCCCGACCCTGAGACTGAAAGGCTGTGGGAGTGGCCAAGCACTGGGGACCGTGGGACTAGTTTCCTCTATGAATACCTTCACCACTAAGCATGGGTTAGTGGTGAAGTATTAACAGTTGCCTTCTAGGGGAAATGCTCTTCCTGATGTCCTCATAATAATACTGAGAAAACACCATATTTGAGGAAGACTTATTGAATTATAATTACTTTGACTTATTGATTTTAAAATTAGTTTTATTGTTTAAGAAACATGAGGACAAGTATGCAGGATACAAATTAAATATTTTCCAATAGTAGTACATTTCATGAATGAACTTATCATAAAATAATTCTTTTGTAATCATATATCAGCTATTAAAGACTAATGCAAATTTTCATACTAATGAGATTGATAGGTTTATTTTTATATAAAGAAACAAATTTTGGCTGAATATTGGATGTTACAGGTCACAGGGCATCTTCAACATTTTTCATATTTTTATTTTATAATTGTCAGTGCTAAGAATACTATCTCACATAAAAATATTAAGCAGTAGATCTATGTTTAGAGTCAGATATAGAAATTGTTAGAAATCTCATCCTAATCCCAAACCAAAATTCATTTAGTGGTTTTTCTTAATGACACTCAAGTCAGCAGCTCAAACAGCAAGTTTTAGAATCTAAAGTTGATTTGATTCTTTCACTTGAGTCATGATAGTACAGCATTGCCCGTTTCCCACAACTAAACCATTGTGTGTCTGCAGCAGCAGAAGAGTCTGTATGTACTTTATGATGCACAGTGGTTTTAAATCTGGACTGTGATGGCTTGGGCACTGTCCACTGACAGTGTAGGGTGGTAGCGTGTGCAGTGGCAGTGCCCGCTGGGTGTTCAGAACCTAGGCTGTGTGAAAGAAACATGAGCAGGTGCGACTAAAGGCAACTTCAGTTCATCCCACCTTTGCCTGGGAATTGAATTCTAGTGGTTACACATTCGTAAACCTTTCACTATGGGAAAATGTTTATACCCTCCTGTATTCTGTTACAAGGTCCCTTCTGGGGCCATGACCCACAGTTTAAGAAGGTGTGCTCCGATGATGCTGTGGTGTTTAAGGTTCCCTTAAGCCGTGTGTGTTGCCTTCACTGTCAACATAGGTATTTTATTAGTATGGCATACGCTGCTGCATTATGCTCACCTAACAATAGTCAATCCAAAATCCATCTTGTCATTGCTCAGAAGGCATTGCTCACTATGAGGCCAGCTGCCATCACAGATGTCCCATTTGTGGCTCCATAAAATGCTTTCAGGTCTCTCATTGCAAAAAGAACCCTTGCTGACAAGATTCCGGGCTTCTGTCTGACACATGACTTGACAGGCAGTCAGTCTCCTTTCAGAGGGCTTTAAGATCAGAGACCCTACTTGTCCCTCCACAATATACATCCCAGCTTCTGGAAACCCCATCCCTACATGAGCCTTAGGCTTCCTTCTTCAACCTTCCAATTTGTCACAGACTCCAAGCTTGGAGCCAGCACACAGCAAATGGCTGTGGGTTGCAATGACCTTTCTTCTCCAACCATGTTAGGCTGCATTGAGCTGGTGAGCCAGGAAGGTGGCAGAAAGCCATGTTTGTAAGCAAAGCTGTGTCTCCATGTTTCTTTCCCTGGTTCTCTACTGGGTCTACAAAGATGCTATAGGCCTCCTACCCAGAAGCACTTTCTTTTCCCTCTGCCCTCACTCCCCCTCCCTGCAAGGGAAGTAGGATTGGGTGTCTGTGGCTCACATAATGCAGAGCAGAAAGTGTCCATGGTTTGATGTCTCAAAACCATAAAGGTTTAGGGGGAAGGTTATCCAGAATATTAAAGACTTGCTAGAAGAGATGCTTCAATGCAATGGTAAGATTTTGTCTACGTCCCCAATAAATAAATTCTATTTTAAAATGTTTCTAAGATAATTGGGAGAAAATTGAATATGGACAAGGAACTAAATTACTTTAAGTAGATTTTTGTTAATCATGTTAGTATAATAATGTGGTAATTCTGTTTCTAAAAGACTCCAGTGTTTATGTCTGAATCTGAAGTGTTTAGAAGTTGCTCTAAAAACATTTCAACAGTCTCCTAAAGTGAGAGCAGGAAAGATAAGTAAAACTGCATCAGCCAAATGTTAGTAGATGTTGAAAGCAGATAGTCACTCTGCAAGTCTCTACTCCTGTGTATGTTTTTAAAGCCTAAATAAAATTGCAGTAAAAGAACATACCACCCTGGGCCTCAAAAGAGCCCATCCCAAGCTAGTGTGAACTGTAGGAAACAGCCCCATGGGCTATATTTGAGTCTTTTCACACACATACTCTACTGAGCCAAGCTTGAACTCCCAACTTCTGTGTGTCAAAAGCAGCACAGCAGACCTCCTATGTCTGTGGCAATGATCTTGAGTTGTATTGTTCTAAGTAGACTATCGAGTGTTGACTTCTGTTAGCCCCTGGTAGACACTTGCCTTTATTTTTCTTGGTCCTTTCATTCCTTTAATTCTTATGTTGGCCAGTTTCCTGTCAGTGATGAAATGCTAGAAATCCTGAATCTATAAGGATGAAAGGCTATGAGTCACTCATAGTTTCAGAGGTTGAAGTTTTGTAGCCCATGGCCTTTGGCAAGGCTCCATAGGTCAAGGGTGGGTGGGTGTAGTTCTGTTTCTGAAGAAAGTAGTAAAGTTTAATCATCATCAAAACTCAGTGCTCCTGGGCTGGGAGTGTAGCTCAGCTGGTAGAATGCTTGTGAACAATCACAAAGCTCTGGGTTCTATCCACAGGCCACATGGGTACCACATAAAACAGATGTGGTAACACACGCGTATAACCCCAGCACTAGGGAGATATATCAGAGGATGGATGGGGAGGTCATCCCTTGAAGCCCAGGTACTCAGGACACTTGGGGAAAAGCTACTCTGTAGTTGTTTTTGTTTGTTTTACTCTTTTGGTTCTTTTGCTCTTTTGGGGGACCTGCCACCAGCTCCCGAATAAATGCACACAGAGACTTATTATTACGTATGAATGCCCAGACTTAGTTTGGCTTGTTTCATGCCAGCTTTTCTTAAATCATCCCATCTAAAAGGCCCTCTGGCCTTTTATTTTTATCCTATATGCCTTTCTTTTCTTCTTACTCTGTGGCCTGCTGTGTAGCTGGGTGGTTAACCCCTGGGGTCTTCTTTCTCTCATTCTTATATCTTTTCTTCCCAGATTTCGCCTAGATCCTTCTTTTTTTTTATTATCTCTTCTCTCAGCCTGCCAGCCCCATCTGTCCTTTCTCCTACCTTGCTATTGGCTGTTCAGCTCTTCATTAGCCCAGTCATATGCTTTTGACAGGCAAGTTAACACAGCTTCACAGAGTTAAACAAATGCAACATAAAAGAATGCAACACATCTTTGCATCAATAAACAAATGCTGCACAGCATAAACAAATGTAACACATCTTAAAATAATATTCTACAATACTATCCTGCTGCATATGTTTTCTGGGAATCTGATGGGAAAATACAGGTGGGTGGTTTGGGTTTGGGTTTTGGTTTTGGTTGGCTGGTTTTGAGTTTTTATTTGTTTGTTTGTTTGGTTGGTTGGTTGGTTGGTTAGAATTTTAACGAGTGTTTTGTTTTTTGCTTTTTGTTTAGAGACAGGGTCTCACTGCATAATTCTGGCTGGCCTGAAACCTAGTGTATAGGCCAGACTGGCCTCAAACTCACACCGAGATCTATCTGCCTCTGCCTCCTGAGTACTGGGAGGTGTTTGGTTTTTTGTTAAACGTATGTATTCCTTGATAGTCTCTTTTTTAAAAAAAAAAAAAAAAAAAAAAAAAAAAAAAAAAAAAAAAAAAAAAAAAAAAAAAAAAAAAAAAAAAAAAAAACTTTATTTATTTATTTATTTGCCTTGGTGTTTGCCTGGAACTGGAACTACAGACAGTTGTTAGCTGCCATGTGGGTGCTGGGACTCGAACCCGGGTCCTCTGGAAGAGCAGATGGTGCTCTTAACCGCTGAGCCATCTCTCCAGCCTTGATAGTCTCTTACATTCTGATTGCTGTCATCCCTCTTCTCTCTCCTGTTCCTCCTATCCCAGGGAGTTCCCCCCCCCATGAGTCTCCTCATGGCCACGCCTCTGCACTGACATTCTTATCAGCTCTCCAGAGATGGCAATGAGAGGGAGGAGGGTATTCGCCTAGGCCAAAGCACACAGTATTACAGCTTCCTAGAACCTAAGAAATAACCACACTTCGGGTCTTAAAATAAACCAAGTTGATTCTATCCCACTTTTATATATGTCAGACATCAGAGTCTTGGCAGAGCCATCTCACTTCCACAAGGAAAGAAGCCTTGCTTGCCTCTTCCCAAGTCCCTTTGGTGGCCAGAAATACTCAGCTTGTAGACGTACTATGCTAGTCTCTGCCTCTGTCTTCATTCACATGGCCTTCTAACCTGTGTGTACTTTAGACTTTCTTGTCTATTAGGTGTATGGTACAACATAATCAAGTTCATCACAACTAATTATATCTGCAAAGACCCTGTTTCTAAGGTCATACTCTGAAATTCTGAGTGAGCATAACTTTTGGAGAATACTGGTCAACTCACTTAAGTTAACTGGCCAGAAAATGATTAGATTTGAACAGATAGCTTGTTAGTATTTCAGAGCAGGAAGGATGAGACTGGAAGAGATGCTGAACACTAATTTCATATGCTCTGCATCTGTCCTATATGTGGAGATGGGAATGTGAGAGCTACCACTTCCATAAGTTCAGCTAGATTCTAGACAGTGTTCTGAAATATCCGCATACTATTACTATTATTCCATCTTAGGAAAAGCCGAACACTGGAAGACTAAATGTAAGAGCCATATTCAGAAAGCAACAGAGTCCTGATTTAGATGAAGAAATTTTCTGGAGCTTTTCTGGGTATGGCAGCCATGGAAAATTACTTTTCCCAGACTGTGCATGTCCAAGAACATCTGACCAAGCACTCCCTTGCCCCATGGATGCTGCGAGGCAAGCTATGCAGGAGCTGATCGACTTCAATTTCCCTTCTGACCACTTGCCGGAGAGCAAAGGAACCCCTCCACTTGATGTCATTGTCTAGCATCAGGATGAAAGGCCTCTTGCCATTAACTGAGCACCCTATCCTTGCCTCAGTCTCTGGGAAATCACAGAAAAATACAGAGATTTTGAAGTATTATTTGTTCGGTTTTAAAAACAATTTTTAATTAAATTATATCTTTAACAATTTTATGTATTTATAACATATAATGCATTCTGGTTACCTTTATTGCCACCCCACCTCTCCGATCTCCCTTCCACCCCTGCTGTACACACCTCCTTCCCTACATTTGTGTCTTCTTGTGTGTTTCTGTGACTCACTGAGTTTAATCAGAGCTGTATGTATGACTGTGGTATTGGAGCACCCCATTGCAGCCTGGTAGGCTCTTCCATGAGTATCCAGCTGATGACCTTGACTGCCCTCCCCCAGAATGCAGTGAAGCGAATAGTTTGGCATGGAGGGGTAAGGCCCCATGAGTCTCTTCTTCCTGTCTGTGATTGACTAATGGCAGGCCCAGTCCTGTGCAGGCCCAGTAGAGGCAACCTCAGCTGCTGTGGATTCATGCCTGCAGCGGCTCTCATGCCCAGAAGATAACATTTTGCAACCCTTATTTCTATTTTTCTGGCTCACACGTTCCTTCCTTCTCTTCTTTTATCATGTTCCCTAAGTCTTAGATATAAATGTCCTATTTAGGGCTAAGTAACTCTCACTTATTCTTGGCACCTACAACAACATGAGTCTCTGTTTACTACCATCCATTGCGACTGGAAGATTCTCTGATTACAGCTGAAAGTACCATGTGTCTATGGGCATAGAGATAAATATTTAGAAGGCAGTTTGTGGCCATGTAAATTTAGATACAAAACAACAGTAAGTTGCCTCATTTGATCAATGAGTGTTCCAAGAATAGATTTGGCCAGAAGGGATTCCGTAAGCCATCTACGCCATAACCCTTTCTCACATGCAGCTAGATGAATGGGTGGCACCTGGTAGTGCCTGGGCTCATCCAAACCTGCTCTCTAGCACCTTCCAACCAGAATAACCAGTCACCTTTTTTCCTCAGTATTAGGGGATTTTCCAGCATATGGAACTTCCAGTTTTAAAACCAGAACAGTTTGAACAAACTAGAACATATTGTTCATCCTACTTACAGCCCCTAGTACTATATCCTTCCAGCAAAGCCTCAGAAAGCCCCATGGGGCCGGGCAGAGCATCTTCCTAGAGTAGCATTCTGTGACGTCTGGGTCCTGCAGTAGAATGTGTCTGGAAGGAGGCTCAAAGGTGAAACTGAGTGGTAGAGCTGTTGAGAATGGAGCTTTTGCTCTTTCTTCCAGGGGAGGAGGACGAGGAGGAGCCTGAGATGCCTGTGGGGCCACGCCCCCGGCCCCTGTCTGAGCTGCACCTTAAGGAAAAGGCAGTGCCCATGCCAGAAGCCAGTGCGTTTTTCATCTTCAGCCCAAACAACAGGTTTGTAAAAACAGCAAGGGAAGGATGCTACTTCCTCCCAGATCCAAACCTAGCACAAGACTGTATTCAACCGACAAGAGAAGACTGGGCGCTCCCAGCTTCCCACAACTTATATGGAGATGCCAAATTAGGAGAGTTCTGAGTTGTTAATCAGTTGGTCTGCCTTACTTCCCTCCCCAGGATTTCCATGTGGGAAGTATATTCCTAGTCAGCCAGTGGTCACCACTGATACCTCAATAAGTCTGTTTACCTTAAGACGCTGAGGCTCAGCAGGACTGAAACTGTCCTGCTGGATAGCAGAGGACTCGGGGGACAGCTCCTGAGGCTCAGAGAGTGCCCTACCTTTCCTGACATTTCTTCTCTCTTCAACCTTCCCACACAGGTTCCGCCTCCAGTGCCACCGAATTGTCAATGACACGATCTTCACCAACCTAATCCTCTTCTTCATTCTGCTCAGCAGCATCTCCCTAGCTGCTGAGGACCCCGTCCAGCACACCTCCTTCAGGAACCATGTATGCACTCTATTCTGATCTCTGCACCCTGTCCTTCTGAGAGTGGAACAGGCCCACAGCTTCTGCTGCTGATTTCATTGCTCAGTTAGGAGGCCTGTTCTGAACCTCATACTCTTTATACAGTGGAGAGTCCTTTCAGAGATTAAGACTTTGATAGAAAGCCCAGCCTGGGAGTTTTCACTGAGCAAGTGAGCATGTACCCAAATGCATCTGGCTAGTTGATAATGGACAGTGGTCAGGCATCTTGTTGCCTATGGATGTTCCCCAGGAAGCTCAAGTTGCCTGTAAGTCAGCAATGTGGCTACTGCTTTCGTGCCCAGCTCCCATTCCCTCTGACTAAGAAGGGACATTGGCAATTAGGTGCCAATGGTAAAGCTGACCTTATAAGAAAAAAAAAACTGATAATCTTCAGGAATAAATCTGTTCGGAGCTAGCCAAGGCTCTCGTGATCAACATTAAATACTAAAATAAGAATTGTTATGCTTTAAAATTCCAAAGCTTGATTAAATCTCAGCCACTTAGGCATAAAGAAAAGAGCCACTCTCCAAAGCCATGTTTATAAACAAAGTTCTCAGCTCCGGGATTCTGCCTGTTCTAGGCTGTCTTGCTAAGGTCAACAGGAGTAGCCTGAGACCTGGTCCATCTCCCAAGATGAAATCAAATATGAGTGCAAAAGCTCACCTTCAGCCTGAGCTGACCTGGAGGACTTCCTTCCTAGGGTCCAAGGCCATGACAGTGTAAGTGTTCCTCCTCTGACAAAGGATGCCACATCCATATGAGAGCTGAGCATTTGAGTGGCCCTACAAAAGCAAACCCATTCTCTGTTCTCTTGACCAGTATCCCATGGTCTTTTCTGGGTTTGTAAGTAAATTGGGTGGATGACAGAAGCATCCCGACAGATGCTGTTTAGACCTGGTTCCTGCTGAGGCCTGCCCTGGAAGCTCCCCCGACCTGCCTGCAGGGCCACACAGAGCCACCTGTGCTACCCCTGTGTGGGGACTAATGTTGGGAAGTCCTTCCTACCTGTCTCCTCACCTTTCTCTATGTGGAAGGGCTCTGGTGGTGTACGGGGGATGCACCTTGTTTTGAAGTGTCTTTCCTTTTCTGGTGAACATCCACTGACCTCTCCCCTTTCCTGCTTGTGTCCTCCCCCCCCCATCCTGTTTGTTTTTGTTTTGCAGATTCTGTTTTATTTTGACATTGTTTTCACTACCATTTTCACCATTGAAATTGCTCTGAAGGTAAAGCCCCATCTCCCTCTCTCTTCCGTCCTCTCTCTGCCGGTCCTAGCTCTCTGCTGCTGTCTGTCTTGTCGCTAACACATGCTCCTATTGGTGTTGGGTGCACTCTCAGAGCCACTAATCCAATTCTGCTTATTTTTCAGATCCTAGGCAATGCAGACTATGTCTTCACTAGTATCTTTACATTAGAAATTATCCTTAAGGTAATGCCCCTGAGCCATGTGTCTCCGTCTCTCTGTGTCTCTGCTCTGTCTGGCGACTCTTTGTCTCCTTCACTCTCTGACTCTTGTGTCCTCACTTCGTGCTAACACTTTGCCCCAGCACAGATGCCAGGAGAAACCCACCCTACCACACCGCTCCCTTCTGCTCACTTAGCAGCAGCTCTAGACCTAGAAAAGTCACACCCTGGCTGTGTCACCACGGGTGCCATCCCATCACTGGCCGGGCATGGTGGCTGTCGGCAGTGCTCAGAACACTGTTCGCATGGACCTTCTCAGTCGGTGGCTCAGCCCTACTTGAGATTCTTTCTCCCTCCTCCTGCGTAGAGGAAGCTCCAGAAAGGCAAAACCTCTGGAGCATGAAGAAGTCACTTTGGTCCCTCTCTTTGGAGGCTTGGTATCAACACCTTCCTCAATACCAAGGCAAACATAAGGGCTAAGCAGAAGTTAGGGCCATATAATAGAAATGGTGGGCCTGATTCAGGTTTGGGAGCCAGCATCCCAACTGGGTCATATAGCGGACAACCGGAGGTTGTTTCTAACTCCTTGGTAACCTGATGCTCAGAGGAGAGGGGTCTTTTTACAGGTTGTTCCGTATATGTCTGCACCTGTAAATCAATGCATGGCCTTGATGGTCAACTGGGCTGTAGGACCTCCAGTAATATTGGCTCTCTCTGAGCAAGGGGGATATTTTACCCTTGAGCAAAACAGGAAGTCATAGTCTTTAGCACAGGCTTCAGCTTAAGCATCTTTCAGGTATGCTTGCCTGGGATACCCTATCCCAAAAAGCTCAGGCATCTCTTCAGCTCATCTTTGGGGTAGATACAAGCTGCTGTCCACTCTGAGTGTGCACCAGTGTCAGATACAGACTTTTCTTTTCCTGATAAAACCCTCAGATCACACCCAGCCTTTTCTGGGCTTGACATTTCTGTCATCCAGATACAACTTGAGTTGGGCATTTTCTTAGGATGTCCTTATACCTCAGAGGCTCAGTGGTACTGACTGGCCTTTAGCTTCCCTTGCTCACCACCTGTGTGGCTCAGGTTTATCTTTTTCTGCTCAGAGAGAGTAGATTGGAGACAGATTCCTGGTAGTGGGTACCCAGGAGCCTACATTCAAAGTCCTGGAAAGGACTCTTTTTCCGTGGTGAGATGCTTTGTTGCACCCTAGATTCAGGGTTGCATGTAAGTGCTGAAAAATCTTTCCCAGGACAAGAAAATCTCTGAGGCCCAGTTCTCAAGACCCCATGCCAAGCTTCACTTGAGGATTTCAATGGTGCTTTCTCCTTAGGATTGCCATGCAAGCGGAGATGAGCGTCTCTGCCAGCATTGCCATGGCAAGCCTTCCCCACTTCCTTTGGCTTCCAGTCTCTTTTCTGCTCACTGTGCTTCTGACTACTCCTGCCTGCAATCCTGGTCCACTCCCCACACCTCCGACACTTGGGTTTGTCTGCCCAGCTGAGAGGTCCTATATCATGCCAAGGCACTGACTGTGACGGTGCCCAGAGCCTCGTTTGTTCTAAGGGACTGCTGAAGGGTCTGGGGCCATTTGTCTCTGAAAGGGCAGGACAGGTAGAAGCATATTAGTTAGTTCAAATAGTGGAAGCGACTGTTCTGTACAAGAGAAGGAAAATAGAATCAGAACTAGCCAATGAAATGACACAAGTGACGAGTGATTTGTCCCTAGAGGTCTACCTTGAGAAAGGTAATTGTCAGGGTTGGATGGTAGGAAACAACTTCACCTCCAGCTCAAAGAACTTGGAAGCTTCTGTCTCATTCCATTCCTTTCTCTGTATATAGATGCTTAGACCCAGGCCTTTCCTGGGAAATGGCTTAAAGTTTTCAGGAAGCAGGGACCAGGTGGGTCACAATCAGTAACACAGAGTAGAAGAAGGTCACTTGTGCAGGTGTCTGGACCTGGCCTTTTCTGGTGTCATGAATGCACATAGGCTTCAAATAAATGCTTTCTCTTCTGAGTATCTACCTGTCTTTTCTCACAACATCCTTACTCTGATCTTGCGTGGGCACGTGTCCCTTGCTCCCACCCAACATTCTCATGCATCTAAAGAGCTGTTCTAGGGTCCCAGACAAAGCAAGCCCAAAGTCAAGAGACAGAAGTTGTGCTATAAGCCACACTGTCCCCTGTCTAAAACTTTCTGGTGAATATGAATTGTGGAAGACACTTAATTCTACTCTCTGGGGTCCAGGTCTTCACAGAGATATATGACAGAGACCCCAGACTGGAGTCGTTGGGAGGCATCTGTAGCCATATTACCCTGGAAGCTTTTATATAATCTCCCCACTTCCAAAACTGCTGCAGAACACAGATTCCTGAGTCCCCTGTGATCTCCTACTGCAGGAGATAAATGGAAAGAATTGAGTCACAAGAGCTATTTTTGCCAATTTCCCCATGTTGGCTTTTGTATTGGTCTTTGGGTGTACCACCCTGGATATGCTCTGATTCCAAAGAGAAAAACCGAACTCCAGATGACCAGGAAACTGTTCTTGGTCTCTCAACCATCAGTTCCAAATGTTTTCTTGGGCGGATGCTTCATGCCCTGTAGCTTTCTGCAGGCCCCTGCTGGGTATCTGTGAGCCTTTACCTCAGTCAGCAAAGTGTGAGTACACAGGCTGCAGTTTCTTAAAGCAGTGTTAGCACAGGAGGCGATGTTAGTCAGATCCTAAGACAATAGTCATTACCTTACATGTTCTTGTTTGGAACATTATCAGAGACTGTTCCCTTTGCTTTGCTGTCTGACACACTCAAAAGCATGAAATACCACCCACACTTTAGAGATATGGACACAAGTTCTCTTGGACAGGAAGAACATTCATTTCAAGCCCAAGTTAGAGTGAAAGAGCACGCATGCAGAGCTTGTCCTGTGCAGAAACATGTCCTCAGTGCTGTATGTGTAACTTCTCCACTGATGTTCCCAACCCATGCGGCAAGTGTTACCATTATCTTAATGAGCAGATGAATAAAATGAGTCACAAAGAAGTTAATTTTTGGCATGAGGCACATGAAATATAAGAGAGTTGGGCTTTGAATCCAGGTCATCTGGCTTTGGGGTCTATATTTTCCACCACTGTACCACCTTGCTCCTCTGAACATAGCTCCGACTTTTAAAAGACCCCATATACAGACTAGAAACCAAACACTAGCATCGAGATTCTGAGCACTACTAAGACCAGTGTATAGAGAGGCTAACTACAGTTATAGTTACAACAGAGATCTTTCTAGGATATTGGGCCTTTTTTTAATGGTGAATCCAGTTAAGTCCTGGACAAATCAGGATCTTTGGACAGTCATCTGGGCTTGTCTCATTCTTCTGTTGATGCCTAGCGTCTCAGCTGGCCATGGGGGTGAGACATGGAAAGAAGGTTAGGAGGTGTGCACACAATGGGCACGTAACCTATACAGAAGTAGGTAGCAAAGGGCCTTGTAGGATGAAGCCATGTTGGGGATAAAGGACAGTGAAGTTAGAGAAGTGTCATGGAGCCAATACGAAAGGTTTGGGGTTGAAGAACCTGACACTTGACATAACTACTTAGTGTCCTGATCTGGGGAAGTACTTTGGTAGTTGAATAAATGGCATTGTGTCACCTTTGGTCCTTCCTGATGTCCCTAAGCGGTGCTTGGGGTCTTCCCTGGGGATGCTGATGCCCTAGACAGGAAGCACTGTGACTGGGCAGGCCACTCACTCATGTTCTTTCCCTTCCTGCAGATGACTGCTTACGGGGCTTTCCTGCACAAGGGCTCTTTCTGCCGAAACTACTTCAATATCTTGGACTTGCTGGTGGTTAGCGTGTCCCTCATCTCCTTTGGCATTCAGTGAGTCCCTCAGCCCAGGATAGGGGCAAGCAGCTAGGAGTGGGTGTAAAGAAGTCAGCCAGTCCCTGGAGGGCCTTCTTGCTGGACAATAAACTGTAACTATGACTGGAATAGGGTGGAGCCTTGAGTAGCACACCATGTTTGTTTTTATTACTCCTCCTCCCCTCCTCCCCTCCCTCCTCCTTTTCCTCTACCTCCTTCTTTCCTTGTGGTACTTGAGATTGAACACAGGGCCTATCTTGCTAGACAAATGCTCACCCACTAAACAAAGCCACCATTCCTTTTGCTTTTTATTTTGCATAGGTCACACTAAGTTGCCCAGGCTGACCTTGAACTTAAGACATTTCCTGCTCTGCCCTCTTTAGTAGTGAGGATTATAGGCCTGCACTACTAGGACCTACTTAATTTTTTGTATCTGTATCTTTTATGATCTAACACTTGGGATATATTGATCCACAAGAATTTGTTTAAATGTCTAGATTTTTGTCATGGCAGGTTCAGGCCCCATTATAGACAAAAAAGGACATCTGTGGTTCCCTCCTCTCTCTGAGTCACTTTCACTGTGACGAAGGCCTGGGTCTGCCCTAGAACTGCCATTGCTATGACCTACCCTGGTCTAGCTCAGCCCCTTTCTCTGATTCCCAGTTCTGTCCTCAATCAAATCCATACACACACACACACACACACACACACACACACACACACACACACACACGCACACTCATAGAAAGGGGGGTATGTATGTAGTTCTGTTATAGAAAGAAAAGAGAAAGAGAGATATTGAGAAGGAGAAAAATGGGGAATACTGATTCTTAACCTTATCTACATAGAAGAACCTTCTGGGTAAGTTAAAAAGAATACCCTTTTCCTAGATCTCACCCCTGGAGGTTCAGATGCACAAGGACAAGGTATGAGTCATAAAGCTCTCTAGCCTGAGTCCAAGGTCAAGTTGTAAACCTTGCTCAGGTTTGAAAAAAAATACAATTCTACCTATTCTAACAGCTGTGCTTATTAATCCTACACTTGTGTTTTAAAACACTTTCACATATCTGTTCTTCCATGGTACATAGTATACACACACACACACACACACACACACACACACACACACACACACACACACACCTGCCAATAAGGTAGGCCAGGAAATGCTATTATAAAAGTTGATGTTCAGGACATTTGGAGACTCAGCCAAGGTTATACCAGTGACCAAGAAAGGCTTGTATCCCAGGTATCTTGGGTCTCCCTTCCCAAGGTTGGTTCATGTTTAGCCTTTATAGGATATAGGGACTATGAAAGTGGGACCCTTTTCTTTGGTCATCAATTATGTTACCTAAAATTTCTCCCTGAGAGCCTGGACATCTAGATTTCCACCTCAGCACTACCAAGGTCACTGTTTTCACTTTCAACCAACAGTTCTCTTGGTTGTTCTGATTTTTGTTTTGTTTTTTTTCCAAATCTTTAAGTTATTTCCATTGTGATGCAGTGCAGACTTCCTGCCTCCCGGAGATGCTGTGGGAACAGAGACAGAAAGAATGTCCTTTGTGTCTTTTGAAATAAAGATCCATGAACCAGAGAAATTGGATTTTTGTACTAGCTCCCTCTTGACATGGGAAGAAAAAATCAGCACTTGCTAACACATCAGACCTTTTGTTTCTTTTTCTTTTTTTTCTTTTTCTTTTTTTTTTCTTTTTCTTTTCTTTTCTTTTTTTTTTTTTTATTCCCAGGCAAATTTGAGTCCTTTTGTCAAATGCTGGAGAAGATGCCTTAATTAGACAGCACCTCAGGTCAGAAAACATTTCAGAGGCCACTCAACAGCTCAGAGTGGTTAATGACTTCTCCTTGGGTTGGACAGATGGAAACCATCTAACCATCTCAGCTAAGGGCTTATGGGGGTACCTGTCACCACTCCTTACCAGGAAGTAGTCCAAGGTGCCCAGATATTCTGGCATGACCTTAGCATTCCATGCTTCTTAGGACACCACTTTTTCTGACACACCACTGACTCATGGAAGTCTGAGCATGTTCTGAACCATAGTAGAATTTAAATACCATAGCAGGCAATGACCCAGGCATTATGTTTGGAAACATTCCAAAATTCCTTCCTCATGCCTACCATCTCCAACTACATGTCCTGGAGTTTCACCATCAAGGTGTATTTGGTATGTAGGGTGGTAATGTCTTTGGCAGGCAAGATATCTAAAACTGCCATTGTATGTGCTAGATTTATAATATGTGCCAAGTCCCTACTACCTAATGTCCATAAATTCTCCTTCAATTCCTGAAACAATCTTTGGAGCTAATTACTGCTCCATTTTCCAGATGAAAAACCAGGGCCCAGAAAATTAAGGATGTGTCCTGAGTGATTCATCTGGCAGGTCACAGCAGTGGGGACTGAATGTAGGTCTCCCTTCTTTCATTGCCCTTTTTGTTGACACTGTAGAAACGTCTTAAGTCACATATTATATCATCAGTGACTTAGTGTCTGTGCCCCAATCCTCCCCACACCAGGGCTGGATATCAAAAGAAGGCCTCAAGCACACCAGGCCAGCCTTCACCTGGAGCTACAGGCCCCACCCTTCTTCTGTGTCTTTACTTTGAGGAAAGTTCCAGGGTCACAAAGAGAACCAGGTTCTTAGCAGTGAGTGATAGAAGTTCCTAGTTCTCTAAACAGAGTCTACATTATTTATTTATGTGTTTGTTGTCCAAGACCAGTCAGTCAGAACAGCAACTGTACATGACATTCTCTGTTGTAACCCAGGTAGGGGAACTGACCACCCGCTCTGTTTCTCTCTCAGGTCCAGTGCAATCAATGTTGTGAAGATTTTACGAGTGCTACGGGTCCTCAGGCCCCTAAGAGCCATCAACAGGGCCAAGGGCCTAAAGGTAAAGTAAGAGGGTCTTTGTGGACAGCCATCAATGCAGTAAACATTAGCTATTCCTCTGGGAGGTGATGTGTGGGCTATAGGACAGGTAGATGAGTGTCAACCATGGTAAAGTCACTCTCTTAAGCAAAATGTCTCAAAGGATCACTCTCCTTACCACAGATCCGTCAGGTGACAGTCTCTATTTACTTGACTCTTGGCAAGGTAGACACAGAGGCTGGGGTCCCAGATGCATTAATTTACATCAAGGTCGCATAAGCAAAGAAGTTTATTCACTGGATACAGACTAGAAAGAGACCAAGACACTAGGAAGTTGTTGGGCCACCCTTGCCGGGGTCTGGCCATCATGTAGTGTTGAATGGTTCTCCTCCCTGGTTCCTAGGAGGCCTCTACAGGGCAGTTACAGGGTTGGCCTCAGGGAGTGACCTTCAGAGCAATTGAATTTTCCTTATCTGGCTCAGCAGACAGACTTCACAAGACACACATTCAGATAGGTAGGTCTAAGACAGAGAAGCCATTTTTGAGTTAACTATCATACCATTTGATCTTCCAAACCCTTGCCAAGACCACAAATAAACACAAATAAAAAAACAAAACCCCCACAGGTTTTCCCTTAAAGAGAATACTAGGTAGTTTAATTTGGAGCCAAATATGAGTAATCCTAACCTGGGTGCCCCAGATACCATGTTTTTGTTGATGTTTGATCACTTATTCGTTTAATATTTTAATTGGTTTACAGTGTGTCAGGTTTTCTCCTTATGGGATTTTTCACATCTCACTCTGATTATCAGCCCTCTTCTCCCATCTCATCCTGCCCCCTCCCTCTTGTATCACTGACCTCAGTATTCCTGCTTCCAGTTTCTCACATGTTCCACTACTTCCATCTCATTGTCCCCTTTGATGTTTCCTGGAGGTTACCCACATTAGCTCCCACCTAAATACACACACTTAATTAGAAGCCAGGGACCAAGTAAGAGACCTTGCCATTACTGTCTTTCTGTGCCTGGATCACCTTACATAGTACAGTGTTCTCCAGTTCCATTCATTTTCTCCAAGTATCATTAACTTTTTTTTGACAAAAAAAAAACCCATAGCGTATATGTACCCCATTTTTATTATCCACTCATCCACAAAGACCGTACTTTCATGTGGTACCAGTTGTTTTCTTTTGAAAATTTTATAGATGTGTGTACAATGTATCTCCCTTTTTTCCTACCATCTCCCCACCACCCCCTACCAGCATCTCCCCTCTCCCTCCCAACCTCTTTACTTCTTTTAAATAACTCACAAATTAAATCCAATTAGTGCTGCTCATATGTGCATGTAGGGGGGCGCTATCTACAGAGGTATCAGCAATCTGTGGCCAGCATCCACTGTTCAAAGAAAAATTATTGGTTCTTTGTCCTGTCCCTCAGCAGTTATCAATAACCATTGGCCCCTCAGCTAGGGTCATGTGTCGGGAGTCCCTCTCCCACCATGCTGGAGTTCTTAAGCCTTTTGATAAGACTGGCGAGATTTCATAAAACTTCTGCATATACGCTTGCTGTTGGGTATCCCTCTCACCACGCCTGACTTTCCCAGCCTCCTTGTTCCCACCCCCATATAAAGCTTTAGCTCTCAGAACCTGTGACCCCATTCACTCATACTCTCCAATTTCATTATAATGTATTTTAGTTTCAAGGTCAAAGTTTCCATGAAGCTTCTTTGTGTACACTTCATGTTACTTAACACTTTCCATGAGCCCTTGTTTCTTGAGACCCCTCACTGCAATACCTGCCTAAACTTTCCTGTCCCTAGTATCTCTCTTCTCTACTTTAATTCTGAAATCTATCTTCTCTTCATAAGTGTATTCTCCATCCACTAGCCCATTCCAGTTCCCAGACATCCATATATACCCCAGGATAAATGTGCAAAACACAATATTTGAAGCTGACAACCAGCATATGAGAGAAAGCATATGATTTTTGTCCTTCTGAGCTGAGGTTACCTCATTTAATGTAATGCATTCCAGATCCATCAATTTTTCTATAAATTTTGTAATTTAATTTTGTTCACAGTATATGTCTTTCTTTAACAAAGATGTATCTTAGTTGGATTTTTTTTTTGCTGTGATAAACACCATAAGCAAAATCACCTTGAGGAAGAAAGACTTTATTTCAGCCTACAATTGTTGCCCATTGTGAAGAGAATTCAGGGTAGGAATTCAAGACAGGAACTGAAGCAGAAACCGTGAAGGAATGCTGCCCACTGGCTTGCTCCTCGTGGCTTGCTCAACCTGCTCTCTTACTCAACTGAGGACTACCTGTCCAGGGGTGGCACCACCCCCAGGGGGCTGTGCCTTTCCAGATCAATCATTAATCAAGGAAATGCCCCATAGCCTTGCTTACAGAAATCTGGCAGAAGCATTTTCTCAGTTGAGACTCCTCAGATAGCTGCAGCTTCTCTCAGGCTGACAAACACAAAACAATTGGTCCCTTGATAATTTGACACCCAGACATAATGTTATTAAACCATGAAGTTTCCTTTGTCCCCAACATGTCATGTTAATATTAAAACCATAATGTAAAACATAGTGTAACTTTACAAGTCCCATGGTCTTTACACTTTCCCGCACTTGAAAGTCCCCAGTCTCTTTAAACACTCCATCTTTTAACTGTGGGCTCCTACAAAATTCAAACTAAGTTAAATGCTTTCATATTCCAAGATGAAACAACCAAGGCACAATCACAATCAAATAAAAGCAAAACCAAAAGTAAGCAGTGTAAAAGGTTCAGTGCTTAACATCTGAGTCTCACTCATGATCTTCTAAGCTCCAAAAAGCCTGGATAGCTTCACTTTTTCAACTTATCTCATAGGCTTAGGCTGGCCCTTAGCAGTCACTCCATAGTATTACTGTTCTCCACTATTCTGGGGTCTCCACTGCAACTAAAGCTACACCTTCACCAGTGCCCTCACCAAACCTGTCTTCAGGGACTCCAGCCCTTCTACCCACTGCCCGGCCTTAGCTACTCTCCATGACCCCTTCAAAACCAGTACCACCTTCAGCTGCCAACTTAATATGAAGCCTTGACCCTCTTTGCACCACAGCTTCTGTGTGCTGACCCTGAAAACATACTTTCAGAAGATTCACCTCAGTAATGCTGGTCTCTTCTTAATCACTGCTCATTTCTCAGCTTCAGGTAACCAGAACTGATTGCCCCATCAAAACAAAGGTTTCATTTTAATGGTACTGGTCTCTTGTTAATCATAGCTGATTCTTCAGCTCCCACTGGACAGAACCAGAGATTCTTGTTTCAAAGCATCACTCAAACATCCCTGATAGTCTCTGCTCCATTTGGAACAAGCCAAGCTTCTCCATCACCTGCATCTAATTCAACATTCCTGTCATCTAAGCTCTTAAAACATCCCAGAACAGCTATGAGCACTAAATGGTTTTCCAGTCCAAAGTTTCAAAGTCTCTCTGTGGTCCTCCAAAAAGCAACATGGTCAGGTTGTCACAGCAAAACCTGGTAAAAAGTTTTGTCCTACTTAGGTTTCTATTGCTGTGATAAACACTTTGGCTGTATTAGTCAGGGTTCTCTAAAGGAAAAGAAGTGATAAGATTATATAAATATGGAATTTATTAGAATGGCTTATGAGCTGTGGTCCAGACAGTCCAACAATAGTTGTCTTGCAATGTAAAGGCCAAGGATTCTGTAGCTGCTCAGTCCAGGAGACTTAATGTCTCAGCAGTCCCAGTATCATGCTGGAATCCCAGGGAAGTCCTAGAGGACTGCTGCTCTTCAGTTTACATTGGAATCCCAAAGAAGTAGGTTCTGTTGCCAGCAAAAGAATGGATATCCTCAGCAACAGGATAGATGTGCTTGCCAATGACAGAGGGTGCGAGCAGGCAAAAAGCAAAAGCTTCCTTTTCCTTGTCCTTTTATGTAGGCTGCCACCAGGAGGTATGGACCAGACTTGGGGAGATCTCCCCACCTCAAATGATGCAATCAAGAAAATCCTTCATAGGCATTCCCAGGTTACTTGGGTTTTAATTGATTCCAGATACAGCCAAGTTGACAACCAAGAGTAGCTATCACAATGACCAAAGCAACTTGGGTTTATTTCAGTTCACAGCAGTAGTCCATCATAAAGAGAAGGACATCAGGGCAGGAACCGGAAGGCAGGAACTGAAGCAGAGGCCATGGAGGGGTGCTGCTTACTGGCTTGCTTTTCATGACTTGAGTTTGCTCCGCCTCCTTTCTTATAGAACCCAGGACTGTCTGCAAATGGCACTGCCCCCAATGGACTGGGCCTTCCCACATAAAGTATTAATCACACATTATCAGCAATCTGATGAAAGCATTTTCTCAGTTGAGGTTCCCCTTTACAGATAAATATAGTCTGAATCAGATTTTAAAAAAAAATAAAAATAAAAAAAATAAAGGACAAGATGGTTTATTGATTAACTTAATTTTAATGGGACACTCAATTATTTTATAAAGAAATAATAAATGTTTTCCAAGAGAGTAAGTAGATCTTAGATTTTAAAGAGCCAACAAGAGTATCATAATTATGCCAAGGAAACAAACCCTTTCATCTTTAACAGCTAGTGTGACATGGTTACTTACCCACCAAGCTAAAAAGCTGAAGATCATACATACTCAAGGGGATGATGGAATTTTTGTACAACAGATCAAACTTTTTAAATAGATTTAAATATTGTTTAGTAAAATAAGTTTTATAATTATTATATGACTTAACAGGCATGTCCCCCAGTAGGAATAATTTTTTCAAGTAACTCGTTTTAATAGACTTCTTCTTACTGTTGAGATTGTGGCCATCCAGCTAAAGAAGACTTTACCACATTGGTAAACACAAGGTCTGGTATTTGTATGAAATTTAATCACTAAGTATGGTGATATATTGTGTATTTAATAAAATTTGTCTGGAATGTCAGAGGACAGAATCACCACAGCGAAGCCATGAAGATCGGGCAGTGGTGACCTATGCCTTTAATCCCATCACTCTGGAGACAGAGGTCCATCTGGATCTCTGAGTTCAAAGGCTAACAGCCATGCAGTGGTAGCACAAGCTGTTAGTCCCAGCACTTGGGAGGCAGAGGCAGGAAGATCTCTTGAGTTTGAGACCAGCTTGATCTGCAAAGCACGTTTTAGGATAGCCAGAGCTGTTGCACAGAAAACCCTGTCTTGGAAAAAAAAAAAAAGGCTGAATACATGGCTCTGCCCTCCAGACAAATTATATTAAATATACAATATATCACCATACTAAGTTTTAGGTGGTTTGTTTGATATAATTATAAAATAGAACATCCTTGTTCTGTGGGCCTTCCCTTCTTTAATTCTACTCAGCCATCAGTTTTATCTCAGAGTATTCAATTTTGACCTCAAGAATTTTTAATAACCTTTCATTATAGCCAATTTAGTCATACCACTGTCATCTCCTTTTTAAAGTGCTAACCTTTACAACCTTTTATATAGAAAGTATTTTAATAATATTTTTATTACTTCTTTGAGAATCTCATGCAGCATATTTTGATTCTCTTCATTTCTGCTCCTCTTATTTTCTCTAGATCCACCCCCACCTACCTGCCCATCCAACCTCATGCCCTTCTTTTTTTAACCCATTGAGTCTAATTCATGCTGCCCAAATAATCCTGAGTGTGAGTAAGGTCATTCCATGGATCCTGGTTGATTTACAGGAGTCATACCCTTAAAGATCAGTTGCCAGTAGTTCTACAGATAGAGATAAGAGCATTGTGACAACTTCTCTCCATCATGCTGGAGTTTTCCTGGCTTAAACTTTTGCAAGTCTTGGACATGTTGTCACTACTGCTGTGAGTTAAAATGTGCAACTGCCCTATTGCATCAATAAAAGAGTTTTATTGCAGTCATCCTCTGCCTCTCATTCCTACAATCTTTCTGGTCGCTCTTCTAGGTTCATCCCTGAGCCTTGGGAGAATGTGTTATGGAAACTTATGGGATGGGGCATTGGCGGGGTCAAGGAGGGATTATGGAAAAGAGAGAACTAGTGTTAAAGGCCTTTTGGAAAAGTCAGATGGTACCTACTACTGTAGAAGATTCCTGAAACATATACATAGCAAATGGAGTTACCCTATAACAGGGTAAGAACAATGTCCCTCTACTAGACAGTGCAGAGTATCAAATAAAGAACTTAGTACCAGGAATAGGTTACCTCTTTTAGACTTGTTGACCACTGGGGTCCCATAAACCCCCAACCATTATAGGCTATCACTATTATTCTTAGTTACCCTCCAGAGCTTGATGGTAAGACCCAACTGTTGAAAGTACCACATACTTGGATCATGGAACATGGAGACATAAAGCTGACCTGGCTAGTTTTCATGATGCTGAAAATTGTTATACATGCTACCAGAGGAGAGAAGTAATCATTGACATTTCTAAGCTGTGAACCCTATGAGATAAAACAATTACTTTCCTGGCAGGATTAGCCCACTAATAAGTACAGATAGTGACATGAATGTCCTTGGAATAATCAGGATTCTACTATCATCTACTAGGAGAAAGGAAATTCATTATCTGGGAAAATTTGAAAGTCTAGGTCCCTCAGATCAGAAATTCTGGCCTGGAAGGAAAGCCATAGGCATAAATGTTGACATTTTGACCACATATTCTGTGTCCTTGAAGTATGAAGAAGAGTAGACAGCCCAAATAGAAAATTTTAAGGGGATCAGTTGAGCATCTTCCATGCTAAAACATATGGTGTCTTAGCTTCTTTTTCTATTTCTGCAATCAAATAATTACTCTGACTAAAATAGACCAAGGGAAAATGATTTACTTCAGTTCACAGTTCAAGGATACAGTGCATAATGGCAGCTAAATTACCGAGCAGGGGCTTAATGGTGCTGGTCATGTGACAATAAGAAATCAAAGAATGATGAGTGCTTGTGTTCAGCTAGCTTTCTCTTTTTTATGCAGACCAGACGCAAGCCCAGGGAATGTTGCTGCCTAAATTTTAGTGTAGGGTTTCCCGCCTCAATTAACCTAATCGACATAACCACTCACAGGCATGCCCAGAAGCTAAATAATAAGTGTGCCTGGAGGATGTCTCCTAGGTGATTCCTGATCCTGTCAAATGATAATTAACATTAACCATCACATACAGGGAAGAGAAAAATGATTCTGAGGAGTGAAAAGGGCAGCATAAGGCAGATGAAGGGGAGCCTTTCTCCAGCACGCTAAGGAGGGTGGTAAACACTGGCTGGTAAAAGGGGGACAGAGGGATGCCCTACTCCATCCCTGAAGAAGCTCTCAAAGCTGTCTCTTGACAAGTTGAAGGAGACCTTGATCTAAGGCGCACTAAGTGAGAGATGAAAAGGTTCTTCCCATCTGAAACAGTGAAGTCTTCTCTCTCCCTCCAACAGAGTCAGGACTGGCTCTAAGGTGTGGTCTTTAGGGCAAGTGAATTTTCCTCAGTTGGTTTTTAATTTACTCAACCGATAAATAGAGCACACATAGTAACCTTCTGCTTAGGTAAGATTCAAAGGTAGATTAAGGCAAGAGAGAAGCTATTTTTGAGTTAACATTGGTTGGTCTTTACACCACTCAGATAGGAGTTTGGAAGGACTCATATCCCTGTCATCACACAGAGCCCAAGGAGCCTTTGCATTCAATGAGTTCCCTCAGTGCGACTCTGGGAAGGTTACCTGGCCTCTGGGAGCCTGCTTTAACCGCACTCAGAGCATAGAATCTGCCTGTCCTACCTGTGTGCAGGGGCCCAGGACTGGCTTAAGGCTGCTTAGGCTGAAGCCTTCTCCCCTCCCATTCCCTCTTTCCATTGCAGCACGTGGTTCAGTGTGTGTTTGTGGCCATCCGGACCATCGGGAACATTGTCATTGTCACTACTCTGCTGCAGTTCATGTTTGCCTGCATTGGGGTCCAGCTTTTCAAGGTAAAGTCCTGCCTCCCACTCCTCCATCAGCATTCCCAGGGAAACAGATCCAAGAGGGAAGCACGGGCTAGGTCAGATAGCCACAACAGTGTGGCCTTGACCACAGCCTATCAGACCTAAGGTGCTGTGACCTCACACCACAACCTACTTGAGCTTTCCAGACCAAGAGAGTAAAGGAACTGTTGTGCCCGCCTTCAGTTAGCTGCCCTGCTTTCCAGGTGACTTCTGTCCTCTGGTACCTGTGAGTCCTTGGCTTAAAGCCCACAGCAGTTACTGCCTGTAAACAGCACCACCCTAGAGCTACACCACCCAGCCTGAGGCCAGAGGCCTGGCCGCTTTCATCTCTTCTGCTTTCACCTCTTTAGTTGTGCTAGAGTCTCAGTGGAAGCACTTTCTCTGCCCCTCACCCCTACTGTATAAATGTTTACTGACTTCCTCCCATAAACTTCCTCCAAGCCTAGAACCCATTCTCTCTCCCTCTCAAGACCTTCGTAGAGAGCAGAGCCTTCAAAGGTTGGCGCTCTCTGCTTTTGAATTTGAGTGCTCTCTCAGCTCTGAATGTGAGTCATGTTCTCTACATCTGGACTCTGTTCACCTTTCATCTGTTATCCCCAACAGACTTACTCATTGGTTGTGAGTGTTATGACCCCCACTTGAGGAGCATCTTTAATCACGTCATTCTTCTCTTCTAGGGAAAGCTCTATACCTGCTCGGACAGTTCCAAACAGACTGAGGCAGAATGCAAGTGAGTTTAAGCTAGCCGGCTTCCAGAGCCAGGGCTGGTTAACTTGGGAGGTTGGTGGCTTGGTTAGAGAGAAGTAAAGACTGTCCTCTTGCCCATTTCATTACCTGGCCTTGTTTTGTGACATGTGCCTTTATTCCTTAAAGTTCAAGCCACTGGTTCTTCTGATGACTGGGATTATTTGGTTGCATCCTACCCAGCATGTCTGGAATCATTGATAGTAGACATATGAGACATCCTGTGATTACCTTTTTCTTTTTTTCTCAGGGGTAACTACATCACATACAAAGATGGAGAGGTTGACCATCCCATTATCCAGCCTCGAAGCTGGGAGAACAGCAAGTTTGACTTTGACAATGTTCTGGCAGCCATGATGGCCCTCTTTACCGTCTCCACCTTTGAAGGGTGGCCAGAGTGAGTATGATTATCAAAGCTCACAACCCTGACACAGAGTCAAGACACTGGATGTCCAATTATTATCCAAGGTCTTATCTAAATTTATGACCTCATAGGTCATACTTGTGTTGTCCCTGGGCAGTAAGATTGTTTCTAAAACTTCTGTAGAATATGATCACTGCAGAAACATAGACTTTCAACTGGGCATGGCAGTGCATTCCTTTAATCTCAGCACTGGGGAACCAGAGACAGGTAGGATCTCTGAGTTTGAGGCTAACCTAGTCTCTGTAGTAAGGTCCAAGCCAGCCAAAACTACATATGAAACCCTGTCTCTAAAACAAACAAACAAACAGAAAACTCTTATAAAAGTTATTCCTGGGAATGGAGGGTACGGAGGATTTTACTGAGGGCCTTGTGCATCTTATACAAGTGCTGTACCACCCAATACATCTGCAACATTTTAGAAATCCCAACCAAAACAGGATAACTTGTAACTCCTTTTCCCAAGCTCAGTATGAGTCATGAGATTAGGAGTCCCTGTCATTATCTCTGAGACATTTCAGAGTCAAATACAGAGAATTTCTCTGGTGTAAACCTTTGATCACCACGAAGGTCCAGTGTACCACTCCCCATATGCAGCTGACATGGGCGAAGACAGCTGAGAAGTCTGTGTGATTAGACTGTGTACTAGTCTTTTTGGAGAAATCTCTATCTACATTGACACTGTCAAGTAATAAACAAAGCCAGGGGCCCAGACCCCCTGCAAATGTGATGTTTGCTCTCCTAGATCAGCTCATTGGTCTTCACACAGCATTGCTGGTAGCAGGCTCTTTATTTCTTGATTTAAACACCATGTCCCCATCTAACAGTATATGGATGGGATCTGCCTTTATTATGTGTCAATACAGACTAGCCATATACTGGAGAAATTCCAGTAGAAGAGGAGGAAATCATCCTGGTCCACAAAGAGCAAGCTCATCTGGTCCCATAACCCAGACTGAAATGAATGGCAGACTTACATATATACATAAGTGCAATCTAAACCACTGTAGATGATGAGAATAATTTAGGATCATGCTAGTTTTATTTTATCTAAATGATTTTTTTCTCAGATTTTCTTTTTGTTTGGCCTCACCTTCTCTGGCCTGTGGCAGTTTACAAAGCTGTTTCAATATTTACCGATATTTCTATATTTGAAATTGATGTCAGTGATGAATGTTGCAGTTCAACAGCTCTTGACAGCTTCCAAACACTGTGTGTATATATTGTATCAGCTGCTCTCTAAGATAGGAAAGTAGGGAATTATCATTTCCACTTGACAGTTGTGGACTCAGTGCCAAAGAGATTCATTGGTTTGCCTGGATGGGACTTGAGCCCAGACCCTCTGGCCCCAGCCTGGAGCTATTTCCTTTGATTGCAGGGATCCCTGGGAGCAGTGGTCCCATCATCTCATGGAGGTGACACTGCTTCTCCAGTTCACTCTGTGAGCCTATCTCCTCCTGTAGGCTGCTGTACCGCTCCATCGACTCCCACACAGAAGACAAGGGCCCCATCTACAACTATCGTGTGGAGATCTCCATCTTCTTCATCATCTACATCATCATCATTGCCTTCTTCATGATGAACATCTTCGTGGGTTTCGTCATTGTCACCTTCCAGGAGCAGGGGGAGCAAGAGTACAAGAACTGTGAGCTGGACAAAAACCAGGTAGCTTTGCGGGGAGGAGAGGAGGAAAACAGGGCCCCTAAGAAAGGGCACAAGTTGTCTGGCCCACATCCACTTAGAAGAAAGCCTAGGGCATTTGGAAAGATGTGTGTAGATATCAAGGTCCTCTGCCCTGTCATCCAACAAAACAGTGTGACCAGATTTTCTCTGTCCAGCAGCCACTTTTAAATAATCACCCAGAGGCTTATATTAATTATAAATGTTTGGCCTATGGCTCAGTCTTGTTACTAGCTAGCTCTTAAAACTTAAATTGATACATTTCTATTAATTTATATATTGCCACATGGCCAGTGGCTTATAGTCTGCTGGCATGTTACTCCTTAGGCTGGCATCTCTGAGACTCCACCCTTCTCTCCTGTATCTCTGCTTGGATTTCCCACCCAGCTCTATCCTGCCTTGCCATAGGCCAAAGAAACTTTATTTATCAACCAATGAGAGCAGCACATATTCACAGTGTATAGAAAGACATCCCACAGTAGGATAGGGTTTTTGTTCCAAATTCTTGTGGCAGAAATGTTAACCCAGTATTTCTCAGACCTGACAGACTAAATCCTCACAAATCCCAGGTCTGAAAAATGTACTCAATCACCAAGTATTTGTTAAGCTCTTAACTTAGGGACACTTTGTTTCAGGCAACAGGGAAAAAAGAAATTTATGTCATATCTAAAAATGGAAAGTTATTCTATGCCCAGGTGTGTTGGCATCATTGACAAAAGAGAGAGAAAGTAGAACAATGTGGGGAAGAGAGAGGTTGGCATGGCCAGGAGAACAGTTTTAGGAAACCATTTAGATGGCTTCTCAAGCAAAACAGAGGGTCTGAACAAGCATCAAGAGAAGAGAGTCTTAGGAAGTGGCATGGTGACACCAAGGTCTAGAACACATTCTGTTGGCTTGTGGGAAAGGGCTAGCCACTCCTTTAGTGGGTAGTGTGCTGTTAGGGTTGGACATGGGTGTGGAACCTCAGCTCCCTTTGCACTTCTGGTAGAAACATGTTCTGAATAAAGCAGCTCATGAGGGCACAGCGCCATGTGCCCAGCTCTGTGCATGACAGGAAAGCTGGACCACTTGTGGACTTTGATATCTGCTGTTTCAGTTTAGATGCAGCATTTGGGCTACTTCATATACTTGGTGTTGAAACAAAGACCAGAAAGGAAGACAGTTGGGAAGTGCAGATGAGGCATGTAGAGAACCTGACCGAACAGCAGTTAATCGGGATAATGATGTAAAAGCAGGAGGTTGGATCAGCAAGGCTCGGGGATTGAGTATGGAAGTCAAGCGTCAAGCAGGCTGCAGTGGCTCTGCACTTCCTGATTTAGAGATTCAGGTGCTGTGCATAGCAACTGCCTGACATTTTTGTATTCCCAAGACTCTAGAATCCCTCTCTTGGAAGTTCTGTGTCTTCTGATCCTATAGATACTGGAGAATAGGAAGAAGGATTCAGGATAGAAAAACAAACTAGGCAAGATATGCCCCATGGAGAATTGGGTGTGGGACATAACCAATGCAAGCTATGAGCCAGTCAGTATTTATCAGGCACCAAGCACTTGCTAAGCAATACACCAGTCAAACCAGTTGGAGAAAAAGAGCTGAGCTCCTTGCTTGCAATCTGGATAAGATTTGATGGAAGGGATCTCTGTCTTTGAGCCTCTGTCCTTAATAAAGGATGCCAGAAAAGTGAAAAGCATGCTTCGCATTACATGCCACATCTATGAGCTAGAACCTGAGAACACCTTCCCAGGGTGTGGTTTCATATGCATCCTACCTTTTATTCCCGGAACATACCCTTCATCATCCCTACTCTTTCTTCATGTACCTTCATTTCTCCTTCTGTCCTTCCAGAGACAATGTGTGGAGTATGCCCTCAAGGCCCGACCCTTGCGAAGGTACATCCCCAAGAACCAGCACCAGTATAAAGTGTGGTACGTGGTCAACTCTACCTACTTCGAGTATCTGATGTTCGTCCTTATCCTGCTCAACACCATCTGCCTGGCCATGCAGGTCAGTCAATGGGTGAGGGTCTAGCCTAGGGAAAATGCTGGGGAAGGATGTAGTAGAAGGAGCTGCAAGACCAGGTCAAGCGGTCACCTGACTGCAGCTGGGAAAGTCAGAGACAGAAAAGTGAGAAAAAGACAAGTATCCCTTCTCAAGGATGAGGCTCCTCTGAAACCTTATGGAAGAATTCCTGGGACTCTGAATTCATAACAGAATAGGGAGAAAACCAAGAGAGTAAGCCTGGAGTCTTCATCATAAAGCATGGGGTGTGGAGATGGATTCAACATCCCCACCTACAGGAAATTCAGTTTATGCCAGGGCTCTCCAGTACCAGAAATACCCAGAAGTAATTATGCTCAATCATGGGGAACTCAGATCTCTGCAACCCATTTATCAGAGATGATAGGAAAGACAAGAGCTTGCAGTGTCTCCGGAGTTCACATGCCTGCCCAAGGTGTGGTGGCCAACCTTCTGTGGATGGCTCAAGCAATACCTCTATAGACATGGGGGCATCTGAGAAAGCTGGACATGGTGATAAAGAGCCTGAGGACTTCAGCCTCATGTTCATGGTCTTCCCCTTCCCTCCACTTAGCATTACGGCCAGAGCTGCCTCTTCAAAATTGCCATGAATATACTCAACATGCTTTTCACTGGCCTCTTCACGGTGGAGATGATCCTGAAGCTCATTGCCTTCAAACCCAAGGTAGGCCTCTGGGAAAAAGCTGTTTGATGGGATGGGGTGGGTATGTATGTGTCCACAGGACAAGGGATGTGAAGGGCAAACTTACCAGCGAAGGGATATCCGTTCTCTAAAGAGTGCTATAAAAGCTACACTGGCCAAGAGGTGAACCAGGCCAACTCCTTGAAACATATCCTTACCGCATAGTCTTGTCCATGACTGGGATGAGCAGGAAGTAGATTCCTCCATGAGCTGGACTATGGCCTTTCCATGAGCTAAGCCCCAACCCTTCTCCTCCTATTTCCCATAACCTGGCAAGCCAAACTTCTTCTGGCCCAGCCCCCCAGATCTAGGAAGGTCCCTGACATACTCCTCTCCCATTTCATATGCCATGCAGCACAAGTGAGTGCAGAGTAAGTCCAGGCATTGCTTAGGGCCCAGCGCTGCTCCATGCCATTGACACATGCTCAGAGACATCGCCACTGTTCCCTTTGTCCTGTAGCACAGGAAGAGCGGTTGCCTGCTGGTTTCTCTGTGTCGCATCTTGCAAACAGCACCTCGTCAAAAAGAAAGGGCTAGCACTGCCCGAATGAGTGGAGCTGACACTCATCACTCTTTCTCACCAGCCCTGCCCAGGTGTCACTAGAGCAGGCTGGTAGTAGGACCTACCGTCCTTGGCCTTCGTAGAAGGCCAGCAGCTGATATCCACTGGCCTGTGACTGACAGCTACTACAGAGGGCAGCTACAACATCAGCTTAGTAGCTAATGTGGCTGTCCTGACATTTCTTGGAAAGTGCTAAAAAAAAGACATGGCTGGAGAATCACACTTAGAGATTTGAAACATTAATCAGTTTTCCAAGCCTCCTCCACCTCAGCCACCAGCTTTACCAAATGCAGCACAGAACAGCAGGAACCAAACGACAGTCTCCAGCGAGATCATGTTTCAATTCTGAGAACGTACCCAGAATCAACTACAAAATTATAAGGCAAGGGGCTGGGGTGTTTCCTGTCCCATGGAGCTGTTCAGAAGGGTGATTCCTTGGGAAAGACTCTGCTGGATACTTTTCAGAAAGAGCAGCGAAAACCTTTGAGTCACTTAAGGATAGTGCATACAGTAGTCCTAAATGCTGCTTCTTCCTTTTCATTGCAGCACACCTAGAGATCTTGAATACTTTTCAGAGACTCCTAATGAGCCTCATTTGGTGCAACACATAATGGTGTTTTCCTACCTCCAAGAAGGAAATATGTTCTTTGTCATATTTCTTTCTAAGTTTAAACTCATTAAGGGATAATTTGTGTACTGGCTTAGAAAAGATGACCAACTTGTTGTGACTGCCTTCTATGGGGCCCACAAGCTTGGCCACCCACGTGTTGCCCTATTCCAGGTTCCATGCCTTAGAATATAGAAACATCACCCATAGCATCCTGAGCTAAGCCAGGAGAGCAGAATTGCTGGGCTTCACCCTCAGTTTTGAACCTCTCAGGAAGCTGCCATCACTTTTACCTTGTGTCAAGAAACACGTGGCTTAAATATGCAGTCTTCAGTCATCCCACAGTGGACTCATATATTCCTGGTGTCTGAGGCAATCTCCAGAACCTGCCATGAACTTTCTGAATCATATCTCTCCAGCATCAAGCCACCTGCCATGGGAAGCCCATGAGATTGACATCTTCAGGGGCCTCAGCCTGAAACACACATTTAGTTTATCCTACAGATGAAAAACAAACCAAATCATTAGACCTAACCAGTTGGTATAGTCTAAACCATAAAAGGTTTTCTATTTTCTTCAATACCTGGTTTTCTATAATGAGAAGACAGAGTAAAATATGAGAAGCTTGGGGCTGGAGAGATGGCTCAGAGGTTAAGAGCACTGACTACTCTTCCAGAGGTCCTGAGTTCAATTCCCAGCTCACAACCATTTATAATGACATCTGTTACTCTCTTCTGTATAGTGTATATATAATAAATAAATAAATATTTTAAAAAATGAGAAGCTTTTCCTGAGTGCAGAAGAGAGGCATCTCACATAGCAAGAGTCAGTTTTTGGCTTCAGAGGATGGCAAGGGGATCTCTTTTATTAATTCCTCAGAAGGGACCCCTGGCAACAGAGGAGCGAAGGCTCTTAGTGTGGCCGACCAAAGACAGTTGCCAGTTTAATTGAGGAGAAGATGGGGGAGAGCCTGGCCCCTCTATGCCCTTATTAACTGTATTCTTCCCTAATAAACAGACTAGAAAATTTGCCCTTGAATTTTCAGGCAGAATACCAAGCAGAAATTCTCATAGCTTGTAGAGTTTTCGCAAGGACAATGGAGTATCCTCTAACAGAGCTGGCACACCAGTGGCTTGTGGACTTGGTTTTCCCCAGTTGTTCCCATCTGGTATGAGTTCTCTGCAAAAGGACAATGGCAGGAGTGTAGCAGGTGGATGTGCTGGTCATTTTGGCATGGGATGTATAAAATACCTGGAGCAAATAACAGAGATTTGAAGGTTTCAGTGCAAGATGCTTCCATCAATCAGTACATTTCAGGGATGGCGTTAGGTGCTACACCATAGCAAGGTTGTGTACAGGAGCAATTCAGTCACATCTGTAACCAGGAATCAGAGCAAGAGTGCAGGCTGGATCCCACAATACTCAAAGAGCAGGCCCTTGGTGACTTTCTTATGTCCCCTCCCCTCCCCTCCCCTTCCCTCCCTCCCTCCCCTTCCCTTTTCTTCCACTCCATTGTCTGAAAGTTCCTCCTTCCCCTGCTTAGCGGCAGCACTCTGGGGAGAAAGCCCACACTGGTCCTTTGATGGACACGTAACATCCAAACTACAACACTCGGCATCAGCCATAGCCAGGACTATGTCATCTGGAAGTGTTCCTGATTTAGTTTTTCTTGCTATGTCCTCCTCATATCTGATTGGTTGATGGGTTGATCTGCCCATGGCTGTTTCTTTCTTCCACTGTCTCTACAGTGATTGACGCTTGTGATCTTTTCATTCATATCTGTTTTCCTCACTGCTCAATGTAAAATAAATTTACTCAAGAGAATCTGAACCCTCCATCCAGTTTCCCAACTCCCTAAATTCATACTTTGTTCATATAAAAAAAATCCACAGAAATATGAGATGTTGATATAAATGAGTTTAAAGACCGCTGTCTCTCAAACAACCTGGAGGATGCTGAGGTGATGTGGAAAAGGATAAGTGATTGCTGCTGGAGTTCTGTTCCTAGATGTAGGAAAACAGGCTACAGAAACCTGGGTGATACTTGATGCTGTATGAAGGTACAGATGTAAGTTGCAGGAAAGGTTTGGTTGGAATGTTCAAAGGGTAACTAAATAGCTGTTTAATTATAAAATAGGTTATATTTCTATCTTAACATGAACTATGTCAATAATTACAGAAAAAGTAAGAAAACTTTTATGATAGAAGCTGAAAATGTCCAGTGTCTAAAATTAATATAACAAAATAAAACTGAACTTTAGGATTAAAGAGAAACTAATAACTGAAGAGATGAATTCCCGGACTGGAAAACCCTCCATTGCTAACACATTATTTCCTCTCAACTTGATCTGTACATTCATCACAATCCCAACTAAAATCCATAATGGACCCTATCCCAGCAAGAAAAGCAGGGAGGGAGGGAACCACACAGCAGTTATTAGGATGAGCCTTGGAGTTCAAGGTTTCTGCTCATGTTGGCCGCTCTGACCTAACTGCTGGGCAGCACAGAGCCTGGAGAAGGGTAGTGTAGCCACAGACATTCCACTCTTCGCAAGAGGACTGAGTACCAGGGATGATTTCATCATTTAAATGCCTAGGCTTTGCTGTTGACAAAATGAAGACTTGAGTTGATGAGCCCAGGGTTGCACACTTCTTCCTGCACAGACCTAGGACATCGGGCTGTCCCTAATGGGACATCAGGGTGTCCCTAATGGAAGGCTTTTTAACCTCTCTGCTTCATAAGGCTCTCAGTAGGACTGAAACTCACTTCACCCTCCATGACTAGCATCCCCATGAGGGCAGGTGTCTTCTGGGAAGCCCTTGGCACACAGAGTAGGGAGCTTTGGGACTAGTGTGCTGGTTCCTTAGTAAGAAATAGCGAAGCTGGAGAGATGGTCAGCAGTTAAGAGTACTGACTGTTCTTCTGGAGGAACTGAGTTTGAGTCTCAGCATCCACATGGCAGCTAACAACTGTCTGTAATTCCAGGATTTGACACCCTTACACAGTTATACATGCAGGAAAAACACCAATTCACATAAAATAAAAATAAATATTAAAAAAAAAGAAATAGCTTGGTGAATGCTCAGGAGATGAATTGTCTGCCAGAACCTGCCAGAAAAACAGAAGGGCAGAGTGGTCTCAGCATTGCACTGATATCATCTGACGGCGGATCTGCCACGAGGATTAAGACAAGTAGTGAAGGATGGCTCAGATGTCCTGGCCTGTCCCCAATTGCTCAAAGTGTCCTGGTCTGTCCCTCGGGGAACAGACTGGTGCTGCCATTCATTGAAATGGAGGAAAGTAGAGGGAAGCCAGCCTAAAGGGATCTGGAGATGTATTGTGTTTTTAAAAGCTGTTAAAATCTGAAACAGGCAGTCTGGGCAAGAGATCTATTTTAGGAGTCAGTACTACATGTAGTTCTCCTAAGTAGAAATTCCAAGAGAGCTGTCCTGGAGCCTCCTCATCCCAGAATGTGGATAATGAGCCAACAGGTAGAACCTTGGGGAGAAGGAAGTAGACAGGGGTCTGTAAACTAGGATCCGGAATGGTCAAAACAAGAGATGAAGAAGAGCCAGTACTTCTCGGGCTAAAGGCCTGTGTGAGTGAAGCCAGCTACAGAGAAAAAAGGAAGAGTAAATAGAAAGCCTGGAGGCTGCCCTGCTTATCCAGGGGAGCAGGAGGGGACCCTGGATGGACTAGTCCCCTCTCTGAGCGGTAGAGAGAACTGTATCTCTTCAAGGTCACATTGATCTAGAAAATTCAATTTAAACAGCTTCAGGAGTAAGTAGAAATATCTTCTCTTAAAACTTGTATGGAAAGTTAGCCACCTAAAGGCTAACGGTCTTGAATCTTTTCTAGACCTATAAGCCCCCATTTCATGATAAATATCTACAATGTCTTTTTAATTCCCAAACTTGTTACACCAATACATAAAAATGAGAAATGTGAAATGTGAAAAATACAGAATCTCTTAGCCATAATATAAGTGGAAAAGATTGTGTATGGTAAAGATTTATTTCTCATGAAAGTTGAAGCCAGCAAACAAAGGTATGGGACTTTAGAACAGAACTGAAGTTGTAACAGCCAACTTTATTTGTGCACGGAACATACTACACACTTGTCTCTCCTGTGGTAACATCACTCTTAAGGCTCAGCTGTCCCACACAGCAAGCTATTTGGTGTCCCTGTTCCCACCCACTAAATCCAAAAAGCTGACTTGGCTTCCAGGATTCACACTGTAGATCTATTCAGTTCCACAGCGCCCCTTAGAGGCCAGTGAGGGGGCAAAGAGCAAGGTAGAATCCAGCCTCTTAACTGCTGCTAGTTGAAATCTTTTCTCCCTAGCTGCTAAGATCACAGTGTCTTTGGCTGTCAGTGGAACCCACAGGCCTACAGACTCGCCACATATGTCACTTAAAGAAACAGAAAAGTGGGGGAATGAGGGAGGGAAGGAGGGAGGAAGAGGCCATTGGGTATGACATGCCTCTACCCCTTCCACCCCTTCTGGCCTCATTAGGAGAGCCCAGGGACCTGTGGGTGTGCAGCCAGCCCCTACTTGCTTCTTAGCAGCTGATTGGTAAGCAGGCATTCCCCTGATTATTGTTTATTCATGGTGTGCCCACGGACACCTGATGTGCACAGTGCCCAGCAGACAGGCACAAATGGGCTCCTCGGGAGGGGCCTCCTCACCGCAGCTCTTGTACCCAGAGATTTACATATTGTTGCAACATTGTGACAGGTTTCTTTCCTGCATGGTGCTTTTACCATGAATGATAAAAAATAATTATATGACTTACATAAAGCCTTAGTGTGGGAAGGGAAGTATTAGCTATTACATTTAATTATTTAATGTAGGAAAGTATTCACACTGCGTAAAAGCCCAGTGGGAAAGTACTCTGTGGTTCCCTGTCCCTCATCCTGCCACTGGAAAAGGAACTGAACGCTTGAGGAAAGGGATTCCCAAGCCTAGAGGGTGTTAAGGCATGGACTCCACCCACACAGTACAGTGGCCCTGACTGGATGGCCACAGACTGCCAGGTCCTCCTGGCAGGAAGGGCCTTCCATGACACGAGAAGCATCAGGAAATGAGGCAGGAATGGCAGCAACAGTGAGCACTGAGCGCTTTCTCAGAACCGGATCTTGTAGGCACTTCCATACATGACATCGCACCAACTTCCCATACCCCCCAGAGGCATGCGCTGTTATTATTGCCACGCCCCACATAAGGAAGCTGGGGATCAGGGAAACAGACAGCTTGCTCACAGCTCCTAAGACTGAAAGTGAAAACAGATCACCATTTTATTTGTGTCTTTTGACAAAGGTGGTTCAGGTGGCTGAATCAAATGACCTTCATGGAATCACGCCTGTGAAATCAGTCAGACCTGGGGCCTGGACCAAGGAATGATAGGTGGGTTAGAGGCTGCCAAAGGACATTAAACAGGAAAGAGCGTGTGTTGGCTGAATAAAGCCACTGTTCAGAGAGCTACAGCAGGACAAGCTTTTCCCCTCTCAGAAAGGGCAGCACCCACTCCCACTGCGGCCAGGTGCTCATATCCATGGACTGGAGAGCGATGGAGCCTGAAGCTATTCACAAGGCACAATGCCTGGCTCCAGGGATACAGCCTCTGACACCCTACTCTGAGAGAAGCCTTTTGTATAAATCTGTTCATTTGTTCTAATGTGAGTAGGGAGAAGCTGCTATGGGATTCTTCAGTCTATCCTGGCACAACTAAGGGGGAAAAGATCCTGAGACCCCGAAAGGAGCCTAGCCCATAGCTCCCAATTCTATCTGCTTTACAGGCAGACCACCAGTTTTGGAGATTAGATTCAGGACTATGAACTCCAGCCTTGTTCCTAGTATTCCTCATTGAGTGCTGATGAGAAAATGAATGAATGCCTTCAAATTTTCTAGAGCAGAAGGTGTCTGTGAAAAGCATGCTTTCCCAGGTCTGTATTCCTCCAGACATCCTAAAAGTACCACATCACCATCCCAGCGATTTCCAGGGCAACGACCCAGCTCTGGCCTGCTCTTACCCATTTGTCCTGCAGTAACCAGCTTTCTGTGGGAAGCCGTTCAGAGCTTCCAGATTAGCAGACCACAGGATGGGTCTGACAGGGAAGCAGAAACCCTCACTGCCTCTCAGGCTGTAGGCCATGAGCAGCTGTGTGCTCTGTTATGCCTTCTCCACTAGACGCCACTAATCTCCATGATTAGTTATATCTAAGTGGCACCCTAACGTAATACAATTTATATTATCTCTGCTTGGTGTCACTTAGCCATTGATTCCATGATATTCCATAATACCATCTCTTCACAAACACAGTGAGGCTTTGCCACATTCACTGCTCTTTCTGGCTGGCTTCAGCACCTCTCCCCAATTCTTCTGTTTGCCCACCTCTCAGCTCCACAGTCCAGGATGCAGGGAAATCACCCCTTCTAGGAACCAGGTTCCGCCTTCCATGACGCATGTCGCCTCCTCACCAACTCACAACCTCCCTGCTCAGCCTTGGGCCTCACATCTTCCTTCAGATGTTTGCTCCCCAAGCCAGGAACCTCTACTCGCTTGGGACACCATGAGGCCACCTTTGTCCCTCCCATTTTAGACCCTGCTCTGCAAGGAGGGCTTGGTCGCTCCCTCTGGTTTCATGTTGGCTAATGTTCTTATTCCTGTTAGAACCGTGTGATAAGTTCAGAGTTCTGACATCTAGCCCCACTCCCAGCCTCTTCCTCTTCCTTTTTCCTCCTCTTTTCCTCCTTTCTCACCTTCCCCGTCCTCAGCACCCCTTCTCCCTACCATCTATGTACTCTTTGTCTCCCCCTTTCCCACCTACCTTAGGTGACCCTTTTCACCAACACCATCCCACCTCTGCTTTTCACATCATTTCTGTGATTCCTGGATGTTTATGTCATCTCCAGTCCATGGCATCTAGTCTTCTCTTGTGTGTGTGTGTGTGTGTGTGTGTGTGTGTGTGTGTGTGGTTTCTTTTTTATCTTTTCACCTCTCTGTGTCTACAGTCTTGCTTCTAATCTCAGCTCAGACCTCCCATAGCTCTCCTGTGCTTTAGGGGCCTTGGTGAGCAGCAGTCCTGGTGCCCCTGGAGAGACTGAAACTGTATCACATTCCACATCAGGTACTAAAGAGGTTCTGCTTTCCTTGCTTGACTTTGCCAGACCCTTATAAGGTAGATGATGAAGGTGGGAAGGAAGGAACAAAAAAAGACCAAAAAAATAACAAATAATAGCAAAGACATAATTTTTACCTTTAAATTTCTAAGAATGAATAACATAACCCTGGCATACCAATGAAAATACAGAACATTTGTGGCTTTCTAAGTACCACCACCTGTTGTGAGGTTTATGCTCCTGGCAGAGAAGGCTTCTTGTCTGGGCAGAGGAGAAACAAAATCCAGAATTCTGCAGAGGTGTGTACTTACAACCTCTTCTGTGGTGATCTTACTATGTGTCGGAGATGGAGACCTCCTGGCAACCAGCACTCTTCCCATCCAGCCTTCTAGCCCAAAGAAGATCATGTCTCCTCGAGTTTGATTAGTTGCTTTTTAACACCTTAACCATGAGTTATCTATATGAACCTAAGTCTAATAAAATTAAGCCATAACAACCTGCATACTGTCACAATCTTGGCAGTTCCAGCCTGATTGCACTCTACAGCATCTCAAGACTGGTGACCAGATGGTGAGCAGAAAGGACCTTGATAACAAGCCCAAGAACCTTCAGCTACTTCTGTCTTCTTCTATACACTTTGCTTCTTGATGCCTAGTTTAGATTTTCAATTTGCTCAGTCCCACTAGAAAGCTGAGCTTGTAGATGATACTTAACAATGAGGCAGGCAGGTTGACTCCAGCAAGGATGACCATGGTTAATATGAATATAGAGCTCCCTCCACATTAGGACAGGTCCAAGTACTATGTGTATATGGTATCTTTACATCTCACCTTAACACCATAGTCAGTCCCATCTTGTAAACTAGAAAACAGGCACAGAAAGTTAAAGTATTTGCTCACTCTTGCTGCTATAGTTTATTTCAGTGCTGGGGGGGCAGCCTCCAGTAGCACAGGGCTCAAAGGCAAATCTACAGAGTTGGGGCATACTAGACTTTTCTATCTGAAGGGGTTAGGAAAAAAGACACACACTCTCTTGATGGCTTTCTTCCGTATTCTCTATTCTATGTTCTGCTGTATTCTTTCTGTGTTCTTTGTGCTGTTATACTTTTTTCTACAATTTATATATACCTCAACAAACTTTTTCAGGCAATATAGTAATTTCAATGTGATTTACATTCTATTTTTCAAGTGAATCGTTATGATGAATACACATAAAAAACATTTTTCATCTCCCTTACACGATTAGACATTTTATGTATTACAGTTGAAAAAAATTATCCCAAGAATCCACATATATTCATATCCAAGCAACTTGTTATAGATTAATCATATATGCAAGCAAGATATTTTTCTCCATCATGTCTTTTTACTGGAAGGCTGCAGTTTTTCAGTTACAAAGAAACTACCAATTACTTTATTACTTATCTTGAAAGGTAACTTTATGAGAACCACAAACCTAAACTTTTATATATAACAAAAAAGAGTCAGTCAGCTCTATTTTAAATCTTTGGGGGTACATACCCACTCATCAATAGTTTCTTATATCAGAATATTGAAAGCAAAAATAAGCATAAGAAATCAATCATCACCTTTGATCACCAACCAAACCTAGCAAGAAAAGTACATCAGCTAGCACCATTTGGGCTGCTTTGCATGTTTGACTCTAACCTAATGATTCTATAACCCAGCTATGTGTCCTTGTGAACTTTACACTGTCTTCTGGGGTTTTTCATCTCAGCACTACTATCAAAATACCTGCTCTAACCTGAAGATGTTAAGGCTCTGTTTCAGCTAATGATGCACACTGAAACCTGTGACTGCATCATTCAGCATTAAGACAATCAGAGCAGCCTGGCTCCTCAGGACTCAATTGTTTTTCTTAATTATTAACCTGACCTGCAATCTATGCAGCTCCTAGGTGAAACTCATAGGCCCTTGCCTTGTATTTATTTTCATTTATCAAAACTCTGTATGAACTAACATTATTATTATCAATTAGATGGTACAGCTTAGGAGGGAATCATCTTCAAAATAATCTACAGGTAAAAATAACCAGTAGAAAGGAATGTTTCCACAAGATAAAGACACTAACTTACAGGCAGTGGGGATCTCCCCACACCCATTAACACCGTGCCAGATACCAAAGGAAGATGGTAGGGCCAAACATGTAAAGGCACAGCAGGAGCAAAGGACACTCTGGGATCTGGCATCTTAGGGACTTTCCTATTCAAGATTCACCCATCAGGATTTTTTCCTCCTGATGGGCTGACACTTTAAAGTCAGTTTCCACCTGCTGCTTTTCTGACATGGATACCAGCAAGTTTGGATCTTGACTTCACTGGGATTCAGTTGGACATTTAGAAGTAGGGACCTAGTGGAAGTCAGGTCCTTGAAGGAGTATCTTTGAAGTGTAGAGACCCTTTCTCTTTTCCTTTTCTATGTCTTAGTTAGGGTTTTTGTTACTGTGAAGAGAAACCATGATCACAGCAATTTCTACAAAGAAAAACATTTAACTGGGGTAGTTCGCTTACAGTTCCAAGGTTCAATCCATTATCATTATGCTGAGACATAGTGGCATGAAGGTAGACATGGTGCTGGAGAAGTATCTGAGAGTCCTACATCTTGTAGGCAACAGGAAGTAGTCTGAGTATCACACTGAGCAATGCTTGAGCATATCTGAGACCTCAAAGTCCACCTTCACAGGGACACACTTCCTCCAACAAGGCCACACCTACTACAACAAAGCCACACCTCACAATAGTGCCCCTCTCTTTGGGGACCTTTTTCTTTTAAACCTCCACAACCACCATAGGATAAACAGACATTCTACCACTGTGAACTGCCTTGCCAGAGGCCCAAAGCAGCAGAAACAATGCCGTGAACTAAAACCATGAGCCAAAATCAACCTTCTCTCTTATGATTCCCTAATGTATTTTGTTGTAATAGTTACACACAGCTACCTAATTAGTGAGTGACAGAATAGGATTTAAACCAACTGTCTCCATAGATCAAAACTGTTCATACCACTGCCTCTGTCAAAATGGTGCATCTCCTATGACATTGCTGAACAGAAATATAGTCAATCCAAAAGAGAAGCGAATCCAGACTCCTTGTGCATATGAAATGTGTAGCATGAAGTTTTGTAGTAATTTTTTTCTTCCTGAAAATGATTTGCTGAAGCAAATGCCAGTTGGCTGTCCACTACCAGCAACCTCACCCAGTGGGAGGAGGTTAAGCAGCCATGATAACCAGACTCTGGCCATACCAACCTTCCCTAAGTAGGTCAGAGTCCCTGTTCTGACTTTATCCTAAGATGCTGGTAATTCGAAAGGGGAGGCCACTCAGCCTGTAGGACATGAAGGTGGCAAGGGAAGTCTTCTAGTTGTACAAACACTGCCTTTTATTATGCACTACCTTCACTAGCTCTGAGGAGTTGGGCACTCAGAGGTTTGGTTTGCCACGCTAAGAGAACTAGCACAATTGTCCCTAGCCCTGATGTTTGAACTATAGGGAACCCACTCACCAGAAAAAAGATTGGTGGCAAGTATAAGCTGGTCCTAGTCAAATGGATTCTGCAAAAGAAAGGGTCTAGGATTTTCCCCACCTTCCTCTCTGTTATATCCCCAAGCCTCAGTTACTCCTGGAAAAATAAAAAATGAAAGAAGTAGGTGTGTGAGCATGCCCGTGTGTTCATTTTAAAGAAAAGTAGGTGTGTGAGCACGCCCGTGTGTGCATATGAAAGAAAAGAACTGACTCCAATGCACCACGGCATATAGAAGGAACCTTCTTTCAGGCCCCTCTTATAAGGACTTGGCCAGGTGTCTCCCTTGGATGCCCTATTTATTACCAAATTGGTGGTCATGAGTTTTATTTCTAGAACTGATGTGGAGCAAGTAGGGGGTCATGGTTCTTGAAATATTGGGAAGATGAAAGCAACCAAGGGAATGGGGACCTGGAAGCTGGGTCTGGAGCCATCTTTGAGGTGCATCTGGGCGGACTGATGGGCCTCACAGAGGGGTGGGAATGTGGCTCCATGGGTCATGGTGAAAAGCTGGCTCTTCGAGAGACTCTGCACACTCCTGGATTTGCCCCACCCCTGTGCCTTCCAGCTGTGCACGTGTCTGCCAGGACTGGGTTCACTGACACCTTTGGCGACAAGGAAACTGGTTGTTTTCTGCACCCAGTGGTGTCCACAAGGTAATTTGCCTGAGAACAGAGAAGCCAAGAAAAAGCCCAGCAGCACAGACTGGGACAGGCAACCAGGAAGTGTGATTAATCCCAAGAGGCCTAGCCAGTGCAATGATATGCAGCTATGGCTGGGGAGGATGATGGCCAGGGGTCATTTCTTTCTCTCTACACATAAAAAATAAATTCAAGCAGAGGGGTGAGCAGAGATGCACAGCTGGAGGCTTGCAGAGTCCCTCTAAATCTCAGCCCCTTCCCCGGTGCATAGATTCACTGTGTGTGTATATCGGCTTTCCACCGTGTAGCCTACTCTTTGCATCTTCTTCTCTCTCCTCTCTCAGAGGTATGCAGACATGGCCAGTTTACCCATTTGTTTCAGGTCTTTGGTGGATGGAGAAGCTCCAGCTCTGCTGAGACAGCCGCCCTCCTCTCTCCTGTTCCAAACCCCAATAACGTTTGCTTGCCACGTTTTCTAGGTTGGTGCTGAGCATCCTACAGTATCACTTTTGGTCCTGTTTCTCTCCCTCTTTTCTTTGACTTCTCTTCCGTATTTCTTCTGAAATAGCTCTATGCCCAGACAAACACTCACCTGTAGAGATAGTCTGTAGCATTTTCCAAGATCCAGCTTTAAAGCATACACATATGTAGGGTTCATTTGAGAGGTTCACACCTGCCCCCCCACCCCCAAATTCATGTCCCCTTTCTACCCTGAGTAGTGTGCAAGAACCTAGGAGTGCACTATCTGTTTCCTCCTTAGAGCACGTGACTTAACTGGAAGAGAGAAGCCCCTGCCTGAGGTATTCAGGGCATTGCTCTAGGAAGTCAGCAAAAGAGCCTTGGTGCAGGCTCACCCTCATCTGACCTATCACCCAGACAGCCTCAGCCAGTCTGGCTTCCCAAAACCTCCTGGGGCAACAGAGGCTTTCTTTGGGCAGAAATGCCTGGGAACTTAGAGTGCCCTTTCCTTGGGGCCTGACCTTCTCTTCTAAGAATAATGGCCCTAGGACAGCCTTCCCTGTCATTTCCTCTAGAAGGATTTGGCTGGGAAGCCAAGCAGTTTAGGGAGCTGGATAGAGTAAGGAGAATGAAAGAACACAGGCTCAGCTCTTATGAGTGAAAAATGTGAAACAGAATTGGCAGCCTTTGAGAACAAAGAGCTGAGGCCTTTCCCTGAACACTCTTCCTGTTTCCAAAGCTTCTTGCCGACCTCCAGACATCCATTTGCAAAGAACTCTGGCCCTGTAAGCAGTGGCCCGGCTGAGCACACAAGGGCAGTGCTAATTTGTCCTCTTTGGAGAACAGTGCCTGGAAAACATAAGGAGACGGGTCTCCTTGGTACTAGTTCCTCTACATTTCACCAGGGGGCACATGACTGTCCTGATATTGGGGCTTCTCGTCTGTGGCTCTGTGCTTTGTAGGATCTCAAGACATAGCCCTTTAAGCTGCCATGCCTGTCACAGAGGCAGTAATCAAAACCTGAGACTGCTATTTGCTTGTAAGGCAGATACCTAACTAGGAGTCCCCAACCCTCTGAGTATTCTAGATACCTGGTCACATAGTTGTCCATGTACTTCAAAAAGCCTTACATGGATGCTCACCTCTTCCCTTTTGCGAGTAAGGGAAGTTCTTGATAATGCCCATCACTTTTGGGAGCATTTTCATTTTACTGAGACTTTATATCAAGGAGACTTTATATTAAGAGACACCCCTGAGGATACTGTCTAGAGAGGCCTCCTAGACTAGGAGACTTCATCCCATTAGGAAAGATTTTACAAGGCAAACTTGCCCTAAGACAGACAGGCATTGTCCAGTGCAGGAAAGAGGCTAACCCCCATTCCATCTGCTTACCATGGACATGGTTGGAGTGATTTAGTGCTTTGATTGTGCCTTAATGTGCATTCTAATCCTGTCAACCACAAGACATCAGCCACTGACTTCTATCCCTCTTGATAGGGCCATTTAGTAGAGGGAACAGGGTGTAGATCCTTTATGATATGCTGCATGCAATATACTATATACCTTAGGAGATGACGCATAAACAGTAGAATCCAGCCACACCCTGCACCACTGTGTCTTACACTTGTCCCTATATCCATGGCCACTTCTGCCCTGAGGAAGTAGAAGAGTCCTCTGTGGAGGAGGTAGAGAGAATGTGGACCATAGGACCCATGAAAGACAGGACAGGAGGGTTGAACTGGATTCCTCTCTGCCGCTCCTAGCCCAGGCATGCCCCTGGCCAGCCGCTGATGTTTGGAACTCCCAACAGCAACACTCAGGTGCCTGGACAGTGATTCTAATGGTGATGTTGCTCTGTTCTTGTCTGTCTAATATTCCTTTTTAATCCCCATCCTGCCTGCCCCTCCCTCATGTAGGGTTACTTTAGTGATCCCTGGAATGTTTTTGACTTCCTCATCGTGATTGGGAGCATAATTGATGTCATTCTCAGTGAAACTAATGTGAGTATCACTCTGCCCTCCCCAGGGACCCTAGTCCTTCTACCTCCGCCTCCTCACCTCTCTCTCTCTCACTCACTCACTCTTTGTTTATCTCTCTTTATTTTTTTTTTTTAATTTCTGATTTTACCCACCTCCAGTCATACTTTTTATTGAACCTGCCGTCGTCTTGTGGGGGGAAAAAAAGCAGAAATCTGTTCTTCTTTTTTTCCCCGCTTGTCCTGGTGCGCTGGGCCCAAGGGCACAGAGCTGAGCAGAGGGAACAGGCTGCACATTGGTTAGGCCAACACTGACCGCCTGCCGGGTGGCTGTCGCCCACCCACCTCGGAACTAACCTAGCTTTTGTCAGACCTCTCGATCCTGCGAAAACCAGGTTGCCCAGGTTTGAGCCGCCAGAGCTGTAGAGTGGTAAGAGTGTATAATATACCCACGTAACCTCTTTCTTTTCTCATTTTTCCTCTTCTCTCCTTTCTTTCATGCCTTTCTTGTTTTTCCATTTCCCCCCTTTGTTTTGTTTTTTTTTTTTCTTTCTCTTTTGTTGGTTTGTCCTCTTCTCTCTTTCCTGGCTCGTCTGCCCCATGCAGCACTATTTCTGTGATGCATGGAATACATTTGATGCCTTGATTGTTGTGGGTAGCATTGTTGATATAGCAATCACCGAGGTACACGTAAGTACATGGTGTCTGTGACCCAGCTGACCCCGCCTGCTCTAACATCCATTTATCTCACCCTGCTTTAGTTTTGCCTATCATTTTTTTATTTCTGTGCCCCACTTCCTTATTCTGATTTCATTTATTTAAAACTTGTTTAAATTGGTCCAGATTAATTTTTTTTTTCCTATTGCTTTGTTTGGAGATTTCTTCTTAATTTTTTTTATTTTTTTTTTAGTTTTTGGAACGCACTAAGACATCCTTTCAAGTGTTGGTTGCCGCCTCTTTTTCTCTGTCCTTTATGTCACCTGGCATGACTCACACTGTATAGGAGGGTGCAGCTATGTGAATTATGGAGTGAGAGAATGAAGGATTCTTAACAAGTTCTGGGCAAGCCCTGGAGCTGGGATAGAAACCATTCCTAACCCAAAACTTCACCTCTAGACACCGCCTCTCCTCCTGTTGGCTTTCCATCCCCATAACATCCTAAAAAGGCATGCCCTCAAAACGGAACATCCAGAGTTGAGGCTAGGAATTTGCCTGCATTGTCAGCCATGGCCTCCCCTTCCCCAAGAACTACCTGATTATCTACCCATTGAACAGACTCGGTCTGCTTTGACTAAACATCAGTATCCCATGAGACACTTTGAGGGGGGGAAAGTACTGATGGTGTTTGGAATTTGCTTGTCCTCCCTTCTCTGGAAACACCAAAGAGCCTGGTGACTGGGCAATTTACTGAGCTTTCTGGATGGGTTTTGTCTTTCTGTTGCCATGGAAACAGGGTCCATGTAAGAGCCTCCCATCCATGAACTCATCGTAGAGAGTGGACCGTGCACCTGCCTGCTGTCCCTCCCCTTGCCCCTCATAACCTGCCTCTGGCTCACTGGCCTCAGGCAGCCCCCTCAATCACACCCCTGCTACTCTCTCCTCCCCAGAGCTGCCTCCTTCTATACAGTTCTTGCACATGTCTCCTTGTTACCTGGCATGTTTGAGTGTCCTCTCTATCTATAAGCAAGCCCTTAACATGCATTGTTCAGTTTTTGTCATTATTTTTCCATAAGTTAGAGACTTGATAATGTTTGCATAAGCCTTTGCTGGATAAAAATCATTGAATAACCACAGCACAGAGCTCCTGATTCTGGGACTTGATCTTAGATGTTTGGTTTTCTCTTGCTGTCCTCCATACTTCCCACCTCCATGCAGCCTGGCCCATTCCCAAGACACTGACCTCACATGTTCTTTCCCTGGTTTGATTCTCCTCTGTACAGCCACACAGAGGCTACACAGGAGGAGGAGCTTACATTCCCCATACATCCCTTCCTTTATCCCCTTGCCTAGGCCCTCATTTATCCTATAGCTCCAGCCTCAGTTGCCTGTCTGTCTCTGAGAACCTGAGTTTGTCTTTGTCTCTCTCTCTCTCTCTCTGTGTGTGTGTGTGTGTGTGTGTGTGTGTGTGTGTGTGTGTGTGTAAACCTTTAGGCTTGACTCCTTCCAGTAACTCTTGGATAATTTAAAAAACAAAATCAGTTTTTCCAATTGCTGCGAAATTCCTTTTCAGTAGACCTCCCAGCATGCAGTGTATGTGAACCCTAAGTTATATTCCTGTTGTTACTTAAGTCTCAGAAATTAAAGGCCAGGCTATACTTAGCACAGAATTCATGCACTATGTTGCCCCGAGGGTCCTGCAGAGGAGCAGTAAAAAGAAAGACAGAGGCATGGCCTCTGCCATCCTTATGTAGACAGTAGTGCAGACTGGTACAGAAATCACTACAGAGATCTGCAGTAGGAAAACACAGGGCAGGACAGCCAGCAGCTTCCCATGATGGCAGAAAACCCATTGCAGCCCAGGAGTTCCTCTTAGATTCTCATACTGCTAGCCATAGCTCTCATCCCGACATCACATCTCTTATTCTGTTTTCAGTGAAAATGAAGACAAAGCAAGTCTACAGTTCCCTATATAAAATATGTGTGTAGATGTTTGCTCACATAACAGTACCAACTTAAAAGCCCTATGTCAACTATAAAGATCTATGAAGTAAAATCTACAGTATCCAAGAAACTGTTGCTGTTAATGAGACTCATGGGGGTCACCAGCAGGTGCAGCCATCAGAGAAAGTACAGGCCATCCACAGCCACATGACCAGAGCTGTTTCCAAATGCCATTCTAAGCCCCCACTCTGCCTTGTAAGGATGTCTCAGACCCAGGTCTCTGCCCTACTCCCTAGTGCATTGCCTTGTCTAAATCTGCTCTGTTCTTTGTGTGTGTGTGTGTATGTGTGTGTGTGTGTGTGTGTGAGAGAGAGAGAGAGAGAGAGAGAGAGAAAGAGAGAGAGAGAGTGGGTATAACTTGAGGTTTCTGGCTGGCCTAGCTCCACTGTTCAGGCCTGCCCGCCGCCACTTATCTGGACCAGCAATCCCAAAGTCCCAAAGAAACACACAGATGCTTATGTTAATTTCATGCTGTTTGGCCCATGGCTCAGGCATATTGCTAGCTAGCTCTTTCATCTTAATTCAACCCATTTCCATTAATCTGTCCTGCCACATGGCCCGTGGCTTACCTATTTCGTTACATATTGATTCTTGGGCAGCTGGATCGTGTCTCTCTTGACTCCACCCTCCTTCTCCTGGCAGTCAGTTTGGGAATATGACCAACAGCCTTTCTGAGAACGTTTTCATGATGCCTCTGAAAGGATTTTGAACAATAGAAAGTGCTGGAATACCTCATTTCTTACACTATGGATATGAAGAACCATTTTTAAATTATACATTAGGAGGTCATTATTATGTTTCCAGCCTAGGCCCCAGGAACCAGGTGCCTAAGAACTATTAGTCCAGGGCCTCGATTTATTTGAAGTGTGGTAGGAGTCGGCTGGGGAGGGCTGGAGTCTGTTGTAGCTCCTAGTCTCTGTAATTCTAGTATGGTGAGAGAAGAGGTCCTTGTTACTTTCCTAGGGCTCCCAGGTCCACAGTGTACTCAGCTCTAGCAGGAGGTTATAAATACAGGGACAAGAGAGACCACGCCAGGAAGAGCTGCAGGCACTGGGTTATTATTGGGGAAAGAACACAAGCCCTTGGGGGATTCTAGGCAGGTTAAAGGGAAGAAATATGGAAGGGTTACTAGCTGCAATGTGTTGGACCATAGTAGGAGACTGCTGCCTACTGTGTGTTCACCCCTACAAATATGAGGAACTCACAAAGTCGCAAACAAGACAGACTTGATCACAGACTTGAACTGCTTAGCTTGGCACATCATAGACATCCAATGTCAATGGTTCCTGGGCCCACCACACCTCCATACAGCACAGCAGGGGTTTTCACTTGCATCTAGGAAGGTACTGAAGACCCAGATGATCAGATGATCGTATGAGGATCACCATCTGGCCTCTCTAGACATCTTCCCACATAGAACTTACTCTGTGACTGTGTCCTGACTCTATTATGAATGGTTGTTTCTGAGACTGTGTAAAACAGTGTGTGAGAGATGATAAGGAGATAGTACTCCAGCCAAACAGAAGCTTTCTGTCTTTGACGCTCAAGAAAAAGTTATCCCAGAGTTTCTCAGCTTTTTTTCAAAGTTGTCATTGCCTGGGCTGGGGAGCCTAAGACACAGATCTCAGAGAGCCCCCATACCCAAACTGCTGTGAGGTTGTGTCTTCTTCTGTAAAGCCAGGACCTAAGGACTATCAAGCTAAGGCATGATGATACTAAAATAATAAAAATACCAGCGAAATAATTGGACCCAACCCTAAATTTTGAAGTAAAATATAACTTAAGTAGATGATATCTTAATTCAAGCAATAAAAGGCCAAGTAAAATGGCATCAGGAGGGTAATGAATCTTTAAAGCCCTCCAATGAGAGATTCCTTGGGGTTCAAGTGATAAACTATTTTATTTCTTTGTAATGGCTAGCGGCTGGTTTAGTGGGGCCAAGCTGGTGAATTATCTAAATGCCCTCCATCTTTGGATGAGATTGATGTAGAAATCCTTTAAGGGCTGACCCAAGGTTCTTGAAAATGATAGTAGCTGTGATGACATCAGGGTGTTCCTCAGAGCATAGCGCAAACCCAGAACAAACTCACTTCAGAGCCCCTAACGTCTGCAGAGCAGACCACCTCCATGTGGCTCTCCCATTCCACTGCTGACATGGAACTCCTTATCTAGCAACCCATGAGCAAAAGCCCTGAACCAACCAGCAGTGAGGGGCGGAGAAAAACGATACACTAGGAGATGTCGGCTGGACCATCATGAAGGAGAAACTTGGATGCTTGGACAAGAAATGTCCTATGTGTGTTCATGTGTATGTCTGTCTGTCTGTTTCTGCATGTCCTAACAACCCTGTAGCCAAATCCTACTGACCCATCCCCTCAAGACCTGTAGAGAAGCTGGACAGCTGGCAATCCTGACAGACATAGAGTGTGTTCCATGCATGACTAGAGAAGGCCTCTCCCCCTCCCCCCACTCACACTCTCTCTACCATCCCCCAAACCATCGAAACCAACTCTCTATAGGAAAATTGTTTTAAAAATTAATTGCTAAAATTCTGTTACCAAGAAGTTATTTTCAGATTTCAAGAAGATATGTAATTATGAATAGTTCTTTCCTTCAAAAATCTCATTCCATTGTTTGCACCTTCAAAACAAACACAGGGGGCAACATCTGGAAGTAGACAGTGAAAGACTAGACTACAGCGCCAGTGAGGGAGATAAGTCAGGCCTGACTGCTGAAGCCCAGTGCTGGGGTATTTCTCCTGGAAAATTCCTAGGGAAACTGGGAGAGGAGTGGTCTTGAGGTGCTCCTGTGGGCTCCTGCCCCAAACAAGTTCAACAACATAACCCTAGAAAACAACTTCTTGGGGCACTGTTGATATCCTAAATTGAGTACAAGACTTTTGGAATTAAATGGCAGTTCAAGCTTCTCCCACAGCAGTGGCCAAGGGTCGTCACATTGCTAATCTGAACTGAGCCCTAAGCAAGGCCTGAGCCTTATCTTTTAGAGAAAGCCCAAGAGGGTTGATGAGGGCTATCTCCTTAGATCTTTTTTATTCATGATTAGAATTCAGCCTTCTCCAACCTGAGGGCCTGTCACCCTGGAGCTCTTTTGCTTAACTGTGTGTGCATGTGGACAGTGATGGGTACCTGTGAATCAGGCTCGGTGAGCTCTTCCTGGAGAATGCTGGAGTGTAGAAAGTGGAAATCCTAAAAGGTTATCTGGAAAACAAAAACAAAAAACAAAAATTGAGCCCCATCCACAAATCTGGAAGACCTCACTTCGTCCTCTGTATTGGGCTGAGTTAGTTCACTCATGCGCAGAGGCAGTCACTGAATAGGATAGGAGAATCTTGTGGGTCCTTGTTGGCCATGTTGCCTACTGACACGCAGCTCGTGTTTTTCCTGGTGTCCTTACCCTGCCAGGCCCACGCTTGTGTACTTCTTTCCCTTGATTCCTTATTCCCTTTCCTACCACTGTGTTATTCCTCTGTTAGCCAAGACCTAGAATACCAGGCTCTTCGTTGGAGACTCATTACAGCTTATCTCTGTCTGCCTTTCTTTAAAGCCAGCTGAACATACTCAATGCTCTCCCTCTATGGTAAGAACAACCCTCCAGACCACGTTCCCAGCTTCTGTGGCCCTGCCCTCTAGCCACCACTTCTTATCCACCCCAACTTCCAGAGCCCTGGGAGGCCAGCACAGCTCCCATTGCATGTGGCCACCATGTCCATTGTGTGCCTTACCTGCCTGTGCTCACGCGAGCTGTGCAAGGGTGTGTGTACAGTGGTGTCCCTCTACTTTCCCAAGCTTCCTTTGGGTGGTGAGTCACCGTGATCCACTGGGAGAGAACTGGACCCATGCTATTTCCTGTTAAACATCCCAAGGACTCTGTGTTTCCTCTGCTGTGGGAGTTCGTGAAGGATACTTTTGAGAACTGTGATGGGGATTCCAGGGAAGAGACAAAAGCAGGGTTGAAGTCCAGCTGGAAGGGAAGGTCCTCATCAGGCCCTGATCAGCTCTGTAACAACCAGCCTGTCCTGGGCCTCGTGTGGAAGGCTGTGTGAGAAGCACATGCTGAGATTTGCTATGGCACAGGGTTGGCCCACTGGTCTCTCTGCTGTAACCCTAAGCCTTAGGCTTACATTTTCCCAAGTTCCTCAGGCCCATTACATTTGCACTAGAGACACTTCTCTGTAACACATGGGAAGTAGGAAAACAAACCAACCGGACCACTCCCGATGGAGGAGTATACACTTCTTCTGTCTGAGTGCAAGACATGTCTTCTCCAAATGACCTTGAAGCTCCTTGGAATAGCTTCCCCTAAGGGCCCATGACACCTTTCAAACCAAGCTAATGGACCCCAGACACCCGGATAATAGATTGAGAGATAGAGTGGTAATCTCCATAGCCTCCCATGCTTGCCAGAAGGCAGCCTAGGAAATTTTTGTTTTCTTTTGTTTTTTTAACTCATCAGACCTAGATGTCCCAGCAATACCAGCTTCACAAAAGCTTGACAGCCACAGCTGACGTCCCTACTTTTGCTTGTTCCATTGCTTTTGTTTTGTTGTGTGGGTATTTTTTCCCCTTTCTTGAATATGGAAGAACTGACAGGTAGTAAAAAGCTCTGAGCTCTCTGAATGCTCCTCTGAGGAGCAAACCTCCTTCTAAGGACAGAAAATAGAACTTACAGGAGGCAAACAGTTTCAGGGGTTTTAAAGGGGCCAATGGCTTCCTGGGTAAGGCCAGCAGCCACATTGCAAGCCTTAGAAATTCCTAATCCCTGTGAGTATGTCCTATGACTAGCAGGGCTAGAGTCTTAATAGCAATTGGGGTAGCTCCGGTTTTAAAATATAAGAAATATTTTGATTCTTGTCCTATCTGAGGGGCTGACAACCAGAAACCTCTGGCTCGCTTTCTTCAGAGCACTCCCAGAATGGGAGGTGGGGCTGATCTGGAAAATCTACCCCAAACTATCCTGCCTCCCTTGGGGGGCCATTGACGTGGAGGTCGAATATCTCATTGCCCCAGCCTGTTGCCCCTTGCATATTCCTCAGGTCCATCACATATACCCCACCAAATAGAAGTGAGTTAAAGCCATCCCAGCCACAGGGATGGTTCAGAGAGCCATTGAGGAAGAACTGAAGGGCTTTTGGAGCCCCTGGGCACTAGCACTAAGGAGTATTCCAGGCATGGTGCTGTGAGAGAGAACATTATCTAGAAACACTGCCAAGTATAGCAAGATGACAAGTTAAAGAGATGGGACAGGAGACCAAGCAACATAAGACCCCTCCTTCAAGGGGTACCTGGGATGGGAGCCATAACAGGAAATCCTAGGGTCCTTTCTCTCCTGGTGCTGCTGCGGGCAGGGCTGGGTAGGCTGCACTCGCTATGGGGAAGACCAAAGGGCCAATTGCTCACCTGAGCAGGAGGGCCAAGGGTATAGTCAGTTCTTGTTCTCAGGTATGGGGACAAAAATTGACACATGTGCCCCAGAGACCTGGCTAGGCATGCATCCACACCATCAGGCTCCTCCAAACTAAGAAGCCAATCATGAATTGTTGGACATAGATTCCCAGAGGCCTGGAAATTCTAACCTCACCTCAGCTCCCCCTGACCTAAATGCTGCCTCTGTATCTCTGTCCAAGACCATACAGCAGGTACCCTGAGTGGCACCCTATAGTAGTCATGTGCCATGCTCAGCCTTTTTTGGGACTCGATGCACAGGATGCCTCTCCTGCCTTGTCCTGCTGACCTCATCAGGCCATCTAGACTATGGACCTCTAGGGAAGGTCACAGTCTCTGAGGTCATGTGTGAGGACCATGAAAGGACAGCAACTCCAGAGGCTGCAGTGAGGCCTGAGACCATAGCCCCATTATAACACAACAACCCAGTACCAGCATTCCCAGCAGCCATTTAGAGCAGGACCATGAGAGGAAGGAAGTGGTGATAGGCAGAGGTGAGATGAGTGGCCAAGGCGTTCTTGGAGTCCACTTCAGACATCTGAGAGCAAAGTCATTATCCATCCAGTCTCTCAACAGAACAGAGTTCCATTCACAAGACAGAACCCCCAAGTGACAAGACAGGAGAGGCTTGGCTGCTTTCTCCCACCACAGGAGGACAAGAGTCTCTAGGGCAGTGACTCTGGGCCCAAATTCCACAGCTTATAATTGCTGAAGAACTAGGAATTATGGGGGAAAGAAGGATAGGAAAACTAGGCCATGGGCCCAGACCTTGGGATAGGCTACCAACCTAGAAAGAAAGGTGCTGGCCTCCCACCTTGGAAACAGGGTCAGGGCCTAAGGGGTGTCTAGTGCAGCTGACCCGGCCTTGGCCTGCCTCCTCTCAACAAGTGGCTGTTTCTCAGAGGATCCCTTCCTGCCCCCACTTCCTGCTATGTTAACTGCACCCCCCCTATTGCCAACGGGTTCTAGAGCACAGAGGAGAATTCTCGAATCTCCATCACCTTCTTCCGCCTCTTCCGGGTCATGCGCCTGGTGAAGCTGCTGAGCCGTGGGGAAGGCATCCGGACCCTGCTGTGGACCTTCATCAAGTCCTTCCAGGTAGCCACACCACTTCCCCCTTGTAAAGCTGGTAAAAGGACAACTTACACTGCCCCTGGGAAATGGAATGACCTGGTGCTCCACTGTCACCTTCCTAGGGTTCCTCACAAAGGGCAGACCAGGAAGGAAACAGCTCCACCACAGCATACAGGGCCCAGGTCTGGCTAGAGCTGGTCCTCGTGCTGTTCTAAGTGGCTGTGTGAGTGTGAGTGGAGAGAGGATATGAGACCTGTGATTCCAAAATCTAGGGCTCAACCTTCCAAAGAATCTATTAGAAAAAGATGATTGTAGGACCAGTCCTGAGAAGTGCTTTGTAAATATAAAGTTCATGAGAAACAAAGCCCTTAGGGCACTTGGACATCTGCAAAAGTCTGTAAAAAATCCTAACTGTGCTTCCCAGACACCACACAAAAGCCACACTCTACTCTTAGACATGTCTAGATCCCACACCAAGGCCTTTGTGTCCCCTGCCCTGGACAACACAAGTTCAAATAGGGCATGGGGGGAGTCTGTCTCCATCCAGCTGTACTCACAGTTGTGAGTTGTCTTGTGTTGGTGACTTACCTGTCCTATATGGAGTCCCCTTCCAAGATCACAGCTCTGTGGACAGTGCCACCCAAAGCTCTCTGATGGATAACCTTGAGGTCCAGCCCAGCTGCAGAAGATCCAGTATTTTTCCAGCATATCCTACCCTGCTGACCTCTCAACCCCTGATGAGAATCTGGGGCTCCCCCACCCTCACCCCAAGACTTATCTCAGGTCAAGGTGAAGGAAGGTTCCTAATTGAATCCTTGGCCGCAATGGGATCAAGACTGAAGGCTGCTCTTGCCTTGGCTCCTGAGATACCCCAACATTTCCTTGTAATGGGAAGTGGCTGGGGTGACCTTGAAGAATGGGATTTGATCAGAGAGCAAGACAGCCCACCATACATTTAAAATTGTGTGATCTCTCAGCACCATCTAGTGGTACATGGACAGCATCTTTCCTAAGCCAGAAAGCCAGGTTTCTATGGTTCCACAAAAAGTGTTGAGACCCACAGTGCCTCCTCACAAGTGGCCATGGCTCTATTTAGGGGGTAAAATGAATGAGTAAAATATGTGGAACCTAATTATGTATATGCTATTGTGTTATGCATTTCACAAGCCTTAGATCCTTTCGATGTCACACACCCTGCAAATTATAAGGTACCACTCCTTACCATTCAGATCAGGAAATGGGTCCAAAGAGGTTAAGTATGTTCAAGCACCAGGGCTGGAAAGTGGAGGAACAACATGCAAGCCCATGGCTTTTTTTTTTAACATTTCTCCTTATTAACTGCTTTCACAATGGTGCTGTCCACTCATTTCTATAAAAGTAATTGGATAAAGGTGGGTCTGAGTTGCCTCCCTCCCATTTTTCCCTGGAGACTACAGTGGTCTTGTTGGGTAATTTCATCACCCCTTCCTTCTTTGTGCAAATATATAACTGTAGTCTGAGGGGGGTTGCTGCATGATTGTTCTCAGTAAACAATATGATGTTACCCCCATTACTGTGAAGTGTGCTTTTAAAACCAAACTATGGACTAGGACCAGAACTCAGTGGTAGAGATCTCAGCTCCATTTCCAGCAGGCAGATGAATGGATTGATGGATGGATAGATAGATGGATAGGAAGGTAGATAGATAGATAGATAGATAGATAGATGTATAGACAAATAAATAGATTGACTGCTAAAATGAGAAGCCAGAGCCCAGCTCGCAGGTTCTCTCCCTGGTGCTCAGTCCTAAACCAAATAGCAGTTGACTGCTATGAGACAGGGAATGCAATGCTTTCTGGGAAGGATCCAGCTGACCTGTACCCCTGGGTCTCATGGCCTCTCTGCTTCCTTCTAGGCCCTGCCCTATGTGGCCCTTCTGATCGTGATGCTGTTCTTTATTTATGCAGTGATTGGAATGCAGGTATGAAAAACTGCCTCCTTGGTCTCTTCCCAGGCCCCAGCTCTGTAGCCCGATGCCCCTTCCTTCTTCTCTTCTGACTTTTGTTCCTGCCTGTCACTCAACATCCAAAGAGCTAGAACTTACCCAATGGAATGTGCTCTAGGCCGTGAGCAGGAGGCAGCACAGGGATTCTCTGTTTTTTACAGTACCAAGCTTGGGTTGTGCAGTGGAAAGACACTCATAAATTAAGCAGTGGGCCTCAGGAGAGAACAGCCTCATCAGAGAGACGGCCGTGGGTGTGTCCCTCCGGCATCCTCTGCTTTGTTCACATTTGATGTGCCCAATTTGGGGTGGGGAGAAAAGAGAAAGTGCTGCCCATCCAACATGCAGCCATTTTCAGGAGCCTCCTTGCCAGGGGCCTCCTGCACAGTCTCTGTTCCCTCACCCGGAGTCACACACACACACACACACACACACACACACACACACACACACCCTTTCAGGGCTCCAGCTGAGTAAAGGTTCTGTGAAGCAGCATCTTCCCAGCCAATCATGTACACTAGACAGGATCTTCCCTTAACAGCTCCCCATACAAAATCCCTAAACGTTCCTAAGGGGGAAAATAAAACCTCTGAGCTTTAAAGGAAAAAAAGATCTACCTTAGCATCAGATACAGGGAGAGAGCATTGGCAGTCTCTTGGAGAAGCATAGATTCAGAGAGCCAGGGAAAACACAAGCAGGCCCCTGACATCAGGAATGAATAAAGCTTGTCCAAGCTCTGGACTGCCAATTCTACATCACTGCAAAATTTAAGAATCAGCTGTGTATCTGAGTATCTGGAGATACAAAGGCAAGAAGGAGTGAGCCCTGATTCCTACAGTGAGCACTCTGACCTCAGCATACATTTACCACCCTCATCCCCAGCTTTCCTTGGGTGGAAGGGTTTTCTTTTCTGTGGGCCAAGGGCACATTTCTTCCTAAAGTGTTCCATGCTGGAGGTAGGCCCCAAGGATCAAGGGACAACAGGTGTCTGCTGGGTCACATCAGAAACTCCTTGCTGGATAGTCCCAGAGAGGCTATTAGATTGTGTCTGGAAATGAGCATGCTATCCTTCTCTGGTCCCTGAATTCCTCTTTCTTCAGGTGTTTGGGAAGATTGCCCTGAATGACACCACAGAGATTAATCGGAACAACAACTTCCAGACATTCCCCCAGGCTGTGCTACTGCTCTTCAGGTGGGTCTCCGACGACATAGGTGCACATGCGCACACTTGCAGGGCTACTACTCTTCATATGTGGTCTCTGATGATGTAGGTGCATACATGCACACTTCCAGGATGATAGTCCATCCTTGGGAGAGCCAAGGGAGCAGGAAAAGAATGGCCTCTTTTCCCCTCCTAGCCAGGAGGTCACATTGTCGTTTACACCAGCTTTCTAGGTACAGCCACAAGACACCACAAACATCTCCTAGGAGTCCCCTGCCCCAGCCATTAGGAGGTCAGAGTTAAACACTAAAACCATGGTGGCTTGGCATCTGAAATGAGGCATAGGCAAGCCTCGACACACTAACTTACTCTGAGCAACCTGTCTACTTTCTCTTACAATCTATTTACCAAGTCATCCTTTAGGTACCATACTTCTTGGAAATCTGCCACTGTGGGTGTGGCTGAGAAGGTGGTTTTCTTGCTGCCCAGAGTTTGTCTCTTACACCACCATCTCCTTGTTCTCTTGGCTCACCATTATCTCCTTATCTGCCCCCATCTTCTCACCTCCCTGCTTTGTATGATGTCATACTCTAAGACTCCATCTAGTCCCAGGCTGATAGATGAAGTTATTGCTTTTATTTCCGTGGCAAATGCTTTCCAGGTCCTCGAAGCCCTTTGCCAGAGCGTATTGGGGGTAGGAGGCCTGTCAGCTGATGCCACCTCCACCATGTCCTACAGAGCCGGGTCCCACACCCAAGTTTACTACTGCTCAAAATGCATCTATCAATAAGATGGATCTCCTTAATATCAGTCTGATGTCATTGCCTCCCAAACCACATGCCATCAGAATGCAAAGCTATTTATTGTAAATCTTCTATCTCACAATGGTAAGCTTATATCGCATTTAAATGCAGGAGTTGGTCACAGACCTCAGACTGGTCACTGATTTCTCCCTCCTTTCTAAAGGTCTTAATGGCATAAAATACCTTTTTAAAGAGCAACCCCATAACACTGTTAAAGATGGAGAAGAAAAACAGTGCTACAGGTGAGCTAGAAATGCTGAGGAACTTCTAAGTGGATCAAAGTGGCTGAGATTCAATTCACAAAAGAATGAAACGAAAATAGCACATTTCCAGACAGTTTGAGACCAGGGAGGGTGTGAGAGCAGCCTGGAGCTTCTCCAATCTGAATGTCAACAGATGCAAGGGACAGACCAGATCTAGGTCACCACTCCTGGGCCAATGCTTAAACTGATCCCTCTGGGACTTACATTCTGGAGGAGTTCTGCTATGCTCATCAACTGTGACAGCAGCATTTGACATCTCACCCCAGAGCTTTGGAGTCTGAAGGACCCAGAAGGGCGCTCCCCCTCAGGAGACCTACCTTCAGAGAGAATCTATCCACCAGGCCCCTCAGCGCACCCTGCCTTTGGTCTGTGATCCTCAGAGAGCTCATAGAAGGACTTTATTCAGAGAACTGGGTTTTCAGTTGCAAAGAGCGACTGACAGTAATTCCAAAATATATGAGGAAAGCAATATTCAAGTCACAAATAAATGAGCACACGGGGGAAAAAGAGGAAACGATCCGAATGACGTTAAATTAAATACAATTCACATTGTTAGAGTGACTAAAGATAAACAGGTCTGTTAAATTGGAAGAAACGGTGACAGCCGCCATAACTAAACAGGGCAAAAGAGGAAGGGAAAATACAAAAGTTAGATATTTTTATTTCCTTTCTCAAATATTGTTTAGTAGATGAGACGTATAGCAGAAAGGGTCCATCTAAAACTGTGTTGATGAGCAGAAATATCAACTGAGGTTCGATTACTATATAACCAGAGTACGAAGAAAAATAAAGTATGAAATAAAGATGGATGAAGAGAATAGAGACAGAAAAATTCTACCATGTAATAGAACAAAAGAAATGAAGAGAGTATAGCAATGGGCTGATCCAATAAAATTTCAAAACAGAAGCAAGCAATAGATTGAAATGGCCCTGCTAAGTGCAGAAAAGGTTAACAGAAAAATCCTTAGCCTACCAGGGATGGTGGCTTGTGCTTATATACTCAGAACTCAGAAGGCTGGAGCAGGGGGATCATGAGTCCAGAGCTAATTTGGGTTGCATGGCAATGCCCTCTTTCAGTCTTACCCCCAAATATCCTTAGCTGTTTACTTAGGCTGACTTTTTAGAATGCCAGCAATTTTAAAAAAATAATCTTAAAGATTTCCAAAGAGTAAAAATTCCAGAATGCTGAAGAAAGGGAAATCCTTCCGAGCTATTTTTGTTGTTGTTTTATTTTGTGTTTGCTTGTTTGGGTCAGCTATACAAAGATAATACAAGAAAAGGAAGCTAAAGATCAGTGATTCTCAACTTTCCTATTCCTGCAATTCTTTAATACAATTCCTCATGGGGTGATGACCCCAGCCATAAAAACTACTTTCATTGCTACTTCAAAACTGTAATTTTTGCTACTGTTATGATTCATAATATAAATATCTGTTTTCTGATGTCTTAAGTGACCTTTTTAAAAGGGTCACTCAATCCACAGGGGTCATAGACACATATCCTTAACATAAATTTTTAAAAGTCTGCAATAGAATACAAACAAATTATTAAAAAATAAATAAGCTTTAATTTACTAATACAAATTTAATGTCAATTTTATTACATTACATATATTTTCTACTCTTGTTTAAAATATTATGCTTATATAACTCATTTAAAATTATAATATGTAATAAAAAATACAGATTAATAGTCATCTGTAATAACCAAACTTATTGTCATGCTAATTAGATTTCTAAATATACAAAATATATTTCAATTAAATAAATAAATAAATCTTCAAACACTTCAAAGATCTACAAAATTTTTATTTTTTAAATTTTTAATTATTTTTAAAAACTTAAACTTTTCTAGACAGTGCAAAAAGTCTACTCCTAACAATACCAATATACTTCAAAAAACAATAGACATTAAAAAAAACTATATAAAAATTTTTTGGGGCAATGGTTAACCACTGAACAAAAACGATTTTTATATTAACTGGTTAACAATATACTATATAAACTAAACATACAATACGCATAAGAAAATAACCTCCAAACTTTGACTAAACAACCCAAGACAGTCCTTCACGTTCCTGCTTTGCCAAAATACTGCCAAACATCCTTCAAGACACACAAAAAAGACTGAAAACTATGCCAAAATAAACAGTTTACATTTCCTACTTCACTAAAAAAAAATGCCAAAAATTCTGGGCCTATAGACTAAAATAGATGCCCCAACATTACAAAAATAACTTCAAGGGGGCTGGAGAGATGACTCAGAGGTTAAGAGCACTGACTGTTCTTCCCGAGGTCCTGAGTTCAATTCCCAGCATTCACATGGTGGCTCACATAGATATGATGACATCTGGTACCCTCTTCTGTACACTATATACATAATAAATAAATAAATCTTTTTTTAAAAAAAATTCAGAAATTGTTTATTTAAAAAAAAAAAAAGAATTCTAGCCAGGCATGGTGGTGAGCACCTTTAGTCCCTCGGGAAGCAGAGGCAGGTGGATCTCTATGAGTAGGAGACCAGTCTGGTCTACAGAGTGAGCTCCAAGACAAGTAGAGCTGTTACACAGAGAGAAGAAGAAGAACAAGAACAAGAAGAATTCTAACTCTAACATAATTGTAATATATATAGCAAAACAAAATGACCCAAATGGAGTGAAGGTAAAGAAATGGGAAATGGAAATCCCAGCAATGCTTGCCATGTGTACACAGCAGTTGCAACATCGATAAAAGTATTCTAGGTAAAAAACATTAAACAAAACAAAGAGGAGGGTTTGGTATTGACAAAAGGTTTAAGCAACCAGTAATATACAATAATTACAAACAATACAAGCTTAAAATATTGTTTGGAAATACATATAGTAATAGGACACAAAGAGAAAAATAAATACATAATGGTGAGTGGCTGAATATACAGTTCATAAAAAATAATAGTTTGACATAGGTGAAAGACCATCTAAATTACCAGTTAAGAGATGTCATTTATAGGCCTGTCCTCATTAAATGGCAAAAGACACATTCACTTTGAACACTCAGAAACATCCACAAAAGTAGCCACAATTTAAGTCATAAATAATTTAACAAGTTCTAAAGCTTCCCCAACATTAATACAGCAGGCTAAAAATTATACCCAGAAATAGTTTATTTAAAAATCTACCTATGTCAACTGTTAAGACACTCCACTAATCAGCTTGAGTTGAAAGAACAGATTCTTAGTAATGGTAGCAGGAAGCAGGATGAGATGATGGCCAATACCATAAAAAATGAGAGCACAAGTGTCCTTACTTAGAAGATTATATTTGATAAACAGATGGGCAAATGAACATCAAAATAATCCCAAATTATGAAGGCCTTCGCTCATGAAAATAAAAGTGTAAATTGTCTAAAAGACACTAGATTTTTAATCTTCATAAATTGATTCTTTGAAAATACCAATATGTGGGCTGGAGAGATGGCTCAGTGGTTAAGAGCACTTGACTGTTCTTCCAGAGGTCCTAAGTTCAATTCCCAGCAACCACATGAATAAATAAATCTTTTTAAAAAAAGAAAATATCAATATGTAAATATGCATTTATTAAATATAAACACAAAAAACAAAAGCACAACACAAAGCATGAAATGTAGCATAATTATGGATGTGGAAATGATTTTTAGAGTGGTGGATAAATTTCATGCCTCATTTTTGCCTCATCTCTGAGGTGGTCAGCTACTTTAGAATGAAGCTACACCTCTTTGTGGCCACTGGCTGCCAGAAATTCCATAAAGTAGGCAGTGAACACAAACTTGGTAACTCCTACAAGAAGCGCGTGGCTTCACCCAGAAGGGGCCTCTGACAGTCGGGTGAAGGTTGAGAGGGCTATGTGCACTGATTTAAGGTAAGAATGGCATGCTGAGGAGGGACTGTTTTCCTCCTCTGAGGAATGGCCCTTCCACTTATTACCGACCAAGGTGCATTGGAGAAAAGCATATACAAATCCTACTCCATCTTGCTTATATAGTAAAACAAAATGACCCATTTGGTTACTTTGGGGAAAAGACAGAAGGATATTCCTGACTGTCTCATTACCTGGACCCTTTACCCCCCAAAGCTGGTAAGATACACAAACATTTCAATCGTTGAAAGATTATCTTCACCAATATTTTGTAAAAAGGCCTATGAACAAAGGTACACAGGACCAGAACACCCAGGACTCTGAATCCTGCCTCCCTCGGCTGTCCTGCAGCATGAACACTGGCCTATTACTCTAAGGGGGGAAAAAGAGAGAGAGATGGAGAGATGGCTTGGAGGTTAAGAGCACTGACTACTCTTCCAGAGGTCCTGAGTTCAGTTCCCGGTAACCACATGGTGGCTCACAACCATCAATAATGGGATCTGGTGCCCTCTTCTGGCTTTCAGGCATACATGCAGACAGAACAGCAAACATTATAAATAAATAAATCTTTAAAAGAGAGAGAAAAAGAGAAAGAGAGAGATAAAGAGAGAAGGAAAGAAAGAAAAGGAGATGCCAAAATACACTAGAAAATGAATAAGGCCAGGGAATTCAGGAATCAGGTGCCAACGGATGGAGCTGTTCTGCCTGTGACCATCCATCCATTTCTACTACTAACCAAAACCAGTCAAAATGAAGATTTGCAAAATAAGATCAGACCTTCAGAAAGAAGCAACAGCAAAAGTTAACAACTAACATAGAAAGTACTATGAACAAATTTATGCCAATCTTTTTGGGATTCTAAATGAAGTGCTAAGTTTGGTGCTTTATTTTATTATTATTATTATTATTATTATTATTATTATTATTATTTAGTCAGGGTCTCTCTACCTATTCTGGCTGGCCTGAAACTCATTATATAAACTAGCTTGGCCTCAGACTTAGAGATTTATCTGCATCTGTCTCTGTCTCGAAAGTGCTGGGATTAAAGATGTGTGCCAGCACACCCAGCTGGGCTACATGCTATTATCTAGGAAAATGTGAATTACAAAAATTTTGTTAAGAAAAATTTTGTTCCAGTGGAAGACCACTCATCCAAGAATATTTGGGTAGCAATAAATTGATCTTGACAGAATTGTTTTTAGAAAAAATGAACTATTAACTGTAAAAGCATTGATAAATCAAGAGACTACAAACTTAAAGACTAAATCATTCCTTGAAAAAAGAAAGTTCCTGAGTGTAGTTTTCTGGACTACCACTTACTCACATAAATCAAAGTGAGTACAGCCATTTAGTTCAGCCTTATCAGAGGGAACAGACTTCCCAGCCAGGTGCAGATTAGTGCTAATTTTAATGTTGAAATGCTCTCAAAAAATGAGTATCATTATCTACAATAGATCTTGAAAAGATTGTCAAAATCACAACCTTTACATGGCTCCCACTGCTATGTTTTTTCTGTGATTGGGGACTAAATTATTCCAATTCAGAAGCAGAGGAGGGGACCTTCCCCAACTCAGCTGAGAAGATGAGCTAGCATTGGTTTTTGTTTTAAAGCAAAAAGTTACAACCACTACAATGTGGGGTTCTACCATGTAAAGACAAAGGCTAATCCAGGTAGAAAATGCAAGCAATTCAATTTTATAACTGTGGGTAGGATCAGTGAGGTGGAAGAGCCACCAAGAAAATCACCAGCTTGCGGTGACCAGTTAGCAAATACAATAGACATATGATGCTGTCGCTCTTTCTAGTCAGTATTTTGTTGAAAGTTCTCTCCAGGGCAATAATATGAGAAGGAGGGGGTGATGACTCAGTGGGTAAAGTCCCTGAGTTTACAGCAGGTCTGATGGTACTCAAAACAGAGAAAATATATATATACACACATATGTGTGTGTGTTTGCAGTGTGTTATATCTAAATGAATTAAGCTAGAGACAAGCCATATCTGAAGGAGACATTTGTAGTGAATGTAACTAACAAAGGAATGAATGTAAAAATACCAGGGACTCCTTGAATAAAGAAGATACATAACCCATGAGAGCAAAACTGTGAACATACAGTCAAGAGGGCACAATATCAAAACTCTGAACTTACTAAGCATTTTAAAACCATTTTAAGGAATATAATTATTGTATTTCTTTTTGAGATAGGACCTAGTGTAGCCCAGGCTGGCCTAGTAAAGACAAATTTAAATAGCAATGAATTATCATTCCATGCCATCATCTGAGGAGCATTCTTTACCATTCACTAACACCCAGAGCGGCTGTGTCTACAGTGACACTGATGACACTAGTCTAAACCAGACAAATGCCACCTGGTGATAAAAATGAAGACATGAAGCATCTCCACTTGGTAATGCCATTCCTAAGCAGACACCCAAGACAAGACACAGACTTGCATGCTTGCTGCATTGTGAACTGTGACAGCAAAAACAGTCTTTCTGAAGAACCCACTCCCAAAACAAGGGTGGGTTTTTAATGTACTCACAGAGGGTACTCCTGTGTGGCAGGGATGGTAACCTTAGCTGAAACATATCTACACGCTATATCTAAAAACTTCACATAGATAAAAGTACAAGTTTTCTGAAACTTCCTGTATGTCTTAAGGGTTTTTTGTTTTTTGTTTGTTTGTTTGTTTGTTTAGTTATGAACCAAGGTTTCTCTTGTGTAGCTTTGGAGCCAGTCCTGGAACTTGCCTGGAACTCACAGAGATCCACCTGCCTCTGCCTCCTGAGTGCTGGGATTAAAGGCATACACTTCCACCACCCAGAGTGTCTTAAATTTTCAAACATTCAAAACAATGCTTTGTATTTTCATATTTAATGAACATGATCAGTGTCCAGTGAACACCGAATGCTTGATTCCTTTCAACAATGCCTCCTGGAAGGTGAGGCTGAGGGAGCCTTGACTGCGTGACTGAGGACAGCCCGCTGAGGTTGGCCTCTCTCGCCTCTCTTGTCTAGGTGTGCCACCGGGGAAGCCTGGCAGGATATCATGCTGGCCTGTATGCCAGGCAAGAAGTGTGCCCCGGAGTCTGAGCCCAGCAACAGCACAGAAGGGGAGACCCCGTGTGGCAGCAGTTTTGCCGTCTTCTACTTCATCAGCTTCTACATGCTCTGTGCCTTCCTGGTAAGCTGAGGTGGGACTCAAAGGCACAGAGAGAGGAGCAGTTTGGGGGCAGTGTGGAGTCAAGGCAATCCCAACAAAAGAGCTATTTTGAGAAGACTGAATTAATAGAGATATCTCACCCTTGAAAAGGGCCAGAAGCTTTGGCCCAGAGCAGCTCGGCCAGATTCCATCTTGTCTATTCATGGCTCTTGTAGCATTGTTCTGGAAGACAAAGATGTGTGGAAGCTCTGCATGAACTTGCATGTCTCTGATTCCTTGCTCATAAATGAGGGAAAGGTGACCAGACAAAGCTCCTCTCTGTCCCTGGTCACTTGGTACAAAGGAAGCTGTTCAGTCTACATGTAAGACTCATCCCTCATGATGCTCAAAGGAACAGTGTTGAGCTCATGTCTAAGAGACCCAAATTCTAGCAGTTAGCTTCCTAAATGCTAACATGTTGCTGATACTTAGAAACTATAGCTGAAGACTTGCCTGGGCACTGGCAGGTGAAGTGGGCTTAGGCAGCAAATGAAAGTCTTGGCAAGCCCCTTAGTGTACCGACTGTTTCCTGCAGATCATCAACCTCTTTGTAGCTGTTATCATGGACAACTTTGACTACCTGACAAGGGATTGGTCTATCCTTGGTCCCCATCATCTGGATGAATTCAAAAGGATCTGGGCCGAGTATGACCCTGAAGCCAAGTAAGTTCCTAGAGGGAACCCTTAATACCCCCATGCAAGTTGAGAGGGGGTTGAATGACCTGTAGGAGAGACCCAAGAGGAGGTCAACATAGGGTGTACTAACTGAAACCCTGAAGTGTATCAGACTCAAAAGGAAGGGTCAAGGGCCAGAGGAGGCCAAGAACCATTCACAAAGCTGGGAAACATACCAGTAGAATGGGAAAATAAAAGACTTTAGTATCAAATGAAATTAGTTAACACTTATATCAGGTCATCTAGGGTTATGTAGACTTCGGCTCTATCCTGACCTCAGTTTATGGAAACTCTCATTTACCCATAACTGACCACCCCTAAATGTCTTCTGGCCAAGTGGTTAGTTGATTGAGCAACAAGTGCATACTGGGATTTAATTGCACTAATAGAACCCTCTCTTCCTAGAGCACAACACTAACAAACTTCTGTGATGCATCCTGGGTTTGTAGTTCTATCATGCATCTCTGCACTGCTCAGGGCCTTCAGGCAGCCCTGCAGAACATGCGTACATCTGGCCCCACCTTCAGGCAGCCTTTGGGGTGGGGATGAATGCCCCTATATCTGGCCTGGCCCTGTCCCAGTACATTAGCCCTGACCTTTCCTTCTCTGTTTCCTTCTCAAGGGGTCGGATCAAACACTTGGATGTGGTGACCCTCCTCCGTCGAATTCAGCCCCCCTTGGGTTTTGGGAAGTTGTGTCCACACCGTGTGGCCTGCAAAGTAAGAAATGACCTGGGTTCCTTGGGAAAAGGGCAAATATGGAAGGCTAGGTTCCTGTTTGCCTTTGTGGTTATTAAGGGAATAGAGATATTTTAGGTATTTACAGAAACAAATGTGAGCCAGCTTCTATTTTAAGGACCCTTCCAGATCTGAAGTCCCAAGGCTATAAAAGAACAGCCATCACAGTGAATATCTTGTGCCCCAGTGAGGGAAACAGGTATTCTATCTGAATAAAGGGTTTATTCGCCCATCAGGCTGCACAGCCCAGGCATGAGGTGACCTAGTGTGATAGGTTAGAAACTTTGACCTGAATTCTGAGAACCATTAAGAGAGCCTACAAGTGATGTTTCATCACCAAAATACAAACTTTACCTAGACAAGGATCTGCCATTTTTATCAAATTCCTAAGTGAATACATTATCCAAAACCAGCTGGGGTGCTCTGGTTTCTCATCAAATCATATAAATCTTTTGCCTTTTACAAAGGCCACCTGGGGCAAACCATCAGGCTCTGACAAACAGCCTCTGACTGTCCTTGAGAGTAGAAGCCCTTAAACCTGCTCTAGATCCCTGCCACATGGCCTAGTAACTGCCTCGGAGCATCCCCTCAATCAGTCATCATCAACCTCCATTCTCCCAGCATGTGTTTCCAGTGGGAATTCTGATGCTCTGGAAGAGCTTTGGAAGCAGTAGCAGAGAGCTAAGCTCAGAGCAGAGGAAACACCAACAGCAGTTGAGCTCTTTGACTAATCCATTCATGGACAATAGAGTTTAGGAAGAGGGAACTTTTACTTAACATCTTTGGTAGTCAGGTTTCCCTCATCAGTACCCCCACTTTATTCCAAAAAGAACTTCAGATTTCCAAGGGTCCTGAAAATATAAGAAATCGGAGTCTTCTGTCCTGCTTTCTGGTCTGTGACAAATACCTGAGTTGTCAACCTATAAACAAGTTTCCTTTGGCTCACAGTTCTAGAGGCTTCAGCCTGTGATTTCTCGGGCCTATGCATCGGATCTGTGGCAGCTTTGGAGTGGTACAGTTGTGAAGAAGCCCACTCACCTCAGGGCTGAGAGAGAAAGGGAGACAAAGATCTAATACTCCCCTCAAGGGCATGGTTCCTATAACTTTTTCCCACTAGGCCTCATTTCCTGAAGGGTCCACCACTTAATAAAAGTACTGGGGCTGCGAACTGAGACTTTATGACATGGCCTTTGGGTGACATTTGGGATTCAAGCTGTAAGAAGTACAAATCAATGTAAGATCAAACAACCCCGAGGGAACTGGGAACCTCCATCCTTATGGGCCTGTTAGGGCTGAGAGCCGGACTGGAGTTTTCCAACTTGGTGTCTATGAGATTCAAAATAATGCATTCACTTAGAGGAAAAATCAACCCTTGGCAAAATATCCACAGGAAGACCCCATCTGGTCTGAGGGATGACATCACTGCCATCCACAGTGGGCACCATACTGCTTTGTCTCCCAATGACCCCTGTGTGTGCTGCCTGATCACCAAGGGAGGAGGGGGCCAAGGGAGCATGTTTTTGAGGTGAAGATCAACAAATCCTGTTTGGATGAGTGAATTTGAGATCAGGACTGAAGTAGAGATAAACATGTCTTTTTGCAGAGAGGGGGTACTCTGTCCCCACAGAGCCATCTCATATTCCTGTTCTTTGGAGCTGGATAATTTTGTCTGGTAGGTAGGTGGCTGGCTGTTCTTGCTGCTAGTAGATAGCATAACTGTATCTGTAGGCATTAGCAAAAGCAAAAAGGAGCCATTTGGGAAAGCAACAGTCTAAGGAATGTGGAGGCACAAGAGTATTTACCACAACACCTAGCTTCTCCCTGAAAAATCTTTGAAAACATTGTGGTGACCACATGCATACCCCTTCTGTTCCCAAAAGCACCCACCCAAGTTTCACCCACCGAGGTTGTGCAGAGCCTTTAAGGGCTGCCTGTTCTTGTCACTGATTGGGCTTCCTTTTCCCCCCAGCGCCTGGTGTCCATGAACATGCCTCTGAACAGCGATGGAACAGTCATGTTCAATGCTACCCTGTTTGCCCTAGTCAGAACAGCCCTGAGGATCAAAACAGAAGGTAATGTCTCTCATAAACCATTGAGAGGAGGGTTCTTAGGAAGGCCTAGCATCCTCATCCGAAAGATGCTCCTGCCTACACAGCATTGGTACAGAATAGCATCAGCAGCCTGCACTCTGACTCTTCAAGAGGTGCATCACACTTACATTTTCTTTGGTTTCTAAATGCATCTCCTTGCCATAGCTTATTTATTTTGAACTTTTATTTTCCATCAAACCCTAGAAATTTCTTGGTAACTTCCTGAGGATTGAAGGTTTAATGCAAAACATGGAAGAGGTGGTTGTTATGCAGAGCAGGATAAGCATCATACCGATGGACCTGCATACACTAGTGACAGACATGTCCCTAAAACATTCAGTTCTCTTCTGAAATGAAAAGGACTTATGTTAGAAAGGTGATAGTGACAAGCAGTGACTGTAGATAGAGGTCACTGCCTACAATTACGATCCTATATGTGCTACACTACTCAGACTGTAGCCCCTCAGACTGCTTACAATAGAGGAGCCAAGAGCTGCCCTGTGGGTTAGAAGCAACCCTAGCGAAGGCGTCTGTTCATCTCTCTGATAAGTACTTTGAACTGCTCTGATAGGCTACATGGACATACCCCAGACCCAACTTAAGTGGTCAGAGAGCAAGTCCCCCGAATCATGAACTGCTCAAAATGCTGAATCTAAGCCCAGGCTGAGTCTGCGATGACATGTATTGGAGGAGGGGGGGAGGCGGTTGGGAACCTGCATTTAAAGACAGCTGCATAGACTTCTCCTATGTGAACTAGAGTTTGGCACCAGGCTTCCAGCCAATGTCTTTGGTATGATGGAAGGGCGCTGGGCATCACATACAACAGGACACAGCATGTGTGTTATTACTCACTGTCCTGCTTCAGTTTCCGTTTTATGAGATACTGGATGGCCGTGGCACCTGGCATCTACTTCCCAGGGTCGCCCAGAGAGGTGCCTTCTCTTTCCCTGCACTTTTCCAGAGAGTAACAGACTGAGGGAACCGAGAACCAATCCTGCAAGATACAGGTCAGGATAATGAGCCAACCTTTAAAAAATAAAAATGGATCAAATTCTCCTGGCAAACTAAAAGGAAAACAAAGACAAAAAACAAAAACAAAAAAACAACAATCCCATTAGCAGTTGGTGCAAAACTTCCATCTAGGGTAGGTATAAATAAGCCTGATGAGAGAATTTGATAAAAGAAATAATTCAATACACACTAATGCATGTGTGTATGTAACAGACAAGACTGGAAGAATGTCTTCTGATACATTAATATTGAATATGCTTAAGTAGTGGAGCCTTTTTTCAGCTCCAAATCGTCTACCATAAATATTTTTTCCTTTCCATTCCAAGGGAAGGATTTTCTTTTCCAAGGAGAAAAGACAGAATGACTGCTATAAGGGGTGTGTTGTGATACTTAAAGCTTAATATAAATTAATAATGCAGTGTTTGGCTCCAAGAAGGAATAAAAAGCACTTGTGCATAGAAGCCAAGATTTAGTGATGCACAAGCAAACCAGATCTCAATGAAATATGCCAATTCCTGAGGGGCTGCCAAATACTCAATCACAGACAGCCACTGTTAGGAAATGGGAATTCCTGAAGAGAGAAGCCAGCCAGTGCGACATACATTTAATTAAGAATTAAAACTAAGCACTTAAACAAAAAGGCTCTTGGAGATAGCCACCAAGGGCATGTAATACCCCAGTATTCAAAGCTGAGCCTTCATCCAAAACAGGCCTTCAATGAACTTGTTATATAAGAACAGAAGTCAGCATCTTACTCAGGTAAGAAATGAGAGAACCACTAATATTTATAGGGATAAGACAGATCAGTATTCACTCCTCTTCAGGCATTTTTTAAAAGTGGAAGTAGCTAGAAAAAAAATTAACATGTACTTTGAGAACCAGAAACCTTATCTCAAGCCAAGTATCAGGCTGAATAAGATTTTCTATTGGAACGCTAAAAGAAAACGGTATTTCAAAGTATTTAAATTAAGGTTTAGAGTGAGTTCAGTGGTAGAGCAAGTGCCTAGCATGTACAAGGCCCAAGATTCAGAGCCCAGTTCTGAAAACAGAACAATAAAAATAAAACATATACAACAGAAGACAATTATTGGTGAAATTCCAGTTACAATGGGTTATTATGGAAATAAATGAAGGCCTAAAATGTGTAGGATTCTTTGGAAGATACATTTGTTCATTGGGTCTGACTAAATGATCACAAGTTTTGTTCCTCTCACAATTTACGAGAGGCACCACCCAAAGGAAGGTATTAGTCCTTTCAGAGGCCTTGGAGGGGGGGAAATGGCTCCATGTCTCTCTCTGGCTTCAGGTGGTTTCAAAGACCTGACTCCATCTCTCAGTCTCTTCCACCCTCTTCACAGTATGACCTAGTCTGTGAACTCTGGTCTGAGTGTCACACTGAATGAAAGTTGGGCAAAGGAGACATCAAAGCCCACCTCTGCAGTGACACACTTCCTCCAACAAGGCTATGGTTACTAATAGTGCCACTCCCTATAAACTTAAAAGAGCCAATTACATTCAAAATACCATACTAAATCCATTTACATTCTGGGTTTTCAGGAAAATATGAGTTTTGGAGTACTTCTTTCAACCCAATGCAAAAGATAAGTTCATTTGCACATTGTTATAGTCAGAATTCTTTCACTGCGTATGTCAGAGACCACTAAGTCCAGAATGGTGGTACATACCTGTAATCTCAGCATTTGAATGCCTGAGACAGGAGGACTATGAGTTTGAGGCAAATCAGGGATACATAATAAGCTCCTGTTTCAGAAAACAATAAAAAGAAGCTATGAACCACCTCCAGTGAAGGGAACTGAAGGCATGTTGGAATGCCTAGAAGGTGCTCTGGCTTCAGCGGCAGTTTGAGTTTGATGTTCAACATGTTCAGGAGCTGTCACTCACTTCTCATTAGTGCCTCTGCTTGTTCTCTGGGTTTGACGCTGTAGCTCACAGTTTTCCATCACCTCCCATATGATATGAGCCATATCCTTTCCAAGTGCTATGCAGCAAACCCCATAAATTTCACAGCTTCAAAGAACACCCAGTTAGTTCACAGTTCTATCAGAAGTCCAGCCATGGAGAACTGGAGCAATCTCCCAAGGCAAAACTCAGTACATTAATGAAGCTAGGGGAAGATGCTGCCTCCAGGCACATTTGGACTGTGACTGAAATTCTTCTTCCACTACTCTTGGCATGTGGTCCCTCCTTCCCTGCTAGCTGCCAGTCAGCTGGGGATGACTCTTAGCTCCCAGAGACCTTTGCTCAGTATGTGGCATTCATTTACATGGACCTGTCAGAGTCCTCATGTCCTACATACTCTTCTGCTCCAGTTAAAGAAGGCACTAGACTTCTTTTAAAATAATATTTTTAGTAAATATACCAAAATGACCAATATATAGTTATACATACATATAAATTCTGGACTTTTAATGAGCTCCTGTGATTAGCTCAGAGGCATCATTTCTCTTTGACCAGGTAGTAAGTGCTGTGTGACAGTCTTATTACAGGAATGGCATGCATCATATTCTCACTCCATGGGATTACACAGTGCATGGTGACTGCACACTGGTAACTAAGGGCCAGTTTGGGAGGACCCTAAAAGCCTATCTATCACATCCCCTCTTACAGTTGCTTTTTAGCTTCTCCATCAGTATGAGACCAGTGTCTCAGCATACATCTCATGAAGTCCAAACTTCCAGAGAATAGGCCTTCAGGTTTCTGCCTCCGTTAGGTCTCTGTGCTTCCCTACCTGGAGGACTCAGTAGAGATTCATTGGACACATATGTGCCCCCTGTGTTATGTATGTGTGCAGGAGAAGTGGATTGTCCTTCTCTCAAAACATCTCTATGTCCTGCAGCTTCACAAGGAGGTGCCTTCATTAAGGTTACTATTGCTGTGAAGAGACAGCATGATCAGCAAACATTTAATTGAGATGACTTGCTTACAGTTTCAGAGGTTCAGTAAATTATCGTCATGAAGGGGATCATGAAGTGTGCAGGCAGACATGGTGCTGGAGCTGAGAGTGCTATATCATGCAGGAAGTTAACTGACTGTCACACTGAGTGAAGCTTGAGAAAAAGACCTCAAAGCCCCCCCCCACAATGACACACCTCCTCCAACAAGGCCACACCTTCTAAAAGCACCACTCCCTTTGGGAGCCTTTTTCTTTCACACCACCATAGAGGTCATTGTGAAATGTCAGCATTAGGATTAGTCTGGATGTTGTCCTACAGGGCAAACAGTATCAGGGCTGAGAAATGAGTGTCTGAAGGTACCATCAGGCTCTTCAGCACTAACCAGAAGGAAATGTGGCTTTGGGGTGGGGGGACTTCAGGCTGGATTGCAATGGAGTAGGAAAGAAAGGAGAATGGCATTGGAAAGGGCAAGAGAGGACAGTTACAAAGAAAGAGAATAGAGAGAAAAGGGAAGTGCAATGAACTAGAAAATAAGAAAATTGGGGAGCAGAACAGCATGGGGAGCAGAATGTGATGGCTCAAGGTGACCTGTGGGGCTTCCCAGCACATCTGGGATGTTTTCAGTCTGTACTTCCTCCTATCAGGGAACCTAGAACAAGCCAATGAGGAGCTGAGGGCCATCATCAAGAAAATCTGGAAGAGGACCAGCATGAAGCTGTTGGACCAGGTGGTGCCTCCTGCAGGTGGTGAGTGTTCCCTGCATTCCCAGCCAGGGTTTCTCTCCCAGCCCGTAGGATTTCTCCATCTTCCTGTCCTCCAGCTGGGCCATCATTGGCAGTGCAGACCCAGCCCTTGAAACTGCCATGCTTGAGTCCACTGTGTTTCTAGACCCTTCTGTGGGCTCAGAGGCCCTACCTGGCTGTAATGTCCTGCACAAACTTGGATGCAAACTAACCTGTTAAAAACCTGTTGTAATTCCACATTCACACTTGGGAACAGGCAAGCCCTTCCCTGCTTACAGGTTTGACAGAACTTTCATGGGAACTCTACAATATATGGGGATAGGTACCCATAAACCACTGGGCTGACTGCTCTAGATTTTCTCTAGAGCTCTGGAAGGAAAATTTCCTGGAATTTACCACATCTTTTTAAAAGCTCACTTTTTTTTTCTAAAGTAGCATTTCTCATGCCTGCCAAACCACAAGCCCCCTGTCATAACAAGCAAGCACTTTATACCATCACTACTACAATCCCAAATCAAAATTGTAGATAACTTGCACTTGTAGTTTCCACAGCACCAGTAGAGTCCTTTAAAATGAGCTACATTAAAAGCAAATGTATTCAATGTAAGAATGCTCAGTACATCTATACAGAAAGTTATAATAACTGATGAGATCCTCATATGAAACACTTAGAATAAGTAACTGTTGAAAGTAAACAAGATAGCATTGAATAATGTCAACACTTTTTATTTGTCATGTATATTAACATGTAAATTGAGCCCACACATTCTGGAAACATTTTTAAGAGGTGTCAACAACTAAGAGATTGATCATTTGATGGTAAGTGGAATCAAACAAGAGTTAGTAATGTCCATTCAGGAGGGTAGACAAACAGGTGGGAAGTAACCTTGGTAATACCCCACTTTTTCTGTAAGGGAAAAATGAAAAACACAACCAGGCACAAACATCAGCATGTGTCTGGTCCCAGCTACTCAGGAGGTCATGGGTCACTTGATCCCAGGAAGTGGAGGCCACTTGGACAAGATAGGGAGATCTTATCTCAATTTAAAAAGAAGAGAAGGATTTCAGGAATCAGAGATGTTGAAGACACCACAAGAACATAGCCCGCAGAATCAGCTTAGCAGGACTCTCAAGGGGCTCATGAGACTAAAGCTATAACCAGGAAGCCTGTCTGGAGCTGAGTTAGGTCTTCTGCATATATGCTATGATTATGTAGCTTGGTTTTCTTGTTGGACTCCCTAACAGTGGGAGCAGGGTTGTCACTAACTCTTTTGCCTGTTCTTGGGACCTTTTCCTCCTACTGGGTGGCCTCGTCCAGCCTCAATACGAGGGATGTACCTAGTCTTGTAACTTGTTATACTCTGCTCACTTGATATCTCTGGGAGGCCTGCCCATTTCTGGAGTGGATCTGGGAGAGAGAAGAGATAAGGGACTGGAAGGAGTGGAGGGAGGGGAAACTGAGGCTGGGATTAATATATGAGTGAAGAATACATTTTGAAAAAAGAGCGTAAGAACAGAAAAGAACTACAGAAACTACTGATGTGATAAGCTGTCAAGAGGTGGTAAGTAAGCAGACAGGGATGTGGTGACTTTTTAACCATATATGCCTTTTTACATGCTTTCTTTTGAACTAAAAAGAAAAAATATATAGCTAATGTTTAAAAAACAAAAGTTTTAGGTGCTTAAAAAAATCAAGGAGTTCTAGTGGAATGGCCCATTGTTCTTCTCCTCTCTGTGTGCCTTAGATGACGAGGTCACAGTAGGCAAGTTCTATGCCACCTTCCTGATCCAAGAGTACTTCCGAAAATTCAAGAAGCGGAAAGAACAGGGCCTGGTGGGCAAGCCTTCACAGAGGAATGCACTGTCCCTGCAGGTGAGGGGCTAGAGGGAGGGACCCACACTCAAAGGTCCTGCTCACCTCCCCCCTGACTCTAGCCAGGGTCCAAGTCTCGATAGCTACCTAGAGGCCAGGTCTCATCCCAAGAAAGCTTGTAACTACTCTAAACCTTCCTGGAGGTAGCCAGGAGAAGGCAGTGTTGTTCTCCTTTTGCATTCTTGCCCACATATTTCCCTCAACTGTTGTGCTAGCTTCCCCCACCCTCAGCCCTCTTAGGACCTCTGTCCCTGAGACAGCAAATTCTTGGTGGTCCTGTAATATGCCTTCCTTCCTCCTAGGTAGATGTATAGGATCTTCTACTCTAGGGTGGTTGGGGTGGGGGATTTTCCAGGGAAGCCCATCTCCTAGTGTGGTTGCCCAACTGCCTAGCAGAGAAGCAGAGAGACAGGGACTTAGGAAGGAGCCACAGGGTCCTGGCTGACTAGAGATCAGAAGAAAGGACCTGGGTCTTAACATGTCTCTCTGGGTTGCAGGCTGGTTTACGCACATTGCATGACATTGGGCCTGAGATCCGACGGGCCATCTCTGGGGATCTTACTGCTGAGGAGGAGTTGGACAAGGCCATGAAGGAGGCTGTGTCTGCTGCCTCTGAAGACGACATCTTCAGAGTAAGTACCATGACTAGTGTCTTTGCGAAGTTCATTTGGAGCAACAGTGCATTAAATTGGTTTTTGCCTGCGCTCTCTGAGGGATGCTACATTCTTCCTAGTCAGCTGTCTCATGATTCCATGACTCCTTTCTAAGGCAACTTTAGGCTATACCATCCTCCTGGCACACAGCAGCTCAAAACATGGCTAGCTCTCAGAGAACAAGGCGAGCCTGTTTCTGTAAAGAAAGTTTCCTGAAGAAGTGTCTCATCAGAGGTGTGGAGTAGGAAATCCTGGGCCACATCTAGTCTGAAAATCTGCTTTATTTACCAGTATTTGAATATCTGACACATCTAAGTAAAAATACAAACTTCTGGCTTCTCTCGAAGAAAAAAAAAATCAGGTGTCCATATTAGGTTTGGGCTCTTACGTGGCAGGTAGACAAGCCGCAAGCCGTGGTCACATTATTAATATGGAACATGTGATAGCCAAGTGACAGTGGTGCCCTCCAGGCTGCCTCCTCCTCCTCCTCCTCCTCCTCCTCCTCCTTTCTTGGAGTAATATTAAGGCAGTGGGGAACATCACACTCTGCTGGGCCATCAGCCTGCAGTTTTCCATCCAGCTCCCTCATTTCTCCTCGACAACTGCAGTCCCCTGGTCTGGCTCCCAGGTTCTACTACACATAGAAAAGCAATCCCAGCCCACCATGCCATGACCAGCCTTGCAGCCTCATCCTTACTGCTGTCACTGAGACATCCATCAGTGAATGGCCTCAGAGATACAGAACCATGGTAACACCACCCTTACAAGACCTGTCACCAGGACCCCAGGACGTTCAGATGTTAAATTAGACAAACCTTGAAAACTACTTCTCCCTCTGACCTCAGCCTCACTCCCTACTCCTGCCCCTCACTCTGGCACAAAGCAAAATGCTTGTTCCTGACTTTGTAATCTCCATGAACCCTAACGGGAAAGGGAGCCGTGATATGATCGCTATAGTAGACTCTTCACGTTGAGTTTCAGCTTGACCGATACAGCTTGTAGCTCCACCAGCCAGCCATATTTCCATAAAACAGTCTGACTCACATCTTCCCTTCCTGGTTCCCACCCTCAGCACTCACAGCAAGCTCCACCAAGCTGAGCAACTTGTTTCTGTGAAGGACAGCCATCTTGGACTTGACCTTGAAACCCAACCTCAGTCTTTGGTTCTCCTTTGCAAATGAACTTCCAGGGAGGCTTCTAGACCAGCACCCTTCTGCCTGCCCAGGCCCATGAGTTCCTGTCCTGGTGCTACATGTAGAGGAATCATGAGACCTTGAGCATCTCAGTCCTTTCTCTACCATGTGCAGAGTGTTTGACTCTCTGGAGGGCAAGATGGCTTCCTGTGGCCTATGCTTCTTTTTTGTTGTTTTTAAAATACTTTTTTATTTTATGTGAATTGGTGTTTTGCCTGCATGTATAACTGTGTAAGGGTGTCAGATCTTGGAATTACAGACAGTTGTTAGCTGCCATGTGGTTGCTGGGAATCGAACTCAGGTCCTCCGGAAGAACAGTCAGTGCTCTTAACCAGAGCCATCTCTCCAGCCCAGCCTATGCTTCTAAACCACTGCTATAAAATGCGTGAGCGGGGAGGGGGTGTGGACGGGGGAAGGGGAGAGGAGCTTTCTCTACTTACCCCTCTGTCTTGTCTACAGAGGGCTGGAGGCCTGTTTGGCAACCATGTCAGCTACTATCAGAGTGACAGCAGAAGCAGCTTTCCTCAGACCTTTACCACCCAGCGCCCACTGCACATCAACAAGACCGGAAACAACCACGGTGACACCGAGTCGCCGTCCCATGAGAAGCTAGTGGACTCCACCGTCACTCCCAGCAGCTACTCATCCACTGGCTCCAATGCCAACATCAACAATGCCAACAACACTGCCCTGGGCCGCTTCCCCCACCCCACCAGCTACCCCAGCACAGTCAGCACTGTAGAGGGCCATGGGCCTCCCTTGTCCTCTGCTGTCCGGGTACAGGAGACAGCATGGAAGCTCAGCTCTAAGAGGTAAGCAAGAGGGTAAGCCTGAGCATGACGGTTCCCACACCCTAGCCAGTTGACATCAGGAAAGACAGGCGTTGGAACCAGCCTGCCACCCACGTCTGCTCACATGTGGCAATGGCAATGAGGACATTGCTCTGCTTCCCAGATGTCTTCCAAGATGCCTTACCTCCCTCTCATCCCTCCTCAGCATTGTTGACCTGTGACCCCCAACCCCAACCCCGCCAAGATGTGTGACTTAGGCCTATATGACAAAACCTGCCCTTTCCTGAATCCCTAAGTCTGGCTTTTTATCTAGTTGAGATTGGGCAGTATATTCACCTCTGTAGCAGAAGTGCAGCATGGTTCCTGGGATTTTGACCATGTCTCCCACCCCACCCTTACTTCACCCCGACTCACCCCCACCCCAACCCGGCTCACCCTTTCCCTCATTGCCTGTACTGCAGGACACAACACTATGAAATGCAGGTGTGGTGGGTGCCACAACTGTTCTAGGCTTTAGGGAACGATGCCCTGGGCTTCAGCTGTTTCTTCCTCATCTGCTTCAGCAGCTCCACCAGGAAGGGGGAGGAAGATTCCCTGTGGGTCTTGTTCACCACCCTTAACTAGATCCACAGAGCAACATACCTGCTCACTGGGTTTCACAGTCCCATCCCTAGGCCACTGCACTTCCCAAATCTCCATGGCTACGTATTTGAATGGCTGTAGCCTGAGGTGCTTACCCTACTATATACCTGGGGCCACCAGCCGCTCTAACCACCCACCAGCAGTACTGGCTGAGCTCTGGAGATCTTGGACCCAGGAGATCTCCACACACAGGAGGGGTGTGCTGCCTCCCCCTAGATTATTAAGATAAAGCGGTTGTCCTGTGTCTGTTCTTGTGACCCCACCCTTTTCTGCAACTCTATACCTGTCCCACCATCTGGTACTAAGTCTTCCCTCCTGTGCCCTGTGAAAACCTCTGACTTTCTTTGACAGCTTCATACACATATATAATACATTTTTATCACGTTCACCCCATCACCCTCTCTTATCTTCTTCCACTTCTGCTTATCTCCTCTCTTTCATGCCTTTCTTTTTTATGTGGCCCACCAAGTTTAGTTAGGGTCTTTTGATAGGAATGGGTGGAAGGTTACACACCGAAGGTGAGCCCCAGCCAATAGCTCCTCATGGGGCGCGCGGGGGGGGGGTGGTTCTGAGCTGTGCCCCTCCATGATGGCAGCAAACAGGGGAATCCTCCAGCTTCCTGTCCCCCCTCCCCAAATGTTCCTTGAGCCTCAGAAGGAGTAATACAGATGTCTTGTTTAAGACTGGACTCTCAGCAATAAATTATTCTCAGTCCTTGGACCACATACAGAGTCTCTTCTATTCATAGCTAAAAGAAGCATCTCTGACCAGGGCATTTTGACAGCATGATCATGTAGTAAACAACAGTAGTAGGTTCCTGTGGGCCTAGGCCCCTGACATGCTGAGTCCATGAGAACAGAGCTGCAGGGAGTCCCGAGCCACACACAGGAAGAGGAGGGGCACTTGGCCAGAACTGGAGTGGGGAGGAGACCGGGTCCCAGAAGGGACAGCATTTTACTCGAAGGCACATCCAGGTATGGCGGGTTCCTTCACTTAGGAAGTACCCAGGCTCAACACAGGCTCACTGTGCCTGCTTAGAACAGGCCCTCTGCGGGAAGCTTCTTCCCCGTGCCTTCACTTTAGGGTCAGAACAAAGGCATATTGCATATGATTCCAGGGCTGGCCAGTTGTTTACAGCTGTCCACAGCTGGCCTATGGTGCCCTGCATTGAGTGCACAGGCCAGGACTCTGCTTCCAAGCCAAGTCTTTCCCACTTTTGTCTTTGTGCTTAAGTTGGGGTTGGGGGGGCGGGGTACATGTGTTCATGTGTGCATGTGTTTAGAGGCCACAGACTGACATCAAATGTCTTGGTTTCTCTCCACTGAACTTAGAGCTCACCCGTTCAGCTACTTGTGTGAATACTAGGGATGACACTCAGGTCCTTGTCCTGTAGGACAATCATTTTACTGACTACACCTCTGTGTCAGGCAGGGAATGTTACTCTAGTGTCATAGAGGAGAAAACTGAGGCATGGGGTGAGCTAAAGATCTTGGGCCAAAGAGTGAGTGAGTTGGGGCAGAATTCAGAATCTCCCACCCAGAGCCCTGACATAGCTTGTGGCATCTCTGGCTCTGCAGCTTCCTCAGGCGCTGTGGGACTGAGTCTCTGTGTGTGCCTATGTCATCTTCCCTGCTGAGGAAGAGGCAGGAGGGCTGGAGGAGGATGCTGATGTCTTTCTCCACTCTGGATGCTACAGGTGCCATTCTCGAGAGAACCAGGGGGCCTCGGTGAGTCAAGACATGTTTCCAGATGAGACATGCAGTGTGAGGATAACTGAAGACGTTGAGTACTGCAGTGAGCCCAGCCTGCTGTCCACAGAGATGTAAGCCTGTGACCCTAAGCGTAGGAAAGGGTGGGAACCTGGGAACAATCCAGAGACCCCTCCTCTGGGCAGCTTGGGTTGCCTCACTGCAGAACACTTCCAAGAAACCTTTTAAATATTGCTTCTTAAACTATGAGACTGTGATCAAGTCATGGGTGTATTTCCTAGTGTGATACATATATAATGTATCAGTGTATATCAGTGTACATATATAATGCTTAAACAAACTTGTTTATGGGACAGCTTCTTTTAAGTCTGCCCTGAAGAGGTACAACTGGCACACTTAGGAATGAAGGTTTCCTTCTAGATCCGCTGGGTGGCTGTAATGACCATCTGATGAGAAGGGCCAGCGCTCTTTCTCCTTCTTCCTTTCTTTTGTTCTTTCTTTTTTTTATTTTTGAGATAGAGTTTCTCTATGTAGTCCTAGCTACCCTGGAACTTGCTTTGTAGACCAAGCTGGCCTCAAACTCACAGAGATCAGTCTGCCTCTGCCTTCCAAGTGCTGGGATTAAAAGTGCACCACCAGCTGTCCTCTTAAGAATTAGACCAGCATATGTTTTAGGAATAACTAGAAAGAAGGACCTTAAAGGTTCCAAACACAAAGTAATGTAAAAAGATGGAGGTGTTCATTACATAGCATATCTGTTGAGCTATCACAGAGCACCTGATAAATGCTGTGCTATTACGTATCAGTCAGCAAGCTTTACTCTTTAAGGAAATGCTTAGTTATTACGTGTTATCTCCACATGCCAAATGGCCACACCCTGTCTCATAAATAGACAGTTAATAATGATTGATAAAAATAAACAAAATAGAAGAACAGCAGAAGACAAAGTTATTGCAAAAGTATATATTGTTTATGAAGTGTGTGCCTAAGTATGTGCCACTGTAGGGTTCTTGTAAAAGGTTTATGCCTACTGCAGACACCCTTCATTCTCCTGAAAATGCTTTGCTATGTCCCAGCTTCTCAGGCCCTTAAAGTTAAGAAAGGCCCAGATGGAGAAATCTTTGTTCTTATTGAATACTTGTCTAACTCCAAATAAGCCAGCTTTGAATCCAGGAGATTTTACTGATTAGTTAGAAAGCTAAGAGATCACAGAAGAGGGAGAAAATGTGGAGCCTTCTAACCAACTGCCCACAGTGTGGTACCAGTGCCAAGGAGACAGACAAGCAGAATGAGTCCGGCAGCAACATAGCTGGAGTTGTGAGACGTGTTCCAGGCCAAGCAGAAGTCAGGTCTGCAAGAGTGTGGAGACAACTAAGCAGTAAGAAAATATACTGGGGATGGAAGCAAGGATCGGAAGGGAAAGAATATGAGATTCTCATGTCCCATCCCCTGCACAGATGTGCACATTCTTGGAATCACTGTGCTTGGCTGTAGGGGTGAACTCAGAGGAAACAGGCTGCACAATGTCAGCCTTCAAGCCTAGCTCAGTGGTAGGATGCTTTCATGGCATGCTCATGGTCCTGTGCTTCATCCTTGGCACTGCAAGAAAGCAAAAAGTAAACTTAACGAGAGATATTAGTGGTAGCAGTCTGTGATCTAATCCACACCACTGAGGGCTGGAATACAAGTGTGATTCTCAAACTGAAGACTAATCAGTGGAGGGTTATGAAGTTACTTTAGTGGATAATATAGCCACAGTCATTGAAAAAAGTAGTATAGAAATAATCAGAGAAAAGTGCATGCAAAAGTGGAGTGTCTCTTGTGGCTAGGTATGTCTATGACAGTGGGACTCTTACAATATATTTTTCGATGTGAGGCACCATAAAAAAGTTTGGAAGTCATCAACTAGAGGCCCTAAGACAGTAGTTCTCAGCCCATGAGTTGAAACCCCTTTGTGATTTGCCTAAATCATTTATAAAAGTAGCAAAATTACAGTTTTGAAGTAGCAATGAAAATAACTTTATGGTTGGGAGTTATCACAACGTGAGGAACTGTATTAAAGGGTCTCAGCATTAGGAAGGTTGGGAACCACTGCCCTGCTGTCTGCTGACTGGATGATTGCAGAATCATTCCAGGGAGTAAACTGTGTCCTTTTGAGAGTGAAGGGACAGTCAGGCATGGATAGTAATGAGAATGGCCGTAGTGAACAGCATAGACCCTCTCTGTAAAGATAGGCAGGCACCTAAGGTATTGGGCCTACAATTCTTCTTCCAACTTTCTCTATGCCCAATAGAGCCTCCAGTGGCTGAAATCAGAAATGTGAGGCTCAGGGGCAGATGTAGGAGGAGCTCAGGGTTAGATTATTTGTTTCACATGAGTCCTTGAACTCCAATCGGCAGCCCAGTGCGGGTGGGGGAATCTACTACACGGCTCCTGCACAGGGTATGTATCAAGAGCCGGGACGCCCAACAAGCAGGCCTGTAAAACAACATGATGCCTGAGAGCAGACACGGGTTTCTTAGCACACCCATATCCTGCTACCTATTCTGCACACATAGTACAGGTGCACAGGTGGACATTGCCTTCACTATGGGAAAGGAAACTGGAAATAGCAGCTGTCCTGGTGACACCTCTCAGCCTTCAGGAACAGGTGCTAAGGGTTCTCTGTTCCAGACTGTCCTACCACGATGATGAAAACCGACAGCTGACAAGTGCAGAGGAGAACAAGAGGGAGATCCAGCAGTCTCCAAAGAGGAGTTTCCTTCGCTCTGCCTCTCTCGGTAAACTCACACCTTGCTCAGCAGATGTAGGCAGTGGTCACCTCCAAGATGGCAATGGTCAGACACCAAGGAGCCACTGAGAAACTTTGGGCCTCCTTAGGCAGCCTCTGGAGATGGGCTGGGAGACATGCAAAGACAAGCTAGCTCTCCAAAGACAGAGTTTTTGGCCTCTCAGATGCCTTGGAGATAAGCCAAGGCATACAGAAAAAGAGCTTGAGTCTGATAGCAGTAACCCTCACACCTCACGCAAGAAAGAACCTCTTTCAGTCAACTTTCTGTCACTATAATAAAACACGTGAGAGGATCAGCTCAAAACCAAGAAAGACAAATTTGAGCTCACAGTTTTAGAAGCCCAGTTTATCACTTTTGGGTCTGTGGCAAGGTAGCCTATCGTGACCAGAAATGTGCCCTTTGCCTCCTGGCCAGGAATATAAAGAAAGTAAAGATTCATGATTTCTTTCAAAGACATATTAGCAAAGGTGGAAACCTCCCATAGGGCTCCACCTTTTAAATATTCAACCGGCCTTTCAACTGTAGCAAACTGGGGACTGAGCCTTTAACATATGGTCCTTGGTAGATGTGAACCTAAACTGTAGCGGAGCTGTCACAGGCCGGTGCCGTCACCCGTACCCTGATTCTAGTTCTCGGCCGCCTCTGCAGGTCGAAGGGCCTCCTTCCACCTGGAATGTCTGAAGCGGCAAAAGGATCAAGGGGGAGACATCTCTCAGAAGACAGCCCTGCCCTTGCATCTGGCCCATCATCAGGTATGCACCATGGACAGGCCACAAAGCATACCTCCCTAGGAGGATGGCGGACCCCAGACACCCTTCTGCCTCTCCCTCTCAGACCTCTGTTAGTACATGCATGCACGTGTGGTCACATACGCACGAATGTGTTTTATAAACTGATACAAGTCTAAACTGATGCAACTTCAGCTCAAGGCCAAAGCACTGTTTAAGCAGAGATTATTGTCCTGAACTTTCTAACGTAATGAATACAGCTTTATGCCTCCCTTAGATTTGCAGGTACCCAGAAGCTGGGGAGAGGAAGGAACAGTGGATGTAGGGACACTCTGTGTTCGATTTTCAAAGGTTTCTCCAAGTTGGTTTTGTCCATTTGTCCTCATGCCCACAGATGGGAAACAAGGTTCCTCTGTGTATGGCTGTACCACCTCCAACCTGTCTCTGTCTCCCAGAGATGAAGGTTCCCGCCACAGTGTTCTTTTCAACAAACATCACGTGACCAGTGAACACTGCTGAAAGAGTCACAGGGACAGTGGGGGTTCAGGGCACCCTAAGGGCTCTCTGAAGCTTCTGTGGGGAACGAAAGCAGACATGGTATTGTTAATCATCATGTTACAGGCTAATATCAAACAGAGCCCAATATAAAATACTCTACTTGGGATTGGCAGGGCATTATCAATGGGCCTATTTCGTTGTAAAAGTTAAAATAATGACTACTGGTTTTACCTAGGTCTTTATGATAGACACTATACCTCAAAAGCTTTATTTCACTTGACTTCACACTAGCCTATATAGGTCGGTGCGTGAAGAGGGCACTGGTGAATGCTAGCTCTGTGGAAAACACGTCATCATTGTCCTCTCAGTTCTAATGGGAAGGCTGGAGCGACTGAATCCAGATAATATGGATATTAGAGCCAGTCTAACCAGTGGATGATCCAGACTACTCAGTTGTAAGGTCCTTGAAGGGAAAAAATCATTAAAATGTTTCTGGATATCATTGAATCTCACACCAGGTCTCAGTGAGGTAGACAGGATTTGGGCTTTGAGAATTCTAGGCAGAACTCACTGGAAAAGAGTAACGTCAGAGTTCCTCAGGAGGCAGAGGGCTGAATGATCCCAGTAACTCCTTTTCTTATGTCCACAGGCATTGGCAGTGGCGGGTTTGAGCCCCCTCCTGCAGAGAAGTCATTCTCCAACCACATTCCCCAGGCCATGTCCCACACCCCCTGTCACTCCAGGCAGCCGGGGCAGGCCCCTCCAGCCCATCCCCACCCTACGGCTGGAGGGGGCTGAGTCCAGCGAGAAACTCAACAGCAGCTTCCCGTCCATCCACTGCAGCTCCTGGTCAGATGAGACCACTGCCTGTAGCGAGGGCAGTAGCACTGTTCGGAGAGCCCGGCCCGTCTCCCTCACTGTGCCCAGCCAGGCTGGAGCTCCAGGGAGACAGTTCCATGGCAGCGCCAGCAGCCTAGTGGAAGCGGTATGTGAATTCAAGCTCCTGGGGAGGGAGGGGCTCCAGAAAACAAGAGACTCTTGTACAGAGAAGGAAGCCTGGCTCCTTCCCAAGTAGATTGGGTGTCAAAAGATGCTTAAGGAAAGCCTGGCCTGTAGAACGTTACAACCATGACTATCCAAGCTGATAGTGAGGGCCAGTGGACCCTAAGGAAAGTTCTGCTGGCTCCCAGAGCTCGAATGTGCCAGGGGCTTGTTCCTACAAAGAGGGCCAGGATTCACTGTGTCAACTCTGACTGCTCAGGAGATCAGCTCCCCCAGAGCTTTGGAAGTCCACCAAAGGAAACTGGTGTTTTCAGGGCTTCCGGTGATTCTAGTGCATGAGTGTCCGAGTTTAAGATGGCACTTTTCCTCTGGGCTTCTATTCTTCCTCTAGAGAGATTTTAGTGCTATAAGTTCTCTGCCCCTGAGGAGCATCTATTCCAAATGTAGCACCACATTTTAGGGGCCTTTGGCAAACTGAAATTAACAGAGTGTGGCAGGACCCTTAGAAACGGTCTCCTAGGAGAACTGGTACCAACACAGCTCTCCCCAGTAAGAGGACTGTAAAGGTGTCAGCCTCCATCTCTAGACATGTCAAGCCCAGGCTGCATCTGTCCTGTGGTCAGACGGACCTGAGAGTGAGTTCAGTTAAGTAACTTTGGTTCTTTCCAACTCTGAAACTTAAACTTGATTGCCCTTTATTCTTCTCAAAAAATCTCTGAGAATCTTACTAGGTACAGAGACGACAAGCATAGTGAGACATCTGGAAAAACGGATTTCAGCTCTCAGGAGCTCCCACTGTGGTGGTGAGGACAGATGAAAAAGTAAGCATACTGCTGCCAGAATAAGCAAGATAGCAGTAGAAAGGCCAGGCATGGTGAGCAGAGAGGGATTCAGGCAGAGGGAGAGGAACAGATGCCTGGGAGAAAAAGAGAGCACCCTGCCTCTGCCACATTCCTCTGCCCCTTGGCTCAGAGACAAAGTAATCTTCCTTCTTGATGGTCACTAAAGCAGTGAGGAGGGAGGGCGGACACCTGGAGGGCAGCGCTTAACACCAGATAAAGTATTGCTTTTCGGAAAAGGCAACATAAAAGATGTCTGGGGGCCAGAGAGGAGAAAAGAAAAGATTTACCTGTGAAAAAGCAGAGTCCACAGCCCCTCTGCAGGTTTCTCCTCATTTGGGGTGATATGATAGTGTTTGAACCCCCCAATCCTCTGATGTGTGCACACCCACCTCCTTAGGTCCATACTCCATCTCTACTTTCCTGTGAGTGTCCCTCTTAGCACACAGACACACAAACATGCATACACACACCACACACATGCACACTTATGTAAACCTTCACCCATGCATACATATACACATCCCTATACACATACCCACATGCACACATTCTGCACAGACAGACGCTCTGCTTTGCAGCAGGAGCTAGGAACTCCAGTGACCACGCCCCCTCCTGTCTTCTTGCCCCTCTTTTTCAGGTCTTAATTTCAGAAGGACTGGGACAGTTTGCTCAAGATCCCAAATTCATCGAGGTCACCACCCAGGAGCTAGCTGACGCCTGTGACATGACAATAGAAGAGATGGAAAATGCAGCAGACAACATTCTCAGTGGGGGCGCCCAGCAGAGCCCCAATGGCACCCTCTTACCTTTTGTGAACTGCAGGGACCCGGGGCAGGACAGGGCTGTGGTCCCAGAGGACGAGAGCTGTGCATATGCCCTGGGGCGAGGCCGGAGCGAGGAGGCGCTCCCGGACAGCAGGGCCTACGTCAGCAACCTGTAGTCCACAGGGATGGCGAGACGCGGGTGTTTTTTATTCGTTTCAATGTTCCTAATGGGTTCGTTTCAGAAGTGCCTCACTGTTCTCGTGACCTGGAGGTAACCGGAACAGCGTCTTCATTCACTGCTGTCGGGACAAGCCTCAGAGCTGGGCGGTGTGCGGAGTCGGCTTTTCAGGGGAGAAGGCCATGGCCGTGGTGCAGGGCTCCAACACCTTCCCGCGGCAGCACCGCCCAAAGGACCCCACCCCCCTAAGCAAAAGGGTGTTTTCCCCTTGCTTGTATAAACAGTCATTTGCACATGTTCTGTCTGAGCCTGGCTGTCTCTAGGGAGCAGGGACCCAGGGATCTATGGCGGGAGTAAGCCAGCAACCCGGGTAGGGTACCGGGAGGTGGCTGCAAGGTTTAGCAGTGCAGACCTGGTCCCTTCAGGGACCCTTCCTCTTCAGGAGCCTAGATGCAGATGGCTGGAGCCAGTGCAGACCACACCACCCACGAGCTAGCCAGGCCAGGAGGGAACGCAGGCCGCTGCCTAGTAATTTTGGTTTCATGGTTTGATGGTTCTTGTTAGCATGTTGCGGTTTTCTGGGTTTTGGTTTCTTTATTATTTTTTATTTGTTGTGCTTTCCCGGGAGAAGGGAGGAAGAAGAGCGTCTACAGTTCTGCATCCTCACTCACTGTTTCCACATTTGCGTTATTTAAGTCGGATTTGGTTTTATTATATTCTTTAAATGGTGCGGTTTTCTCCCCCACCCCCTTTTTCTACCCATGGAGTGAGGGCTTAATATCACCACAGGAAGATTTATTTGCTCTGTATATGCCCAGTTACTTAATTTCCATAAGCAACAGCACCACCATCCCCACCCAACCCACCACACACCCCCCCCCCCCCCCCCCCCCCGTTTCTTTCTGGTTCCGTTGAGCTTCCCCATTAGCAGGCAACAGGCTGTTAGATAAGGTGTTGCGCGCCTGGGCGGTTGAGCTGAGCTCCTTTCTAAACTGAGTGTATGGATCGGTTCAGAGAGAGGATTTATGATCATCTGTGTGTCACACGTGTGTCCATAGTGGGTCGTCCGTACGTGCGTGTGTGCACCCATACGGTGCGTGAGCACCCCCTCCACCCCACCCCCACCCCCGCACAAAAATCCATAGATCCCGGTTCCGGTTTGACTGCAGGGAGTTCTGAATCTGGGGCTATTCGAAAGCAAAAACAAATCACTGTCTCCGCTTCTGCTTCTGAAACGAGAATCGGTAACTGCATTTCCTGTCCCACGAGATATGCAAAAGCAATGCAATAATATCCATTTTAAAATACGATTGTGAGTTGTGTCAGCATTAAAATTCTATTTTAAAAAAACCACAAAATTTAAGGGAAAAACTCAAGAAGACATTTTGCTTCGATATATTCTGTGTAATGTTTTATTGCATTGATAATGTTTCTGTTGAAGAAACTGTTATACTTGAATTCAGGTCAGTTTCAGTATTTTTCAAATATTTTTTTAAAACTGAATTGCAATTGTGCCAAGCAAATATAATGACTTAAGTTTGTTTTAAAATTCACTTCTTGTATATTTTGCTGCATGTAAAGTAAATCATTTTGTATTTGGAGTGTGACAAGCTTTACCTTTGAACTCTTAAGTGCTTTTTCTACGTGTGGTTGGGGAGGAGATGGTTTTCTTTCCTTTGCAAAGTGAAGGAAGGTATCCAGGTGTCAGTCTTCCTCATTCTGCTCTCCAGGGCAGGTCTGGGAGGCACCATTTTGCATATCTTATGTTTTGTTTCCATTTCTCTCAATCTTTCCAAACTGGGTGGGAAGACAGCCAGTCCATGCCACATCTTGCAACGCAAGATCAGGACATGTTTCATCCAGGGCTTCACTTGCTGCCTTCTGCCATCCTCTGTGGATACGTGTCCACGATGCTCCTGTGGAGAGGTGGCTGGTTTTCCCAAGTACTCCCACAGCACACATCTCAACTGAGAGGATGAGGTGCCCAGCCGACTGATAGAACAGATTCATCTTTGACACATGACTTACCCAAACACAGATAGCCATAGCTATGGCTAGAGAAAGGTGACTGGATAGAACTACTCATCCTTTCTTTTCTTCCAAAGCCAGAAGGCAGGAATCTGGAAAAAGGCAGGGGCATCAGGAGCTCATAGAAATGAAAGGAACCGATTGTATGGGTCTTTCCTTTAGGCTTGTCTTTGTCTGCCTTCAGCAACTCTTAAAATTAGTATCAGGTCTTTCGGTTGTATCTCAACAAGAGTGATTAAAAGGAAAGGCTTTGGAGAAAATAAGACTCAATCATTCACCCAGAACTTACCTACATACAGAATGTCTTCCAGTCCTAGTATCCTTCCAGGAAATTATATGAGAATCTGCTAGAAATTCCAGGAAGGATGTTCCTTCAGGAAAGATGAATCTGCTCTCTGGCTGTTCAGTGAAAATGTGGAGAGAGAAGCCCAGTGTCCACAAGTCAACCAGAATCTAGAGACAGCATTTCTCCTTGGATTTCCATGTGCCGTTAACCCAGTGTTTGTGCATTCTTTGCAGAACCCATAAGGGCTTCTAGATATGAGGATTAGATGGCATCCTTTGCCTTGTTTCTGAAAAGTTCTGCAACTATGTTGATGTGAGTGTGGTGACGACAGAGAGGGGCGCCCTCTGACTGGTTGCCTGGTTCTTGCATACTCATGAGCCTAGGGAAATGTGTTTTCATTATCCCACACACAGACGGGCCTACTGCGCATACTCAGTCTCTCCATGCTGCCTTGGTTTCCTGTAGAAGCTTTGCTCTGCATTGCCAGATTCTCCTGGCAAATGACTAAAAAGGCATAAGCTACAGGCCAAGCTCTTGCAGCCCTTACCATGACTCTGCCCAATGTGGTTCCCCAAACTCCCCTTCACCAGTCACAACCACAGGCTGCCTTCTCCTTATGGCCAAGAAGACCAGGGTAGCCTTTCACTCGTACACTCATACATCATACACTTATGATGCACACATAGCATCATCAGCGTCAATGAACCCCTTGCCCTTTGTTGCTAGAAAGGATGAAGGTTCAGTGGACAGTGGGTTTTCATGCTTGGCTTCATGATCACCTGAATAAGACTGACACATGCTGCCTGTCACCAGGTCAAGGGGGTTCAGTCAGGAGGAAAGCCGGTGTCATGTATACTAGACTGTCTGCACTCACCCAGCATAGAATTTTCTCAATGACTGCTTCGAACATAATTATCAGACCTTCTGCAGTCCTGACAACCCATGAATGGCAGGGGAGTTAGCCTACAGCTGGGGACCAAAGAGGCATGAAGGAGTGTAGGCCATGTGCTCATCTCTCCTAGGACTAGCTCTATCTCTTTTATTTCTGTTCTTTTCATGTGTAAGGCCACATTATAAAGACAAAATTCAGCTGTTTCCTTTCTGCCTGGTCCTAGAAGGTTCATCATATCTTCTAAGATTCAAAGAGCAACTTTCCTTGGCCTTGTTTAGTTTGTAAATGTTTTCCCTGAGAGTTGTGATCTCATCTTTTCTTACCCTGACTCTGAGCCCAAGGTCTAACTCTGTTGTTTTCTCTCCTCTGGTACCCTGGTTCCAGATTCTGGGTACTATGAGAAGAAGGTCTGTGTGTGCTCTTTTCTCATAGCTCTCAACCATCCAGGGCTCCAGACACCTGACTGTACACAGTACACAACCCCTCCTTTCCCAAAATCAGCTCGTTTCCGAGGATATTCTGGAAGTCAGTAGAAGGAAAGAAAGCCTGTAGTGCAGAGCTCCACTGCTCAGGCCCAGAGAGCAAGGATCCAGATCAAGCGTGGAATACAATCTGGTAATCAGAATTCTTAGACTTCTCATACCACATTTCAAATGTGGCCAAGGGGAAGGATGGTCCCTACATCCCGGGACCTTAAGTGACTGAAATATCTCATTCAAGAGCTAGAAACAATTGGGCAAGGACCTGAGGAGGGATTGTCTGGCTTTCAGAAGAACTACTCAGAGGCCGGGGAAGCCAAAACTTGCTCTAAGTGTCCCAGCTGACACTGTTCCTCAGCAAAGCCCTGGCTCTGAAGCAGGCGCCAGCACAGAGAACTAGAGGGTGTGTAGAAGGAAAGGGTACATGCTCAGACCTTCTGTGTCATCTCATCAGATGGAAAGCAGCTTCTGTGTGCTCCAGCCTTGGCAAAGGCTGATGGCTTCATGATCTGCTTAGAATACATTCCTACTCTAGCTATTTTTCCAGCTAAGTCAACCGAGTTAGAGACATGTGGTCCTTACCTGGCCATATGAGATCCCTTCACTGCATCTGGCCAAAGAATTTACCAATAGGAAAGTTGGGGGAGCCTGGGTCTCACCAAAGTCCATGTTCTACAGCGGTCACCCTGGGGAGAGGCATTGTGGAAGGCTGTGAGTGGAAAAGCACCCCATCTATGACGTCAGTAACAGACGTCTTCCCCACCTTCAGCGTTTACTCCCCTGCCTCTCTTCCTTCTCCTCCCCTCCTCTTCTTTGAAAGCCCAGAGGGAATAAGAGGTGAAAGGAACCATTTGCAGATTCTTACAGTGTCTCTTATGCCATATCTTCACCTTGTTAGGGAAACAATTGAATCACACACACACACACACACACACACACACACACACACACACCCCCTAAGGCACAAGTGCTGAGGTGATGGCCTCATAGTGATTATTTCTACAGAAAAGGACTGTGGTAGACATGTTCAACTTGTTCATTGTGTGGCTATGTATCCCAGATCATTTGTAGATGATGTCCTGTTATAACAGAAAAACACTAAACATCTTTGAAGAGGAACATGTGGAAGAAACTAGAACAATTTCCAAGGATGAAAATGGTGGCAACTTTATTCATCGACAGTGAGGAAATGCTGCCACTTCTAGACTTGTCCTTTTCTCTAACCATCAAGAGGTTTGGTCCATGTAGTACATGATACAGACCTGCTCTTCCCAGTGTGTGAGGAAGCCCTGACAACCTATCTCTGAAAGGGAGTTGGAGAATGTAGCTGGATATATCAAGCATTGCAAACCAATTCAATACTGAGAGTAAAACTGAGAGTCTCAATACTGAGTGAGACTCAATACTGAGTTGAAATTTTTCTGTTATGTTTTTCTTAGGTCTCTGCTAGCAATAAGGAAGACAAGGCCAGGCAAATGCAATGAAAATTGAAATGTCATATTGCCAGAGCCAAACTGTCTCAGATGCTTACTGCTTTAGAAGTGTATCCCTCGTCCCCCTGGGAAATCCTATGCACCCCAATTCCCCAGAATTTAAATGATCTGTTGTATAAAGGTTACAGAACAGGTGATGTTCTACTTTCTCCAGCATAAGTGAGTCAATTAATGCAAATTTGCCACTTAAAACTTCCCTCATGCAAGACTCAGCAGGGTCTTTACAGAGACAATTTGGGGAGGCAGAGGCTATAGGGTTATTTTTTCTTTTCCTTTTTTTTTGGGGGGGGAGGGAGCAGTGTGAAGGTACTGGGGGGTTGAGCCAGGGGCCTTCCTTGTGCATGCTGGGTAAGCACGTTAGCTTTTATTTTGAGACAGTCTCTGCCTCCTAAGATTTCCCAGCATGAAAATCTACACCAAAGCTATCAGCAGGGAATTGAAGACAGGTGATTTGTAAGCAAAAAACCCCTGAGAAGATACCTTAGAAGACATCACAATGACCCATAAGCTAAGGGCACTTTTCTGTTCACCACACAGCACACATCCATATCTGCATCCTATCGCCCAGACTTGAAATCCACCTCTCAGCCTTCCTACCAGACCTTCTACCCATATGTCCTGCCCTGCTCAGATATGTGTTATTTGTTCACTGCCTTGAACAAAGCCTGGTTGGCAAAGGAACAGCTGGGTTTGCACACATCTGTGGTGATTGCAGTGAAGGACAGCCTGTGGGAAAAGAAGTCATTGGGAAACAGGGTGGCAAATCCCCAGGAGTGAGCGTTGCAGTGTCTGCCTCTCTCATAGTACTGCAAGTCTTCTTTAATCTGCCAGTGTTGCTAAGGGAAATGGCCCTCCATGTAAAGGGTCCACATAAAGCCGCTCCCACCTCCAACTCTCCATGTCTACTCAGTCCACTTTATGTCCCGAGAAAACCTGTGTCATGTGCCATGCCTGTTTCCAGAGAGGCATGGAAAATGAGCAGGGATTATGTCACTCATATACACCTGCAACATCCCACACCTGCTCCTCCAGGCTCCACGACACCACAGTCCGACTGTTGTAAATATTGTTGTACAGTTTGTAATCATCAAATAATCCTGTTGTCAAAGGCCCTGCCTGCTGCGCCTTCTCCACCTCGAGCAAGGCCAGGGAATCCAGAAGGGAAAGCCTTCGAGGACAGCTTCAGGGTCCATCTCTGTGTGAGACGCTACTGTATATTCCTGTAAGATTGCATTTTTATCTAAGGAATGATGTTATTTAAAAAACAAACAAAAACGCAAAAAAGAATTGCAAATAAATTTCTTAACAATGTCGATCTTGGTTTAATCAGTATCTGCCCTGTTCCACACCTCTCCTTTTCTCCTGTTCCTACAGGTCACAGAAATAGATTTAACTCTTAATATTTCACTTGCATTGGATCCTTCAAAGCGGGAGGGGGGAACAGGGTAGGTGACTCCAGCGTAATCCCTAACTTCATGACCACAGTGGATCTTACATAGATGTTCTTCCATCTATGAAAAGGTCAACAAAAAATAGCCAAAGGTGAGTAAGGAGGCAGAATAAGAGAAATGAAATGGTTAGCTCAGAAAATAGAAATATTATCCCCAAACTGATTCTGGATAAGGTGGGGAGGGGGATATACTAGGGAAGGGGAGAGAAAGGATGTTTAGCACCTTGCAGTCATCAACTGCAAGGTTCTGTGGTTACCATGACAATGTAAACTGGCTCATACAAAGCTTCCAGAATAATCTCCATGAAAAACAGAATTGTAGAAGAGATTCAAGGGGCAGGGGAAGCAGCTCAGGAACCTATCTCCTGTCTAGAGAAGACTACTCTGCTGGACTCTGCTCGGAGTCTACTGATGCCTTGAAATCCCCAAAGAGGAATGCCTGAACAGCCAATTTAGCTTTGGCAAGTTCAGCTTTTAGCCCAGCAGCAGCCACATGCCCCACTCAGCCTGAAGCAGCAACTGAACCTTCAACCAGAGCAGCTGGCATGGAGTCTGTAGGAGTCACAGCAGATGGAAAAGTAAATCATCCTGAGCATCAAAGATCTGTACTCAGCAGAGATTGCTGCTTCTAATCACAGAAGTGCAAACACAGAGGCAGGAGGTCATTATTGTACCCCTATCATTGAAAGTTGCTTTCCCCAATCAACTGAAGTGACTTCCCAGATTTAAAGGGCCAGTACCCTTTTCCATCCATCTTCTCCTCTTTTCCTCCTTCGGAAACTAGACATTAAAGACTAATACATCCAAAAGCAACTATTTAGATAAAGATCATTAGAAAGTGATCACCCATATCCAGAGAAAGATTGTCCTCAGGAAAGATGCATGAGAGCCTAAGTTCAGATATCATACTCATCAAAACTGACCCAGGTATGGAGCTTACCCTTCTTCCTTATATATAGGCTTATAGCTCATCACTCCGGAGGCTGAGGCAGTAGGTGACTAAGTTTAAGACTAACCAACCCTACAGCATGAGTTCACCCTTCTTCCTTATATATAGGCTTATAGCTCATCACTCCGGAGGCTGAGGCAGTAGGTGACTAAGTTTAAGACTAACCAACCCTACAGCATGAGTTCCAGGCCAGCCTGAGCTACAAAGAAAGTGTGTCTAAAAACAAAAACAAACAATGGGTGGGGGGAAGCTCCAAGGAAACCAGGCCCCACAAAGATAGAGCAACCATAAGAAAGATGGAGGAGGGGACATCGGATTTCCAGAGGTACCACATTTTAGATTCAACCATTCATTTTGCAATAAGAAATCACAAAACATACAAAGATATAGGAAATTTGGACTAATTCCAAAGGGGGAAAAAATTAACAGACTATCTCTGAATAAGATCTGGGAAAACTACTAAACAAAGATTATTCTCTGTTATAATTGCACTTATTTGTTTGGGGAGACAGGGAATACAGTGCCACGACATATGTGGAGGTCAGAGGGAAACTTTCAGGAACCACTTTCCTCCTTTCCAGGGCTCTAACTTTCTTGATGATCTCAAAACTAAAGAAGAATGTAGAGGAAGTCAAGGAAATGGTAACAATTAGAGCAGCAAGTATGTAATCCTAGTGTGGAAACCAGAGAACAGAGGACTCCAAAGGCTAGCTGAGTAGCAGATAGTCTAACTTAGCCAGGGTCAGTGAGACACACACACACACACACACACACACACACACACACACACAGGGGGGGATGCTATATGACATAGCAAATGAACAAGAGATTAACAGTAGTCTGCCCTAAAGAATAATTTTTAAATTAAATGGCTCAAAATTTCCAAATCAAAGACAAGGATGGCGCAGTAGTTTGGGTTTTGCTTTGTTTTAGGAACAAACCAAGCGTATTGTGTCTCACTGAAGTCTCTTTAAAAAAAACTTAGTCTTAAAGATCCAGTCTCAAGGAAAGAAATCACATAATTCTCCCAATAGAAGAAGCAGGGTAAGCTTTTGACAAAGCTTATCATACAGACATGATAAAACTCTTAGAGAAATTAAGAAGAGCAAGAAGGTAAATGTTATCTTTATTTGCAAATGGCATGATTCTATACTAAAAAGACCCTTCAGACTCCACCAAAAATCTTTTATATTCAATAAATAGTTTCAGGAAATTTTCAGACTACAAAACTCAGTAGTGTTTAAAAAACAAATTGAAAAATATTCCACCCACCACGCATGGTGGCACACACCTTGGATCCTATCACTTGAGACAGAGGACAACATGATCTACACACTGAGTTCCAGGAGAGCCAGGGCTACTCAGACCCCTACCCCCAATACACACACACACACACACACACACATGCACACACACCATTTCATCCATTCACAGTAGCCCCTGCAAAATAAAGTACCAAGAAATAATCCATGTGGCTGATGTGTAAATCCCTTTAAAATGAAAGCCTAAAGACACTAAAAAGAGGTAGCAGATATCGAAAAGAAAACCTATGTGCTCCCAAGTTGGCAGGCTTAAAATTGTGATAATGGCTATGTTACCAAAAATAATCTGTTGATTCAGGGAAATTGGCATCAAAATTACAATGATATTCTTCACAGAACTTGGAAAAATAATCCAGAACTTCATATGAAAACACAAAGGACTCAAATAATCAAAGCAATCCTTAGAAGGAAGAACATAACTGGGTGTGGTGTCACACTCCTTTATCCCAGCACTCGGGAGGCACATGCAGTGGAACTCTGTGAGTTTAAGGCCAGCCTGGTCTACAAGTGAGTTTCAGGACAACCAGGGATATATAGAAAGATTCTGCCTCAAACAAAAATAAATTAATTAATTTTAAAAAGCCATTCAAGAAATGGTGCTAGCAAAACTGATATCCACTTACAGGAAAATGAAGTTGGATCTCTACAGAAATAATTTAAAATCTGAAACTGCTAAAGGAAAACATAGGTAATACACTCCAAGAATAGTTATAAGCAGGAACTTCTGAACAAAATTCCCACATATGAAATAGCACCAAAAACTGACAAGGTGGTACACACCTTGGATCCTATCACTTGAGACAGAGGACAACATGATCTACACACTGAGTTCCAGGAGAGCCAGGGCTACTCAGACCCCTACCCCCAATACACACACACACACACACACACACACACACACACACACACACACACACATTCACATACACCATTTCATCCATTCACAGTAGCCCCTGTAAAATAAAATAAATGGAATCACATGAAATAAAAGGTTTCTATATAGCAAAGAAAACTATCAGCAGACTGAATAAAGAATCTACCAAGTGAGAAAAAAATCTTTTTAAAACGGGGTTAATATTTAGAATATATAAAGAATTTCAAAAATTAAACAAAAAAAAATCCCAAAGCTGACAATCAATAAATATACTAGTGAAATGGAGAGTTCTCTAATGCAGAAACACAAATGGCAAATAAAATTTTGCTTAAAAAACTTTTTTGGTTGGTCTTATTTTTTTTTCTTTTGTTGGTTTTGAGACCAGATCTATATAGCCCTGGCTGGCATACAATGTATGAGTCTGCTTCTGCCTCCTGTACCAACTACTGGGAGTAAAGGTGTAATTCACCATAACTGCTACAGATAAAATTTTTTTAATGTGCACTGGTGTTTTGCTCTGGGTGTCCCCTGGTCCCCTGGAACTGGAGTTACAGACAGTTGTGAGCTGTCATGTGGATGCTGTGACTTGAACGTGGGCCCTCTGGAAGAGCAGACAGTGTTCTTAACCACTGAGCCATCACACCATCCCTACAGATAGATATTTTTAAAGCATACAATGGCCTTAGCTATCCAGTAGTGCAAATTAAACTTCTTTGGGATTCCACTCCTGTTACAACTCTGGGGTAGGGGGTGAGAAGTATCCTGACTGTTAAAGAATTCAAGCTAAACCTGGAGCTGCTAGGACAGCTCTGGCAGCTGGAGCTGCAATAGGACAGCTCAGCTCTGGAGGGAAAGGTATCCTGACTGTTTAGGAAGTTAGACTATACCTGAAGCTGGGGTGTGGTGGGAGATGGTCTCCCTGCAGGATAGAGCAGTCCTGCTCTTCTGGAGGAGTTGTGACAGCTGAACTTTGTACGGCCCCTCTCCCCCATCTAAAAGGGGCTTCCCAGGTGAGCTCTGCTTCTTCTCTTAGGCCCAAGATGTTGCTTCTTTTGCTTCACTCTGCTAATGGGGAAAACCCCTGCAGAAACCTAGCAATCTCCTCTGATTCCAGCAAAAAGTTACTTTTTCTACTCTGCTTTGCTCAGTCACCTAAGGGATGTCTTAGCAAGGTTCCTCTGTTCTTCTGTTCTGTTCCACCTTGCTCAGCCACCCTAAGGCTAGTCAAGTGAGAATCTATTCCTTTCCCAGACCTGGGCTGATGTCTTGGCTGATCTCCCAGAGCTGGGCAGGTATTCTTCTTTCAGAACTGGAGAGGCCCCCTGCTAGGTCTATTCTTTTAGGACATGTCCTTTACCCAGGACTGATCAGGTGTGACTATTCTTCTCCCAGACCTCGGCAGCACCCCCCTGCCAGAAATGAGAAACTAAACTTTATTTTATTCTTTCTCATAAAATAGCTACTAGAGTACAGAATGGAGTTTCTTGAGCTAAATTTACTCTCTTCAGGTACTATTTCATAACTGTAAAATTTCTACTGTCATGAATTGTAATGTTAATATGTGTTTTTTGATGGCTTTAAGCGATCCCTGGGAAAGGGATCAAATCCCCAGATTGATAACCATTGTCCTAACCTATAATGTCCATTAGATATGTGTAAGGGGTGTGAGTGTAGGTACAAGTACACACCATGAAACGAGTAAGGAGAGCATGCCGGGGTGGAGGGGGGTGGGGGGGTGGGGGGTGGGAGTGGAGGGGGCATAGGGGTGGGGGAAGAGGTCTTGCAGAGAATGTGCAGCAGGAAAACATGATGTGAACGCAGAAAGGAGGTCACTAAGAGTGTGTGATCAGGGGAGAGAGGGGTGGGAAGACTATGGGATGAGAGAATCAACAGAAACAAATAAAACCTACAACTGTGTATACTAATTTTAAAATTTTAGGTTGGGCGTGGTGGTGCATTCCTTTAATCCTAGCGCTTAGTTGGCAAAAGCACACATATCTCTGTGAGTCTGAGGCAAATCTGGTCTGCGTAGTAAGTTCCAGGACAGCCAGAGTTACAGAGTTACATAGTGAGACCTTGTCTCAAGAAAGAAAGAAAGAAAGAAAGAGAGAGAGAGAGAGAGAGAGAGAGAGAGAGAGAGAGAGAGGGAGGGAGGGAGGGAGGGAGGGAGGGAGGGAGGAAGAAAGAAAGAGATGATAAATGAAGCCAAACTATGTTTCTCTAAAGACATCTGTAAAATTTAAAAACTTTTAACTACATAAACAAAAAGAGTTATGTGTGGTGATATGTTTCATATTTAATAAAGCCTGAAATACTCAGATATTAACACACAGTCAAAACCTAGGCAGACAGCTCAGGAATTTCTTGATCCTTGAATACAGGGACAAACAGCTGAGATTCAATGGCACACACCTTTAATCCCAGCACAGAGAAAGCCTGGCAGTGGTGATCCCATAACTCCAGAGACAGAACTTCCAGTGTTTCTGAGACTTCAAGGCTGAGTACCAAATAGAGTAGCTCCTGCCTTTAATCCTAACGTGGATGGGATACAGCTGGTGAGAAGGGCATTTAAGGCAGTGTAGAAAACCAGAGAGGCAGAAGAGACCAGGAGTGAGACTGAGGAAGGTGGAAGACAGCTGGGTGAGAATTGACTGTGGTGTTTCCTCTCTCTGATATTTCAGCCTTTCCCTGATATTTGGCTCTGAGTCTGTTTCCTTACAATCTGAATTCATGCAAGAGTTATGGGAAGAAATGGAGGTAAGTCTGATCAAAATGCATTATGTAAATGATGAAATTCTAAAAGAATTATTAAACAATACTATATTATTAAATAAATTACTTTGATATAACAAAAAGCCATGCAGAAAAAGCCCCTAGTGAACATCGCACATTCAATGGTGAAAGATGAATGCTTTCCTCGAAGATCAGGAGCAAAGCAAAGATGTCCATTTTTGCTATGGGTATTCAAAACAGTACTATAAGTACTGGGGGGAAAACCAAGCATAAAGTAGCAAAGTATGACATAAAGTCATCTCTTTTCACTCACGGGATATGTAGGAACCCTGAATGATTCCACACACAAAGAACGATAAACTAGGGACTGGAGAGATGGCCTCCAGAGGACTAGGGTTCGATTCCCAGCACCCATATGGCAGCTCACAACTGTCTATAGTTCCAGTTCCCAGTTCCAGGCAAACATCAAGGTAAATAAATAAAAATAAATAAAATTTAAAAAAAAAGAACGCTAGACTAATAAATGAGTTTGGCAAAATAGCAGAAAACAAAACACACAAAACCAGTTGCGTTTCTTTGGTGTTGGGATTAGAAAATCCACAGCTTTATACAGCCCAGGCAAGTGCTGGGCCCATGAACTATATTCCCTGCATGAGTTACATTTCTAACAATGAACAATATGGAAATAAAATTATGAAAACAGTTCTGCTCTCTTTCTCTGCTTCTTCTTCTCCCTCCCTTTCTCTTTCTTTCTCTCTCTCTCTTCCCCTCCCCCATCTGTTCCTTCAATAAACTTAACATGGCTCCTTGAGAGAAAAAAAAAAAAAACAGAACAGTTCCATCTATGATAGTTTCAAAAAGAATGAAATACTTAGGAACTAATTTAACCGAGGAAGTTAAAAAAAATAAACTTATACAAGGGAAATTACAAAGTATTTCCAGATGAAAAGGCATAATAAGAAACACATTTTATATTCAGAGATATGATGTCAAAACTACTCAAAACAGTCATAAAACTCCATACAGTTTCTATCAAACTCTCAATCATGTTTTCTGCCAAAACAGAAAATTCACTCTAAAATTCACAGGGAATTACAAAGGAATTCAAAAATTCAACACAATCCTGAAAAATAAGAGCAAAGCTGGAGCCTTATACTTTCTTATCTCAAAACCTAGAAAACAGTAAGGTTGTAGAATATGGGTTAAACACAGATATAAGGTCTGTCCCGGCTGGTTTTGTGTGTCAACTTGACCCCAGCTAGAGTCATCAGAAGGGAGCCTCAGTCGGGGAAATATCTCCATGAGATCCAGCTATAAGGCGTTTTCTCACAGTGATCAATGGAGGAGGGTCCAGCCCTGGTGGGTGGTGCCATCCCTGGGCTGTTGGTCTTTGTTTCTCTAACAAGTTGAGCTGAGCAAGCCATAGGCAGTAAGCCATCAAGCAGCTGCCCTCCATGGCCTCTGCATCAGATCCTGCCTCATGTGAGTTCTTGTCTTGACCTCCTTTACTGATGAATAGCAATGCTGTCAAACAAACCCTTTCTTCCCCAACTTGATTTTTGGTCATGGTGTTTCATCACAGCCGCAGAAACCATAGCTAAGACATGGACCAATGGAGCGCCATAGAGAGATCCTATAAATAATTCCTCATAGACATGGTAAGTCATCTTTGAAAAACACTGAAAGCCATTTATTATAGGAGAGGTCAGTGTTTTCAACTGATAGATCTTAGAAAATTAAATGTTAATGTGGAAAAGAATTAAATTATATCCTTATCTAATCCAACATTAAAAAAATAACACTGAATCAAGAGCATAAATGTAAAAGCTAAAATTATAAAATATTTTAGAATTAATATAAAGAAATATAACCATGGCAGTGGATTAGGCAATAATTCTTTTTTTATGTGACATGAAAAGAAATAGATTACAAAATAAAAGGTAGCCTAATAATTTGACTTCAAGAAAGTTTAAAACAAAGGTGCCTTGCTAAATGTGGAGCTTCTGTCTGAGATTCCAGCATTCAGCAGGCTGGGGTAGTAGAGTTCCAAGCCTAAAGACAGAGAGATACATGTGAGAACTTGCCTTAAAAAGTTAAAAAGAGGCCTAGAGCGTGAAAGAAAATATTTGTAAATCATATATTTGGCAAGTAATTAATAAGTTGGACAGTGGTGGTACAGTATTCAAGAGGCAGAGGCAGGTAGATTTCTGAGTTTGAGGCCAGCCTGGTCTACAAAGTGAGTTCCAGAACAGCCAAGTCTACACAGAAAAACACTGTCTCCAAAAAAAAAAAAAAAAGAGATATGTGATTAATATTTAGAATATGGAGGGAGCTAATATTCAACAACCAAAAACCAAATAATTGAAATAATTGATTAAAATGATATAAACGTTGGCAAAAAAACTTGCGTAAAATTTTTTCTAATTTTTGTGTGTGTGTTTCCAATAAGCACAAAGAAAAAAATTCAAATTACTAATCATATTTTCAAAGACAACCTATAGCCACCCACTAGGGTGGCTAGAAGGCCGCAGTGGAGGAGGAAAAGAAGGAACCGGAGGAGTGTTGACAGGAAAGGAGAGAAACTGACAAATGTGCACCGCTGAAGAGAAGGTGATGGTGCAACTGCCGTGGGAAAAGACGGTCTCTCAAGCAATTAAACGCAAAATCGCTGTGAGACCACTGATTCCATTGCTACATACATCCAGATAATTGGAAGCAGATTCTCAGTTGTTCCTAATAAACTAAGTGCCGAACAACAGAGGAATGGACGAATAAAACCCAGTGCCTGTATAAAGCATCGCATCATTTGGCCTTAGAAAGAAAGGCACCTGCTGTGGAATAGAAAAACCTTGAGGATATGAGGCTAAGTGAAATAAGCCGTCATAAGACATACGTATGGTTCCCCTTATATGCTATACTTCATGTAGCTAAACGTCAGACGCAGATGATGATAGCTGCCAGGAGTTGAAGGGAAGGCAAGGGGCGGATTTCTGTTTGACAGGTATAAAGGTTTGGTTTTGTGAGCTGTGGATTACTGGGCAAGACTATGGTGATGGTTGTAATGACTATGAGTGTATTAATACTATTGAACTATCTGGCTAAAAATTTTTGTCGCTTTGATGCTGTGACTGTTTAATCCCAGTCCAAGAAATATATATAATGAAATAATTTGAATATAATTATAAAAATGGAAAAAACCATTCATTCTCCCTATTGATGATGGAGGCGATTTGGGGAATTGCAGGTAACAGCCAACGAATATTCCTCTCTCCACCAGAGCATTCTCAACCTTCTCCACTGCCAAGACCTGATCTCAGCAATAAACAGTTCCAAAGGCCCAAGAAAGGAGCAAAGGATTGACCTTGTCTAAATTCAAGACTTGCTTCTACAACAGACACAGCAGAGGTATGCTTGGCAGGCACCAACCTATAGGATCACCACATACTGGTAGAGAACCATCAATTGTAAGTAGCTGCAAATTGCCAGTAAACATTCAAATACTAAAGTTTTAAGGTGTGTTTTTAATCACCTAGAATATATGGCACTACTCTGTTGTGTAGGGTGAGCTCCCGCAGGGCTGCGGCTGGGTTGATTCCTGACTGTTTTCACCTAGCTTTAATCTGCCTTTTGTGACTGCTGTTTCTGTCTCTAGTACCTTCCATTTGAGTCACCATGTGGTTACTGGGAACTGAACTCAGGACCTCTGGAAGAACAGTCAGTGCTCTTAACCTCTGAGCCGTCTTACCAACCTCTCCCACTCCCCACCCCCACATTTGAAACATGTGAATCTTGTCTGAGAGTTCCCTAAATTAGGGTGCAAAGCCTACACAAAACTTGGCTGGGGGAGGATTTAGCAAACCAAGAGGTCTCCTAATTGAGAATCCACATTTGGCATTGTCCCTTTGGGCAGCTTAGATAACAGGTTTTGGTTTACGGAAATTGACTTGTTAGAGGTGTGAATTGGATAACAAGTTCCTCAGGCAGTTCTATAGAAAATGTTGGGAATCACTAGCATTGGACTTTGATTCCTGATAAAAACAAAAGTCAATAGTTGAGAAAACTTAATGTTTTTGTTACTCCACAGAATAGTAATAAAGGGCTTGAGGGTATAATAACAAAATTTGGGGGAAAAACTCTGGCTTTTTATAAGGTATATAGCACATGCACAGGGAGAATGCAAGATTCATGGCTATAATAAAAATGTCAAATTTTGGCGGCTAATGATGATATGGTCTGCTGTCCATAGATTACTGAAAGTGGGCTTTGGTGGGATTTTCTATTGCCACTGGCAGACCAGCCTCCAAACAGCCCAGGGCTCTAAAGGAAACCACAGCATTGGTGTAAGCTAAGACTTTTCTATCTGAGATGATAAAAGAAAAAGCCACTCACATGCTCTCTTCATGGTTTCCGTTTTTGTTTTTCTCTGTTCTTCCTGTCCTGTCATTTCATGTTTTTCTGCAATTTATCTACCCCAACAAAATCTTTCAGACAATACAGGAGTTACATTCTATTTTTCAAGTGAATGATTACAGGTAGAACATGTTTTTCATCTCCCTTACATGATTAAAAACAGTCATACCAGTAATCTACATACAATACATCTAAATAACTTGTCACAGATTAATATATCATGAGCAAGCAGTGAGCAGTTTTTCTCAGCCAACTCTTTTGTTGGTGTGGGGCCCAGAGCAGCTTGACCACACAACTGCCATGACAGGCTTAATGAAAGACAGGCAGAGAGCAGATTCTTGCTGGTACCTGGTGATTCCAGGAAGGGCCCATGAGTGGACACCATCCAGGCAGGAGCCAGAACCTGAGGGGAAATACATTCTAAACATTTCCTTCCTGGAAAAGGGACATTAACCATGGAAGAGATAATCTCCAGGTTCACATCTGCTGATCTGCTAAATGTTGAGACATCAAAGCAGCAAATGAATTCATAACAGGTAACCCTAGCCCGAACTTGAACCAATCCCAGAACTGTAACCCCACAGCTCTGAAGCCCCTAGAGCCCTCCCCCCAATAAATATCCTTGCTGCTCAAGGTCACTCCTACTTCACAGCATAAACAGAGTGACCTAAGCTAGCTTGTCAATAAAGAGACTCATTGCTGTTGCATCAGATCTGGTCTCTTGGTGGTCTTTTGGGGGGTTTGGACTCTGGGCACAACATTGACAGGCTTCAAATTGTAGTTACAAAGAATGAATCAATCACTTTATTATCTATGTTAAAAGGTAATCATACAAGAAATCTTAAAGAAATCATAAACCTAAACTTTTATACATAGAAAAGTCAGTCAGCTGAACTTTGAATCCTCAGGGTATACACCCATTCATCAATAGTTTTTTGTATCAGAAAATTGAAGTCAGGAATGAGTGTAAGGAATTAATCATCACCTTTGATCATCAATCAGACCTATAGAGGAAGGTATATCAGCTAGCAACAAATGGACTGCTTTGTGTTTTTGACCATAGTCTAATGAATCAGACAGTTCAACTATATGTCCTTTACCTATGTAAACGTTAGATTGTTTTTTGTTTTTGTTTTTGTTTTTGTTTTTTAATCTTAAAACTACTTGCAAAGCATCTGGTCTATCCTGAAGTTATTTTGAAGCTTTGTTTCAGCTAATGATACACACTGAAACCCATGACTGCATCTTTTCAGCATTAAGAGAATTAGAGCCAGCCTGCCTCCTGGGGAATTAAATTGTTTTCCTTAATCATTAACCTGAGCTGTGATCTAAAGCAGCCCCTTAGGTGGAACTCATACGCCTTAGCTGTGAAACATATCCTTGTATTTATTTTTATTCATCAAAACTCCATAGAAGCAAGTCAACATTATTATTATCAATTAGATAGTACAATTTAGGAAAGAATCACCCTCATGACAATCCACAGATATAAATGCCCACGAGAATGGGATGTTTCCATGAGATAAACACATTATATCACAGGCAGTGGTGATCTCCCCACATTCATTCACACCATGTCAGGTACCAGAGAAAGATAGCAGCAGCAAACATGTAAAGGCACAGCAGAAGCAAAAGACATTCTGGGGTCTGTAGTCCTGTGTCCTTGCCCAAATAAAATTCACCCATCAGAGAGTTTCCTTCTGGTGGGCTGATGCCTTGAATTTCATTTGCCACCTGCTGTTCTTCTGACATGGCCATAGACAATTTGCCAACAGCTGAATCTTGAGCACCTCTTGGGGAAAATGAAGGAGCTCCTTGAAGGGCTTCATGGTTTTCAGGATGGTACAGTTGTCAATGTGACTTCTATCTTGTCCTCTAGAGCACCTACTGTAAGGGTTTTTTTCTGGTGCAAGGGCATCTTGGCAATCAGGAGCCAAGGAATACCACAAAGTCACACTATGCAACAAACCTGTGGTGGAATGTTCTCTGTATGCTGAAAATAAAGGAACTGGTTTGGCCTATGTGGAGCGCCATAGAAGTGGGTGGAGGATCAGAGGACAGACAGATAGAAGGAGGGTGGAGTTAGCCAGTCTCCATCCAACCCCCGAGAAGTAGAGACATGTAAGAAATACAGGTGAGCCATGGGCTGGGCAACATGGCAGATAGAATACTAGAAATATGGGTTGAATTAAGATGAAAGAGCTAGCTAGTAATGTGCTTGAGACATAGGCCAAACAGTATAAAATTAATCTAAGCGTCTGATCCATTTCTTTGGGGGATAAAAGCCACCTCGGGCCAGGTCTGAACCTCCGGCCCAAACGGGCCCGGGAAATCTTTTACAACAAAACCTCACACAAGAGATTTATTAGGAAGAGATAGAGTGCCAGCTGCCTCTGATCTGGAACAGAGACAGCAAAGACTAAATGAAGGGGAGGATTTTCATAGATCTTTTAGAGCATGTGCAGTGAGCTAATGGCAAAGCACAGCATAGCAGGAAGTATCTTTTAGCTATTAATGATAAGTAATGGGGAGGCGGTTCCAAGTCTCAGGATCTTTGAGTCAAACCAGGGGCAAGGTGTTTTTCTATTGGCCCTGGTCTTAGGATCACTTCAGAGGCAGGGTATTCTTCCCTGGCTCTTTTTCCTGCATCTGTGTCAAAGGAATGTAATGTCCACTGTAGGAATTACACCATTGTAGGGACTTGACAATATAAACTAGAAGAAAAGATTTGCAGATATTAGGAGTTCAGAAAAGATTCTAATACATACCTTCTACTTCAGCATTATTCAAACAAGACTACAACATGCTATAAAACGTGTCTGTTGTGGAATATTTTTTTAAGGTGTGTTACATTTGTTTATACTGTGGGACATTTGTTTTTATGATACAAAGATGTGTTACTTTTGTTTATGTTGCATTTGTTTAACTCTGTGAAGCTGTGTTACTGTGCCTGTCTAAAACACCTGATTGGTCTAATAAAGAGCTGAATGTCCAATAGCAAGGCAGGAGAAAGGATAGGTGGGCCTGGCAGGAGGAGAGAATAGACAGGAGAAATATGGGAGAAAGAAGAAAGAGCAAGAGAACAAGAAGAGGAGAATGCTAGGGGTCAGCCACACAGCCACACAACCACACAGCCACACAACCACACAACCACACAACCACACAGTCAGCCATGGAGTAAGACTGAAAGTAAGATATACAGAAGTAAGAAAAGAAAAAAATCCCAGAGGTAAAAAGGTAGCTTGAATAAAGTTAAGAAAAGCTAGCAAGAAACAAGCCAAGCTGAACTAGGCTTTTATAATTAAGAACAAGTCTTCGGTGTAATTTATTTGTGAGCTGAGTGGCAGGCCCCCAAAAGAGTAAAAGTGCTAAAAGTGAAAACACAACCAACAGGTCTAACGTGTAGTCATTTTACCTAGTACTCTAGAAGTTTCAGGAGAAAGGTCATACTATATGCAGGGTGCATGCTACACCTAGGGAGGCTATATAATGTATTATCTTAAGGTTGAACTTTTCCTTCTTTTTTTTTCCTTTCTTTTGAGACAAGTTCTGAAAGTGTGGCCCTGAAGCTGGTTATATAGATCAGGCTGGCTTCCACTCACAGAGATCTGCCTCCCAAATTCTAGGATTAAAGGCAGACACTACCAACACTCTAGGAGAACTCAAGAGTAAAGAATGAATAGCCCCTTGGTGGCTCCAGACCAACTGAATCTTTTGGTCATTATTGAATGCAACCTGGAGAAGATGGCACGTAGGTAAACTAGAAGTTGGCAGTTAGAAACTTCTCTTGACTCTACCTTTGTCCCAAGAAGTCATGACTTAGAGGTTGGCCTTTTGAAATGAGTCAGACTTCATCACACCTTCCCCTTCACTGTCCGAAGCTTTCCCTTGCACTGCAGTAGAGTTTGTGCGGCCCGTGTGCAATGCCTTGTGTGAGTTGATACTGTTGATTTCTCTGACTTTCAGACCTCATTTCCATGTTCCCTGTCCTACCCACTTCCAGATACACACCAAATTTATTTCTTCATGCAATTTACCAGTTAATTTTTTCCCTCAGCTCCACGTGTTCCATTGTACCTTGCTTCATGAAGCAGAGTTTGGCTTCATAAATATATCTCCCTGTCAGGCGGTTTGCCTGTCAGTGGCAGTGTCGTCAATAGAAGTCAATAAAAGGACAGTAAGGGCTGTTTCAGAACACTGTGACTTCCCTTCCAACTTGGGAGGGCTCGGTGTCGTGATCTGAACCAGAGGAGGAAGGGTTCTGATTGTCAAGGTGTCAAGTGAGAAGATAAGAAATAAAGAAGACAAGTCAATCTCGGACACCTGGACACATGCATAAACTGATGAATTATGCCAAGCAAGTTTATTAAGAACAGCAGCATCATCTATACTATTTCCAGGAGGAAAACAGCCAAGGTCAGCATAAAGCTAAATCAATGTTGGCAAAGAGAACACAGGATACCTCCGACACGGCTGCCTAAGGACCGATAGCCACAGCACAGGGAAAGAGTCCAGTCCCTAAAACCACAACCTTGAGTCTTATAGGCAGCACTGCCTCTAATCCTAGACCATCCTTGCCAAGTCCACGCCTGGACAAGGACACAGGACTTAAGTTCCTTTTGCCTTTTCATGAGGGCCTCTACGAATGGTCTGGTTCTCCACAGTGTCAGGGTCACATTTATGCTCAGCTCAGTTGCTCCATTTGATCAGTCCAGCCTGTGGTGTTATTAGCATCCCTCTCCCACCTAGCATTGGCCCATGCTCCTAGGCAGGACTCCTTCCTCCTGGCAGACTGCATCAAGGGTTCTTCACAACTCCAGTTTCCATCTGAAGATACTCTGCTCCAGAGACTATAACTGACTTTTGCACACACTACTTCTAATTTGATACTTAAGACCTTTTCATGTTACCGTTCTTTACATTCAAACAAACAACTTCCTGTTCAGATTTTTAGCTTGTTTTGTTTTGTTTCCAGATTAGTTCCTGATACAGAATTGGCAGTAGGAGTGGTCCATGGAGGATTTCCATCAGTGGAATTTAGGAGTGCTCAGTCACAAGTTCAGGTTTAAGGGCACTTCTAAGGTTGTCGCCAGTACTTGTTGGCATGACATACATTTGACTCCAAGTGAGTAAATCACCACCTGTACCTGGTTTTGATAGCAGGCTCACTGAAGCAATTCCCTGGGGAGCTCAAGGGTTGCTTGGTTGCCATGGTTACAGTGCTGCCATAAGCCTGCAGAACTTAATTGAATGTGCTGAGTGCAGTGTAGCACTTGAAAAAAATATACACTCACTTTACAGTATGTGAATCCGAGGGTTCCATGGCAGCTCTCAAAGAATTTTACTTCTGTAGAATGTATGGGCTTCTAAGAGACCTGGAGATCAACCCAGCCTCAACCAGTGCAAACTGGTGATAACTAGTGTCTTAAAACATGTTCTCTTAAGCATTTCCACATAAGACAATCTGGGGTCAGTCTGAGGCCTTGAAGAAGGCAGAGTCCAGATACAACATTCCTAAACCATCTAGAGACCATTCCCCAGAAGCCTCAGATACCAGCAAATCAAAGCCTTTTGCTGGGGGAGGATCTGGGGGAAAAGTATTTTCCCCCCCATAATAAAATTTAACTTGCCTGATTCAACCTCTTTCAGGAACTGAATTGTTGCTCCCTCCCCTAAGGGGAAAAGCAGGACTCTTAGCATAAAGACAACCCCAACTCCTGACCCCAGACCAGTCCCCCACCCCAACACACTTCTGCTAACCATAAGACCACTATTGTTTAAAACCAAACACAAAATCAACTGTGCAATTGGCTGGATGAGGCAGCCATAAAATATGTAGCTGGCAGTGGCTGACACATGAATTCAACAGCCTTTTACTCAGTGGGGATAAGATGCCAGAGTTTCCAAGGCATGAGAAGGAAGGATTCTGGATATTTAGAGAGAAACACGGCATCCAGGCTACATTCCTAGGAAGGCCACAGAGGCTCTCTCTTCACCAAGGCATTGAAAGGCACACAATAAAAGAACATCCACAGCTTTTGGGAGCCTGAGACTCTTTCTTAATGTCAACACTTGTGAAAATACAAAGCGGGGGGGGGGGGGGGGAAGAAAAGTCCCACAGATTAAAATTAAACTGTGATGCCGGCTCAGCCAACTGCTGGGGTTAAGGTCTTGTAAATAACCAATTTCCTCACTTAGCATATAATATTTTCCTTTTCTTGTCAGAAATAAATGCTGATGGCTACTGATCAAAGGATTAAAAAATACTGGAGCAAGTGTGAGAACCAAAGTTATATTTTAAGTTTTAATTACTATGTCTAAGAGATCCATGAAATAAAAATACCTCTGATCTGCAAGCCCCTTGCCCAAGGACAGATGATTCCTGAAATGTGGTAGGCTATTGTTTATGGAAGATAACAAGCCATGGTTTTTCATTCCTCTAAACAAGTTTGTTTGACCAATATGCATCTAATATGCTTGATCATGTGTGAGCAGGAAGTTTATAGCTGGAAGTAATTTAGCATGTATGCGCCCCCTGATTAGAGCTGATGGAAAATGCAATAAGTGTGGGTTTTCCTTCTTAAGCCTTCGTCAAATACTTGACTCTGGGCTATTTCCCAGGAACTTGGCCAGAGGCCATCCACCTTGACAAATTTGGATTCAAATTGTGGTAGTGGTCTTATTCTCTATCAGAGCGATTAACACAAGAATTTTATGATATGATGGCAGCTCACAATTGTCTATAACTCCAGTTGCAGAGGGCCTGATCGTAACTCAAATTCTAATTAGTCTTAGTAATAAAAACCTGGAGCCAGATATCAGGGTAAATGATGAAAGTTCATAGAGACAAACAAACAAGGCAGTTACTTCTTACCTCAGCAAGTCCTCATCTTGAGCTCCTGTCTCCCCTCACCTTATATTCCTCTCCACCCAGCCAAATCACTTCCTGTTTTTACCTCCCTAGTGCTGGGATTAAAGGCCTGTGCCTCCCAAGTACTAAGATCAAAGGCATGAGATCCCAAGGGTTGGAGCAAAGACTTATTCTCGGAGCTTTGATATTAAAAATTAGATAAACTAAAGAGAAAATTGTAGTTTTTAAAGAAAAGCAGACATGTCTTCAAACTTTCAAATTTTTCACAAGAGTACACAGATCAGGGCTAGATACGTTTTTTTTATTGGCTTGAATTCTGGAAGTCACTCAGTACTGGGAGTAGCAAGAGGATCTGAGCTTCTGAAAAATGGTCATAGTTCTTAACTGGAAAATTTTAAGCATAAGTCTAAAGATGCAACCCAATAAGTTTAGCATCCCCCTCCCACCCGCCAATTCCCAACCACACAGGAGAACACCAAACTTAAAATCTAATACTTTGTGTCAAAGCACAAGAGAAGCAGAGGAATGCTATCCCACTACATGATTATAATAACAGATCACAGTATTCAAAAAATACGCAAAAAAGTTGCAAAATGCCCTAGTCTTTAAAATATCATTAAGGGGGGCTGGAGAGATGGCTCAATAGGTAAGAGCACTGGGTGCTTTACTACCATCAGACTGGACTGTGAGCATGTCTGTGGGGATATTTTCTTGCTTGTTGGTTGATATGAGAGGGCCCAGCCCAGAGCAAGTAGGCAGATGGTCCTGGGTTGTATAAGAAAGCAAGCCACAAGGAGCTAGCCAGTAAGCAGCACTCCTCCATGGCTTCTGTATCTGCCCCTTCCTCCAGGTCCCCCCCCTTCTGTTCTCACAGTGGCTTCCCTAGATAATAGACTCCAACCTGCAAGCTAAATAAACGGTTTCCTCCCAGACTGCATTTGATCACACTATTTCATGATAGCAACAGGAACCCTATGACACAAATATAACAAATACTCTATATAGTGAGATTATGGTATGTTGTAAATATTTGTCCGGCCTACTAGTTTAATAAGAATGGTGATTAGCTGAAGGCAGACAGGAAGTCTGGACAGAGCTACCAGACTGGGAAAACTCAAGGAACATGAAGAGCAGAGGACAGATGCCACACAGTCGAAGAGCTGCTAGGAGATGCAGAGAAATGCTGCTGAGAAAAGGTACAGAGCCACATGGCTGAACAAGATGGGTTAGTTTAAAAGTAAAGAGTTAGCTAACAGTAAGTCTGGGTCTTAGGCCAATCAGCATAAAAATAATATAAGCCTGTGTGTGATTATTTGTGGCTAAGTGGGACTGAGAGTGGAACCAAATCTCAAGGCTAGGCTGGAAATGCCAGCCAGAAACCTATATCTAAAAATATAGACATCACTTTTAAATGGCCAAACATAAATATTTCATTTAAAATCAGGAAAGAAAGCTTGACAATTATTCTAACTAATATAGAAATTAAGTACATATAAATAATTTTAATTTGTTTAAATAGTATTTAAGTTTATTAAGTAAGGACATTGAAAACATATACAGTTAAAAAATTTGTAAAACTACTATTTTTCAAGACAGGGTTTATCTGTGTAATCTTGGCTGTCCTGGAATTTAATCTGTAGACCAGGCTAGCCTCTAAATTACATCCACTTGCCTCTGCCTCCTGAGTGCTGGCATTAAAGGCCTGCATCTAACATCTGCCAAAACTACTATTCTTAATTATGCAATCATTCACTTAGAAAACTCAAGACTACTATGAAAATTATCACTCAATTTCTTAATTTACAATTGGATACAGATAAAAGATAACATTAATAGCTTTATTCACATTAGTAAAGTTTCTCAGAAAAGGGAATCAAGAGTTGGTAAGGCAGTTCAGTGGGTAAAGGTAAGCCTGATGATCTGAGTTCACAAAATAAATAAGTTTAATAATAATAAAGATCTTCAATAACAATGGTAAAAACAACATTTAGAAAAATTATAAAAACACAAATCAAGGTCTCAACCAATAGAAAAATGCACTGTTCCTGGATAATAAAACTTGGTGGTTTGGGAGAAATTATACACTGGGGACTGTGGATGTAGCTGAGTTGGCAAAGTTTTTATCCTGAGTTCCACCAACAAACGTGACATAAACTGGACATTGTAATTGGTGCCTATAATCCTAGCAATAGGAAGGTACAGGCAGGAAGATCATAAAGTCTTTCTCAGTTACATAGCTAGTTAAAAGGTCAGCCTGGGGTAGGAGACTCAACTAACAACAAGATAAAGTGATATTTGTACTTCAATACAAATTTAATGAATACCAAACTAGTCTATTTTTTTTTAATTCCATACTGTACTGTATTTCATCATTTCTAACTTCTGTCCTCCCTCCAATTCCTCCCATGTCCCCCCTTTCAAATCCATGACCTTACCTACTTATTGTTACACACACACTCACACACATGCACATATATATGTATTATATATGAATCAGTTCCTGGAAGAGACTGATTTTCCATCTCAGCAGCCATTAATAATTGCCTGTAGCTATTCATCCAGGGGTGGGGCCTTGTAGGATTTCTCCTACCCCACTGGCATATCAATTGATGGTGTCATTATGCAGTTCTTGTCTAGACTATCTTGATGAAGTTTTAAGAGTGCAGTTTACCTGTCATATACAGAGGATGCCAGCAGCAGGTGTGCTGGTCCTCTTGTTGTAACAATCATTCTACCCTCTTTCAGGCGGTTCTCTGAGACTTAGGTGTAGGGGTTTCTTGTAGATCAGTTGCATGCATGTCTATGCAGTGCCCATAGAAGGCAGAAAGGGCACCAGATTCCCACTGCTAGCCATTGTCATGTGGGTGAGAACTGAATGCAGGTCCTTTGGAAGAGTAGTCAGATAAGTCTCTAGCCTCCTCTACCTGCATTTTAAATACTTACCCTTATACCCATAGATGAGTGTAACTCTCCCTCTCAAAGAAACTTCTTTGCACAGCAGGTGGAGGCTGTTACAGAGAGCCAGAACTGGTCAAAAAGCAGAGAAGAACCGGCAGATAGTAAAAGATTCACAGCAAAGCCCAGAGAAGTGCGATAGAGGACAGGAGCCCTGGTTTACATCCTTACTACCAACATTCCAGGGCAGAGACAGGATCACTATAGGTTCAAGACCAGCTCAGGCTGGAGTGAGACCCCCTTATACACAAAAGACAAGTAGTAATAGAACTTATTTCAATTTTTATTGCAAAACAGTAAATCCACAATAGTCAAATCATTATGAACAGAGTACAACATATATGACCCACACTGTGCTGTAGAATTCCAGAAAAGAAGCAGTGACCACAAGATTGAACTACAGAAGTGGAGAGTTTTCAGTGATGCAAATCAGTAGCCAAATTATATTGAGATATCTTGTTCTCCTGTGCGGGTGACCTAACCTCTTTGTTAATATTAGGTAAAATCTTTGGAATGTTCAGACTCCTAGTTTCCATCAATAAGAAGGGTTAAGAAATCCATCCAATGGCATCTGAGGAGTATGACGAAATCATCACTATCTCCAGTGGTGCTAAAAACCTACCTACCTGATGTACCCACCAATGTATTTGAAAAGTATGTAGATTTGTTGTTCTGTTTCTATACAACTTCTTAAAATTGGAACATAGGATGGGATTTGGGATAACCTGAACCTGTGTTTCTGCGACATGAGCAGCCATATTTGGCTCCAGAATAAATGGTATCTTATTCCCTTTGTCCTAAGATAGTGTTTCTACTGCTGGGAACCACCAAGCCCCCCCCCCAAAAAAAAAAACAATTTGGGGAGGAAAGGGTTTATTTGGCTATGATTCCATATTGCTGTTCCTCATTGAAGAAGTCAGCACAGGAAGTCAAAGAGGCCGGGCACCTAGGGGCAGGAGCTGATGCAGAGGCCATGGTGAGGAATAACTTAATGGCTTGCTCAGCCTGCTTTCTTATAGAACATAGGATCAACAGTCCAGGGATGGCACCACCCACAATGGGCTGGGCCCTCTTCCATCGATCACTAATTAAGAAAATGCCCTACAGTCAGATTTTATGGAGGCATTTTCTCAGTTGAGAAAGGAGTTCTCTCCTTCACGATAACTCTAGTTGGTGTGTCAAGTTAACCTAAGACTAGCCAGTACACCCTTTGAGGTGAGCGGTGTTTCTAGACTGACATTATTAAGAATTTAAAACGTCAAAGCGGATACTTTCACTGGGAAAGCTATTTACTACGAATTACTTTTTCCAAGTCCAAACCCAAAAACTCAGGATCAGATGGCTTCATATTCAAATGCTAACATTTTTACCTTCTATCAATTTATATACTTCATACACTGATTCTTTAGGCTATGAAATACAACCATTTATTCCACTAATTCCCAAACTACTTAACGGATTAGTTTGACAAACTACTCTCTTCCCTTTGTCTCCCATACCACAACCCCTATCCATGCAGCCTGTAGTCTGGTCCAAGACCTAGGTCGAGTTTACCGAGTCACCTGCCTAGAGGCCAACAGGTTTGCTCTCCAAGGACCTTATAACTGCCACCGAAATCCAAGGCCAAAACTGATCAGGGAAGAAAGCCTCCGGTTGCTCTGGAAGGTTCTGAGCTCGTCTTCAGGCGCCCAAGAAGCCAACGATCCGGGAGTGCTGAGTTCTCGCCACACTGCAGCGAGTGCTTTAGTCCCTGTTGGAGCCCTGGGGCGGTCGCCCCAAAGCCAAGGCTGGCTCACACCCTACTCTAACTGAGGGTGGACCTCTGCCTTTGGCGAAGAGACCGCCCATCCCCAGGCCAAAGACCAGGGCAGGAGAACATTCTTTGCAGCTGATGACCTCCGCCAAGAGCTGAGAGGGCGGAGCCTGGCCGTGCGCATGCGTGCTGGTCACCCTTTGCTGCCGGGCCTGTGTGCGCACGCGCGGGGACTGGAAGGCGCGGGTTGCTAGTTGCAGCTTTGCTTGGCGATTATCGCGGTTTAAAACCCTGCCGAGCAATGCAGCCACTTTGCCGTTGGGACTCTTTGACACTAGGCTGGATTTTCAATGGGCGCTAGGGCTGCGTTGTGGAGGTAGCCGACGCCACGCGGGGGAGAAGGTGCCTGTGAGGGGCGTACCCTCTTGCCATGAAGAAGATTTTTGGCTTCAGGAGCAAGGGCCCATCGCCTTTAGGCCCCTCTGCCCGCCCGCGGAACAAGTGCGTGGGCTTTGGGCGTGAGAGTGCTAGTGGCTCCCACATGCCCAGGTACCACATTCACGACAAGGATATGGGCAAGATCCACAAGGCTGCAAGCATGGGTGATGTAGCCAAAGTACAGCATATCCTTATCCTTGGGAAAAGTGGCGTGAACGATAGAGACAAGAAGGACAGGTAATAATTAGGGCCCGTGAGCTAGCGGGGCGGGACGTGGCTGGTGGGGGAGCACCCACCTCTCCGGCTTCGGGGCTGGAAGGTAGGGCCAGAAGCCGGCTTTCACTAAAGAGGCTTGACTTTCTCACCTTGCACTTGGATGCCTAAACCTTGGTGGGGTCTAGCGCCTGCCCCTGTGTGACCAGCAAAGATAGCAACAGAAAAGAACTCTTACGGTTCCCTTTATTGACTATGTAAAGCGAGCTAACTAAGCAATTTTTTCGCACACATTTAAAAATGTTTTACATTGTAAAAATACATAATGGGAGAAATATTTATGTTCATGGAAAAAATTCTTGGAGTACTATCCAATAATATATCAATGCACACCTGTGTGAATGTGATTGTGCTTCATTTTGAAGTGGGAAAAGAGTTCCATGTTCTCGAATAGAAGATTGATAATTTTCAGAATGTGAATTCCGTATCCTTATCACTTAAAATTTACATAAACCAAATAAGAATATCAGCATTTTAACAATTTTGAGTTTCTCATGCTGCTTTTGATTTTGTGATGACACTAAAGTATCAAAACATATTATTAGTTTTCACACATCAATCATATACTAGCAGCCAAGAGACACATTAGTGAGTAGAGCAGAATAGAAAATCCAAAAGTACCCAATCAAATATATGTAAGAATTTAGAAGTTGATTCTGTAACACCCCAATTAGTAGGGAACATGGCCTTCATGAATAAAATGCTTGTTAACTTGCTTAGAGAAAACTAGCTAACTTTATGTCACTAAATTCCTGATAGATAATGATTTAAACATTTTAAAAAATGTGAAAAGTACCAAATCAAAATAAGACAAAGAATGACCACAAAACCACTGTGTCATGTATGTATGTGAGGGACAGAATGCATCACAGTGTATGCTCAAGATACATTCTACCGTTGAGCTTTTAAAAGCCTAAAATGAAGCATTCTCAAGACCTGACAAAAAATATTTGAGGATAAAGATTTTGAATAAAAAAATCACTATACTTGCAAAGCATTCACAATACATGTATATGAACATTACATGAAAACCATCTTCATTTTCATTTTTTTTTAAAGCCAATGGGGAAAAACTTGAATTCTAACTCTTAAATTTTTCCTTTTTTAATTTAGTCATTTGTATACTTTTCCTGGGGATCAAACACATGGCCTTTTTCTGGGACTGAACTGGATCCCTAGCCCCTGAACTCTTAAATTGCATATATATATTTTAAAGGTTTGTAAGTAATCTGTGGGCATTAGAAAAATATTTTGTGTCCATGGTAAGAGCAGGAAAGTAAATATAGAGATAAATAAAATGACACTTTTCAAATAGACAATCTGGTAGTAAGTAGTCTACTGAACTTTAAACATGTTTTGTGGTGATGTTATATAATTAATAAAAAATTATATTTTATATATAATTTTATATATATATATAAGTGTTTCTGTTTCTAAAATATACTTAGGAAATAATGAGGCAATTTTTCTTTTTTGACACTACTTAAAATCAGAGTGTATTAAGAAGAAGCTGGAAAATATATTTTATAAATAAATTGCAGTAATCCATAAGATGGAATATATGACCACTGAAGTTTGTGTAACTGTAGATATAGGTGGAGATTAACATGGAAAGATGGTGCATCGAGTAAGACATCAATTTGCTTATACATTTACAAATAAGGTATCATCTGTCTTAGCCATAATACATTTAAAATGTGATAGAATAAAGAAAAGTTACTGATTTATTTTTAGATTATAAATATAGTTACATCATTCCCCTTCCCTTTTCTCCCTCCAAATGCTCTCCTATAGCCCCATTTTCTCTGCTTTAAATTTATGACCTTGTCTTTTCATTAATGTTACATGCATGCATATTTGTATACACACACACACACACACACACACACACACACACACACACACACTTCTATGTCTAAGTGTAACCCGCTCAGGCTGTATAATGTTACTCAGATGTATGCTTTCAGGGCTGACTATTTAATATTAGATAACCAATCCATGTGCTCCCCCTTAGGGAAGACCCCCTTTCCCGCTCCCAGCTTTCCTCAGTTACCTATAGTTCTTTGGGTAGGGTTGAGACCTCACAGGCTTGTCCCTGCCCATTAGTTTTGTCTTTGTTTAGTTCACATTTGGCCAGCCATGTTGTTGAGACTTTATGGGTATAGCATCTGACATTTCTAGGAGACACAATGTCACAGCAAGTTCCCTGTTCCTTTGCCTCCTAAAATCTTTTTACTCCTGCAGTGATCTTGAGCCTTAGGTGAAACAATTGTTTTATAGATGTATCCATTAGGACTGGACTCTTCAGCTCTGCATTTTGGCTGGTTCTGGTTTTATGTAATGGTCTGTTCCAAAGAGAAGTCTCCTTGATGAGAGGAGAGGACTACACCTGCCTGTGTGTATAAGGACAAATACTTAGCATGTAATTAGGAATTGTGCTGGTCTGGTAAAGTGGTGCTTGTAGGGTCTTCTCCAAGATCCATGACTTTTCTTGTCCTGGGTAGTTGACTAGATTTCCAGTACCAGGCATGGTTCCCCTCTTGTTGAATGGGCCTTAAATCCAATTAGGGTACTGTTGGTTACCATCAAGGTATCCATACCACTATTGCACTGTTAAAATTATAGTCATGCTTATTGTTGTGGTGGTTCACAGGTATCATAGCTGGGTATGACTGTTGGTTGTTTCCCTCCTTTGGAAGCTTCCATGGCTCCTTCTAGAACTATAAAAGGTAGTCCTTAGGAACGAGATAGATATGATAGATATTCAAGTCAGTTCCAGTCAGGGGTCTCTGGGCCCTATGTCTGAAGTGTATGATGTCTCTCTGGGGGTAACCAAATGTTACTGATTTTTATGTTGATTTGTATCCTGTCTTTTTGTGTGTAGGGGGGTGGGAGGTGGAGGATAGGGAGGTTTCTATGGTATATCTGCTTCCATTCTTTACTTTGTGTGGCTTTATCAGTGAGATGTGTTTCCTTTAGGCACAGTTGCTTTTAAATCCAGCCAATAAGACTGTATTTAGTGCTATTGTGGGATTTGCTGGTTTCTGTAAGAGCTAGTTGTTAGTAATAAGCTTGAGCTACTGGCTGAGCATTTGTAAGTTATATTAAGCCTCTGAATCCATTATTTGGAAAGTGGCTGCTGGGTATTTGAGAGTTTCTGGAGGGACAGAAACTTCCTACTAAAACCCCATCCCATCCCACTGGTTCAAATATGGTTTGTTCTTTTATGTTCTTAGTATAAGGGTTTGCTGGTATCCTGTTAGCTCCCTCCCCCAATTTTCAACTATTCATTTGTTCCTGCCCTGAAATTTGTTTGTAGCTGAACCATTGTGTTATGGCTGCCCTTCCTCTTCTGTGTGTAGCATTTCTTCACTGCTGGCTTGATGATCCTGAATTTATGCTTTAGTTTATGCTTATCTTAGAAGTTCCCTATTTCTCCCTTTGATTTTTTTTTTTTTTTATTTCAAGATAGTTTATTTTCAAAATGGGTCACATTAGCTTTTGGCCCATTCTGCCAAATGTACAAGCTACAAATGCTTGCTCAGCAGCTAAGGGGCACACGTTAATATCATGTCTGAAAAGTGAATAAAAATCCATATAAAACAAATAGTCAAAGTTTCCATAGGAACACAGTAAGTGTGACCCATCTCTCCTAGCCTTCCATACTGCATCGGTGCCAACCTTACTCTTACAAAGACATTCCAAAACTAGCAGTCATTAAGTTAAATGGTCCCCCCAAATCCCTTAATTCAGGCTAAACTTGCAGGTAAGATCTACAAGAATGGCATTTACACATTGATACTAGCAGAAGCACAGGCTGCTGAGTGACGGTCCATTCCACTCTCCTGGGCACAAGACATCAGCAGAGTGCCAACATCCTGCTCCTCCACTTCTGGTGGGAAGCCATGGCTCTGGATCTGCTTCATGAGTTGCCACATTGGCCTCAACATCACATAGTAGATAGAAGGCCTCTGGAACCCATTGAAGGTGGATGCAGCAGCAACAGTGTATGCTCCCATGTTCTCAAAGAGCATCCAATCCCCCACATGCAGCTCAGGCAGGTTGCAGCATTCAACGATGCGATCAAGACCGTCACAAGTTGGTCCCCAGATGCTGGATGAGTAATACTTCTCATCTGGCTTGGGTCTCTTGGGCAACAGGGCCTTCACATGTGCATGATCATAAAGAATGCAGTTAAATGATCCATATACTCCATCATTCACGTAATACATGAAGGTTTGCTCATTTGACTCATCTTCATCGTCAGAGCCAGTGTGCTCCTTCCATACAATTTTTTTGGCAATGATATTGACTGCCAGTGTGAAAGCTGACACAACATAGTATCTGCCTGGCTCAGCTATGACTCTTACTCCAGAGTCTGGTGGGAAGTACTTGTCCAGAGCTGGGTTGATCACACTGGTGATCTCTTCAAATTTAAGCTTCGTATCATCAGATCCAGGAAAGCCACCACCAATATCAAGCAGATGCATGCTGAAACCAACTTCTGTTCCCATGTCAAAGACACAGCGGGCATCGGACAGGGCCTGTACGAAGGTCTCGGGGTCAGTACATCCACTTCCCACGTGGAAACTGACACCAACTACATCAATATTTAGCTCTTTTGCCCGTTCCAGGAGAAGTCTGCTGGTTTTGAGTGTGGCACCAAACTTTACACTGAGACGACAAACTGCTTTGGAATCATCAGTAGCAATCCGCAATACTAACTTTGCCTTTGGATGTGCTCGGGCGACTTTTAACAACTCAACTTCACTGTCAAAAGTCATCATCTGGACTCCATTACTGGCAGCATACTTGATCTGAGACACTTGTTTACAAGGATTTGCATAGATAATCCTCTCTGGAGGCACCCCAAGCCCTTGCACCAACTGTATTTCAGTCTTGCTTGCACAGTCAAAACCTGTCCCAATGGCGGCTAGGTGTTCACTATGGCTCTGCTATCATTACTTTTGACTGCATAAAAGGGCATGACTCGAGGAAGAGCTTTTAGCCACCTTAAATGTTTCTTCAGAATGTCTCCAAGGTCCGCGACATAAAAAGCATCCTTATCATCAGAGGAAAAAACTTCATTAATTTTTTGGTCCAGAATGTCCTTGGCAGTAAAGCCTTCATCGAGAATATGACAATCAAACTCTTCCCTGCTAAAGCTGTTCATGGTTCTCGTGCCTACAAAAAACCCTAGAGATGGGATTATTGCCAGCTCCTCACAAGGCAGGCTATCCAGGAACTCTGAAGGCTGTCTCCTTGGAACAGTGGAAGCGTTCTCACAGCGCACCGATGCCCCTGGCCAACCCCATGGAGACGATGCCGCCGCCGCTGAACTCAGAAGAGCGCCCAGTCAGCAGCCTCGTCGAGCCCGCTGCAGACGCTGGCCCGAGGTGGCGCCGAGCTGCTGGCTGAGGGCGTGCGGACGGCGGCGGCCGCTGCAGGGACTGACCTCTCCCTTTAATTTTATTATTGTTTTATTTTTTTTAAACTTTATTTATTTGCCTTGGTGTTTGCCTGGAACTACAGACAGCTGTTGGCTGCCATGTGTGTGCTGGGAATCGAACCCAGGTCCTCTGGAAGAGCAGATGGTGCTCTTAACCACTGAGCCATCACTCCAGCCCCCTCCCTTTGATTTTAAAAGACTAACCTTGCTGGGTATAGTAATCCTCTGTGGCAGTTGTTTGCTTTACTGGTTTAGGCTATATGGTGCCACAGTTTTCTGGCTTTTAGGGTTTCTGGTAAGAAGTCTTGATGTTATTCTTTGGGAATTGGTTTGGTGTGAAGGTGTTGGATCTCCTAAAACAGGAGTTACAGAGAGTTGTGAGCCGCCATGTTGGTACTGGGAATAGAATCAGGGTCCTGTGCTCTTAACCACTGGCCTCCTCTCTTCTTGCCATTTGTCTCTATTCTGAGCTGAAGAGATTCTTTCTACATTAGAAACATTTGAGGCTCTAAATGCTTCATATTCTTGGATGTCTGTGACTTTCCTCAAATTTAGGAATTTTTCTGTACTTTGATTGACATTTGTTTTTTGTTTGTTTTACACTTTTACTTTGTATCTTGACTCCTTTTTTTCCCTTCCTTGTGGATATTTAGATTTAATTTTTTTTTAAGATTTATTTATTACGTATACAACATTCTGCCTCCACTATGCCTGTGTGCCAGAAGAGGGCACCAGATCTCAAGATAGATGGTTGTGAGCCACCATGTGGTTGCTGGGAATTGAACTCAGGACCTCTAGAAGAACAGTTGGTACTTTTAACCTCTGAGCCATCTCTCCAGCCCTAGATTTAATTTCTTAATTATGACCTAGAAATAATGAAAGCCATGATCATGTTTTTTTTTTTTTTTTTTTTTTTCTTTTACCTTTTTGGTAAATACGGACACAGCAGTGTTCCTTGACCTCATCGTCAGTCTCTGGTCTTTTGTTTGATGTAGTCTGTTGGTATTTTTCACTGTGGATTTTACTTATTGAGTTTGTTGAATTTGTTTAAACGTCTTTGCATGATTTATTTTCCATGTTGTTGATTCTTTTCACCTCCCGAATTGACTCATTTATCTGCTCGTATGAACATCATTAAGATACTCATCATTTTACAAGCTAGACTTTTGAGTTCCTTTTCTGGCATTTCAACCACTTGAGTTTCTTGGTTTGGTGAACTTGTGGAGGAGTCATTGTCTTTTCATATTGCCTGTGTTTTTAAATTGCAGTTGTGCGTCTGTTGTGACACATGTCTCTTCTAGTTTTATTTGGGAGTCTTAGTGAGCAGCCTTCGCTTGAGGCCTCAATCCCAATCCTAGGTACAGCTCAGTAAGGCTACCAAGCACCACCGCAAGTCATCAGAATAGCAATAACCCTATTTTAGCTGGTGTTGGATTGAGCTGAAGCCCAGTCTGGTCAGTTGTCAGTTCCAGGATGCTGTACAGAGAAGGCAAGGTCACCAGCTTCTGTGTCCTTCATAGCCCCTGCTTGCTGCTGCCTTCATTTGTCACCTCTCCCACTTCATGCCTGTCTCCAGTGGCTGTCTACCACCCAGACCCTGTGGCTTTGTGTCCCTAGGTTCCTGAGTTGTAATTGCTTCTTGCTTTCAGAAAACTAGAATAGCCCACTCTCACATAGTTGGCCCATACCCAAGATGGAACTTGGCTGTATTAGTTGAAGAAATGGGAAGCAACAAAACAGACTTTTTTCTTCAGTGCTGGCCTGTCACCCTGGAGGAAACACTGCAAATTTGAAGCATATATGAACTGTGGGCTTGCCTTGTGGCCAGGACTGTCATTCTGTGTTTTTGCTTTTTAATTAATTGTGTGTGTGTGTGTGTGTGTGTGTGTGTGTGTGTGTGTGTGTGTGTGTGTGCATACATGCCATGCTGTGCATGTGGAGGTCAGGCAACAAATTTCAAGAGTCAGTTCTCCTTTTAACATGGGATTTAGGGAGTGTACTCAAGTCGTGAAGCTTTTGTGGCAAATGCCATTTCCTTTTTCATGGTATAAAAAATTGAGGCTGAGAAAGGCTAAGTGATGGCTAATAAATAGCAGACCATAGAGAGTGTTGGTACCCAAGTCTATACTTTGCCGATTAGCTGCTCTGGATTAGGAACATAGCTCAGTAATTTTTTACTTAGCACGAGTCTCAGGGTTTCACATGCTGTACCCCCCTACACACAAATCCAGTCGTTATCTAAGAGTGTACTGCTGCCAGAAGAAAACTGTTTGGAAGGAGACATTACATACTGTTTAGTGTTTACATTACATTACAGGAAATGTATTTTTAGATGATGCTCTGTAATTTACTACAAAGCGCTCTCATTTTCACAGAACTGCTCTACACCTAGCCTGCGCTTATGGCCATCCAGAAGTGGTGACTCTCTTAGTAGAGAGAAAGTGTGACATTGATGCCTGTGACAGCGAAAACAGCACGGCTCTCATTAAGGTACCTTAAGACCAGCAGTTCAAACTGAGACGGATTTGATTTAAATACTTAGGGAAAATTGAAATCAATTTCATTTAAATGTAGCAATAAGTAAAACCTAAATGTGTTTATTATGAACTCCTAAACTAATTATCTATTTCTTGATGCAATGGCAACAGGCCGTACAATGCCAGGAAGAAGAATGTGCAACTATACTGCTGGAGCATGGTGCCAATCCAGATGTAATGGACATTAGTGGCAACACTGCCCTTCACTATGCTGTCTGCAGCGAGAACACATCCATGGTGGCCAAACTGCTTGCACACAATGCAAATACAGAAGCCAAAAACAAGGTATAATAACAGCTTTATCTCCAAAGTAACTAAAGTACAGTTATCAGTGACATATTGTGATGGTTGTTCTTGTCACCAAGACTGGATTGAGAAAACACACTTCTGTGTATTTTTGTTTGGATATTTTCACAAATGATTAGATCATGAGGACTCTAGATCTAATCAGTGTTTTAACTCATTGGTAGAATCTAAGTTTGACTATATTTGCCTCTTAAAGGTACTTTCATTATGATAAAAATAATTCATATGTCAGTATCAGAAACTCAATGATTAAACTATTGCATTATTTTCTTTTTATTACATTTGTTTATTTGTTTGTGGGTGTAGGAGTTGTGTGTGCCACAGGCTGGCATGTGGAGACCAGAGGACAGCTTTGGGGAGGTGCTTCTCCCCTGTACTGTATGGATTGACAGGCTTTACCTGCTCACCCATCCCTCCCCCATTACTAACCCAACTGCATTTTCAAAACAGAAGAATTAGATGTTTTAGGGACTGGAGAGACGGCACAATGGTTACATTGCCTTACAAAGGACCCAAGTTTGGTTCCTAGCATCTACATGGTGACTCACGATCATCCGTAATGCCTGTTCCAGGGATCCAACACCTTTTACTGCTTTTGCATTTAGGTCTTTGTCTTCTTAAGACTGAAGTGCATCATTAGGTTATTTGTTTGAGAGTGCTCTGATTTTTTAATGTAAGCACTCAAAGCTCTAACTGATCCTCCGGGAACCTTCTCCAGTGTGTCCGGAAGGCTCTGGTGAGTTATGCTTCCTTTTTCATGTGTTTCTAGAAGTTTCCTCCCCCTCATTTCTTCAATCTCTAGATATTTGTGTAGTTTCTTTTCTTTTGATTTCCAGTTTTACTTCACTATGATCATACAGGAAATTACTTTGGTTCTTTTTTATTGTTAGACTTGATTTGTGGTCTCGTCTAGAATGTGCAAGCTTTTAGGGACGTTTCCATAGGGTGCTGCAAAGAATGTATATTCCATATCTGTTGAGGGAACTATTCTGTGGATCAGTTAAGTGCATTTGAGCTGTGGTGTACTTTATCTCTGAAGTCTTCTTATTGATTTTTAGTTTAAGTGAACTATCTAAAGATTAGAGCAGGTGCTGAAGTCACCCACTATTATTGTATCAAAATCTGACCTTTTATGTCCATTGTACTTTTGTTAGCTTTTCTGGAATGATCTGATTGCTGCTTGTTCTTTTATTTGTCACCTCTTACTCTTATGGGTCTGCTGTTCTGCTGTTTTGGACATGACAGCTCTCCTGTTCATCTGTTCCTCTCATGGAACTTGGGGTCCTTTTCTCTTCCCACTGTGGGATCAGGCCCTCAGACCTGTACAGCAGCTCCTTTTCCCCACTAAGCCATCTTGCTGGCCTCCTGTAAGAATGTTTTATAGTGTGGCTTGCTTGTTGTGAATTGCCTTGTGTGTGCTTGTCATCAAGGCAGTTACAGATGATAGCCTTGTTGGATAGAGCAGTCTCGTTAGCAGTTCCGTACTTTGAGGGCTTGAAATAATTGCTCCCTGCATGCAGACAGCTCTCCCGGTTTTCAGATTGCTGATGAGCAATCTGACGTGTTTCCCTTTTGAAGTTGATGTTTTTCCCATGCATCTTTTTTATATTGTTTGTTTTCTCTGTGTTTGACATCTTGACATGTCATAGGGCGGCTCTTCTCTTGCCACGTCATTGATGCCTCTTGGTTTAGGCTTATGGTTTTATTGTTGTTGTTGTTGTTGCTATTATATTTCATTGATCAGGTTCCCCTGTTATTAGTGTTGTCTTAGCACCATTGTCTACTCTACTGGTCCATAAGCATTGTCTTTGGATTGGTGATTTACATTTTGCCTAAGACTAAAAACAACACCCTCCCAGTCTCAATTAAAATGATGCCAGAGTAAAAACAAATAAAAAACAGTAGATGTAAACAGGTATCCAGGAGCTGGACCTTCCTCCTGTACTTTTCTTCATATTATAAGAAAAGCCCCACTGTAGGGAGCTGCGTTGTACCACGCCCTAAAGGTGGCGCTGGTTTCCGCCTTCCACCTTTCTCGATGGTGAGTGCTCTCGGGAGTAAACAACTCCTTATTGGCTGTAGGCGAGGATGGTGGCTTGCTTCCGGCACCTCGGGACCTATGGGCAATGTCCACATGGCTTACCGGGATTGGAAGCCCAGAGGGTATTTAGCCATGAGCAGACTGCCCCCCCCTCGTCGTTCATGAGAGAGTGTGTGAGAGAGTGAGTCGTTCGTCATATGTCTGAGAGTGAGAGTGAGTGAGTGAGTGAGAGACAAGAAGATAATTAAAGTCCCGAATAAACTGCAAAGAGAAGGATCCGGTGTTGCGTGCTCCTTGCGGGACGAGGTGGCGCTCGTCACCCCACATGTATTAATAAGCAATGAATGTCCCACTGTGCTTGTGTCTTTTCATTCAGTGCCATTTCCTTAGTGACTCACTTGAAGCAGGGATGTCTGACATTGGATTCAAGGACCCTGCATAATAAATAGATGAGAAGTGATAAGTTTGCATAGTCTAGAGCAGTGGTTCTCAACCTTCCTAACACTGCAACCCTTTGAGACAGCCCCTCATGTTGTGGTGACCCCCATCTATAAAATGACTTCATTGCTACTTCATAACTGTAAATTTGCTACTGTTATGAATCATGTAAATGGCTGATATGTAACTGCAAAGAGGTCATGACCCACAGGTTGAGAACCACTGACCTAGTGGGACCTTCTATATTCTCACAAGCTTTTTCAACCTACCTCCCCAAAATTTACTCCTTCAGTGTTAATGTTTGCCACAAAAACATATTTTCAAATAAAGATTGAATAAAGTTAGAGATTTCCTTTACTACTAGACTGGTCACACATTGTTGTATAGTTTACTGGATGATAATTTTGTTCATTAATTCAATGAGACATTTAAAATTTGTACTTCTTTTTAGAGCTACTGAAACAAAAGGTAGCATCACCTGCCTTCAAGAGATGCTGGATTGACTGGATTACACTCATGTAATTACTAAATACAGTTCAGTTGAGAAATCAGCAATTTGTGAATTACAGATTGTTTTTAATGTCTTACAGGATGACCTCACACCTCTGTTACTTGCTGTAAAGGAAAATAAACAACATATTGTAGAATTTTTAGTAAAGAAAAAAGCAAGTATTCATGCAGCTGATCAGCTTGGAAGGTATAGTAGTTTCTTCTTTAAAGAAACAGTTGGGGCTGGGGAATGACTTTGTGGGTAAGAGTGCTTGCTGTGTGTTCAAATCCCTAACATTCATGTAAAGCCAGGCATGGCAGTGTATCCCTATAACCCAAATGATGGGGAGTGGAGAGAAGCTTGCCAGCTGTGGTGGATTGGGGAATTTCAGATAAACTGAGAGATCTTGTCCCAAAACAAGTGGACCATGGTAGAGGAAGACACTCAATGTCTTCTTCTGATCATTACATGTGTACACATAACACCACACACATACACACACAGAGACAGGTACATGTACACCACACAAGTACTTATACACCACACACACGTATGCATACACTACATAACACATAGAACATACACATGCACTCATACACCATGTACCACATACACATATGTATACACCACACACAACATACACATGTACTCATACACTATGCACCACACACACATGCATATACCACACACACAGATATATGCATAAGCCACCCCCCCACACACACACACTTGCATGTGCATACAACACACAAGTACTTATATATCATACACCACACACATATGTACAAATACATCACCCACGCATGTAGTCATACATCACACAATATGCACACATGTACAGATATACCACACACTACACATGTACTCATACATCATACACCACACACGTGTGCATATACCACATGCACTAAACAAACAAGCAAAAACTGGTGTTAAGAGTGTTACCAACCACTCAGAAATATAAATTAAGAAGATTATCTTAATTACTAAGATGTTGAAAAACATCAATACCTACATTAGTTAGGTAGACAAGCAGTTATTTAGACTGGGAAACACAACCTATAGTTGGATTTACATTTCCTTTTAATGAGTAATGTTTGTAACCTGATCTATGATCTTATGTTAGCTATACCAATTTCATATTAATTCTATAAACCTTTAGTTTACTTTTTGACTCAACATTGAATTCTTAATTATTTTTAACAGTTTAAACCTCTACCTACATACTTTTCCTTTTAAGTAGAAGTTAAAAATTTTTCTTTTTATTTTTGTTTTAAGTTTCTTTTGTGAGGAATGTGGATGTTGAGTTGTTAAGTGTCTAATCATCATTACATACTGTTCATTTTTTCCTGTTTTGTTTCTAATAGTCTCACATTTTTTAATTAGTGTGAGCAGAGGGAAAGGGATAACCCAAAATGACTAATCTTTTTCTTTAATGAAAATAAGCTATTGGTAGATAATAATGGGAAAAGAGATAGTTTTAGATTCCCATATTACTAAGCTTAACTTCTGACTTCCTCATATGAAAAGAGAATAATACAGTGTTTTGAGTTATGCAGGGGTGGAGGAGATGGCTTAGTGCCCAAGAGTGTGTGCTGTGCAAGCAGGAACATTTGAGTTAGACTCTCTAGCCCCTAGGTAAATAGCCAGGCAAGACTGTGTGTCTGCAATTTTAGCACTGAGAGGGCAAAGACAAGATCCTGGGGCTTCCTGGACAGCCTACCTAACCTAAAAGGTTTTGGCTAACCAGCCGAAAGCACTTCTGGCTTGATGAGAGCCTGTTTTAAAGAGGAATGGTGGAGAGTGGTAACCCAGAAGCTCACCTTTTGACCAGCAAGCTCTCCCATCTGTGTTAGCTTTTCGTAGTGTTTAAAATTTGGATTAAACAAGGAAGCTTTTCAGCAGACAGACATCTCTATTTCAGGGAATATTACACTCCTACAAGACTTAGGTCCTCGTCATGACCAACCGTGTATAACAGAGCAGTTTGTCTTCTATGCCAATTAGAGAGAAATTAAACACTGTAGATAGACAAGGAATAGTGCCCAAGCCAAGTCTTAATCTCTGTTTTCCGCCCTTGGTGTGATTGATTAGTTCAGTCATGGGAGGCAGTTACCTAATTTAATAAGATGTTTGTCAATACAGTTGGTTCAAATTACTGTGTAGCTGATTTGACTCAAATAGCCACAAACAATTGAAATGCTAAAAATCAAGGTAAACCTTAGTATTTTGTAACTAACTGCAGCGGTATTAGAACCTATGAATGGACACACACTCATGTAGATTTTGGAACTCCAAAATAGCGTAGCATGTATTTATATTTTCTCCATGGATCTTTAGAGGAACTTGGTAACCCAATGTACTAAAATTTATAATGTTTGAAAGGAGGCATTCACCCTAAGGGAAATAAATGCACTACCCCAGAGTAAGCCATTGCCTGCAGGGCTGGGGCTCTGTGCTGAGGACACCGTCCGTTGTGCCATCTGTTTTAATTTAACCCACTCGCATTTCTTCCCCAGATCACGTATGATTGTCTTTCATTAGAAGCACACTCCAAAGCTTGGAGAGTTTGTACATTTGAAGACATGGGATATGTTTTTGATATTAGCTCTGATTTTGTTTTGTTATAAAAAATATATTTAGTAATTGTTTTTGCTTATCAGCATTAAAATAGTAATATTTGTCTTCTTTTTTTAATGTAGCAACAGACAAATATTTGAATATGATGGGAAGAGACTAAAAAATTCTGAAAATAGCAATCCAGGTAAGATTTCTCATGACGAATAACTCTTTGGGACATTCCCTCAGTAAACATGTAAAGTTAAGGTTTTGGTCATAGAAGAGTAATTAATATAAAACAAAATCATTATATAGGTGGCATTTGTACTTTTTTCTTTATGCTCAGTCTAGAATTGAGGATTATTTAAGAAATTAGTAAAAGAAATTTACAGACTAAAACAGTATTCCTGAAAAAAAAAATTATTTAATTTTGGCTCCTGATTTCATTAGTAAAATGATTTTCAGTTATTTTAATGTGGATGTTTCTGCTATCCACATTACGGCAAGCTGCACTTAGTGTAAGAATAGATTTTACAGTAAATAGGTTATACTTATTAAGAGAATGTTATTTTAATTGTTTGAGTCACTAATCAAGTATTGCAACTAAAAGTAGGTATAATTTTTTCCACTAATTTCTATCAGTTTCTTCCCTATGTATAGAATTAAAATTGTTCTGTGTGTTTTCAGAGTCTTCAGTTTAGGAGAGAGTACCAGTATTCTCCTTTGATCTTTTCATATTAGGCTTACTAAATATTTTTTAAAAAATAAATAACTTTTCTTTTCCTTTTCTCTCTCTCTCCCCTTCTCTTTTTCTATGTGTGTGCATGCACGCACACATGTATACACACACACACATACACACGCACGCACGCACTGAGTATGGAGCCTTATACATACTAGTAACTTTAGATTTTAGGGACGTTTAAGGTTTATAGCAAAATTAACAGGAAGGAACATAATTTCTCATGGACTGTGTCTGTGAGTCCCAAAATCACACAGCCTCTTATGTTGTCATTGCCCTTTCTCTATCTGTGTAGTGAGTACACCTGCTAAAGCTGTTAAACCTACATGGACACATCATTGCTACTCCAGTGTACCTAGCTTATATGAGGCTTCGTTTTCAGTCTTGTGCATCTTATGGCTTTAGACCAGTGTATGGCTGTAGTTACCATTATAGTATCATAATCATAATAATTCCACTGTCCTAAATATTCTCTGGACTCCACTGTATCTGTTGGTGTTCGTTTTTTGTTGTTTTTTTTTCTTTTGGCTTTTTAATTTTTTCTGGAGGGCCTGCCACCCAGCTCCCACATAAATCACACATGGAGGATTATTATTTTTGTATAAATACTCAGCCTTAGCTTGGCTTGTTTCTTGTCAGTGTTTCTTGATTTATCTTGTTTACCTTTTGCCTCGGGGCTTTACCTTTTCTTTCTTCTGTGTACCTTCCTTTAACTCTTACTCAGTGGCTGGCTAGGTGACTGGCCTCTGCCATCCTCCTCTCCTTGTTCTCTTGCTCTTTCTTCCTTCGCCCATGCTTCTCTTTCTGTTTATTCTCTCTTCCTACCAGCCCTGCCTATTTTTCCTCCTTTCTTGGTATTGGCTGTTCAGCTCTTTATTAGACCATCAGATATTTTAGAAATGCACAGTAACACAGCTTCACAGAGTTAAATAAGTACAACCTAAGCAAAAGTAACACTCCTTAAAATAATATTTCACAACATGTTTCTTTCTCCCAGATCCCCACTCCCTGGCAGCCACTGTTCTTTTTAGTGTCTTTAGAATCTTACTTTTTCCTGGGCTGGAGAGATGGCTCAGAGGTTAAGAGCACTGACTGCTCTTTCAGAGGTCCTGAGTTCAATTCCCAGCAACCACATGGTGGCTCACAACCATCTATGATGAAGTCTGGTGCTCTTTTCTGTATACTGTATACATAATAAATAAATGTTAATAAAAAAAAGAATCTTACTTTTTCCTACATGGTCATGTAGTTGGAATATTACAATGAGTGTGTTTCCCAGTGTTTGTAATATTAAGTTCAGTACTAAGGAAATGAATACAGTCATTTAAAGTGTCCTTGCTTCCACCACACCACCAGGCCCATTTTGTTCTGCTCTGTTTTGTAAGACAGGTTCTCCACCACTGAACTGGGCCTCAGACTTGGCATGAATGGCGTCATGGGAAATGCCAAGACCCGATTAGTTTGTTTAATTCATACTTTGCATGAAAATGAGAATTTAAAAAAAAAAACAACAAACAAACAGGGAAAGCCAACTGTTGCCACATTCTGAAAGCTTGTATTAATAGTCTTATATTTATGCATTAAAAAGGTCATATACTTACTGAAAATTGCACAATTCTCAGATTGTGCTTATTTGTAGAGGATTTTTATCCTCAGCTGCACGATTGACTAAAAACCTGGGAAAGTCATATTGTACCACAACAAAATAATTGTTCTCCTAAACCGTTTCAGTGCTATTAGTCCAGAAAAATTCTGCATATGATATGGATGCCACTAACTATACCATCACTGTGACAGTGTTCGGGTAGGACTGTGGCCATAGAGCTGCCGTTTGCTTTAGGTATCAAATGTTTACATGTTTTATTCTTTCCTGGATTTGATAACACAGAGCGGGCAGAAGAAGCATTCCCACTGGATTAATTAACCAATCAGGTGTGGTACCCAAGAGAAAGCATTAATAATAATAACTCCTTATTATTTTACGTTGTTCTCTCGTTAATTTTAAATCTGTTTTCTTTAACAGTAGGTAATGGTTCTGAAGATGAATCTTTAACCAGGTGGGTAGTAATATATAACACTGTCAAAATTAAATGTTCACTGATTAGAAAGTAGGGGGACAGAAGTAAGGAATAGAAGCTAAGATTTATAAAGTGTTCTGCTGTGAGCTAGATAACTATATTCTGTGGTACCATTAACATTTATTTCTTAAATTAATTTTCAACCCCTTGAAATATTTCATGGGATTCCCTATACTGTTTTATGGTCGCTGGAAGCTGTAGGTCCTTAGGTCTAACTACATAGCTCTCCTCAGCCTGCAACACTCTGTAAACCAGACTGGCCTTCAACTTGTGGCAGTCTGACCCACTTTGTGGTTTTAGGCATGTACTTTAGACCTGACTTGAAGGATCTTAATTTCCAGGTTGGATACAAGGCTGCGGGCCATTCCTTAGTCCCCTGCTAAGTCCTTGAGCAGGGTAGACAGAGTTAGTCTCATGCCTTAGGTTATCATATCCTCTTCAGTTCTAGAAACAAAAGTGACATCAGACATCGATGAAGTAACTCATTTGTTCCTTGGCTTAGAATTTTTGTTGGATATTGTCCTAAGGTCTTCTAACACACCTGATCCCCCTGATTCCTGGCCTACATCAGATGAAGATGACTACAATTTTGATACCAAGGTAAAGTGCAGTTTTGTGAAAATAATGGTTTTGTTTTGTCAAGTGTTTGCTCTTAAATTTAGTGGTGGTCTATCACCATTTTCTGGGGAGCGTTGATTAGAGGAAACTAATTGAATTATGTTTTTATTTTTTTTGTTGTTGTTGTTAGTTTTTTGATAATATCAAAACTGATTGTTCCTTGGGGAAGTAGAAGCTAGAAAAATGAGTGAGCTGGAAAATCTATAGTGACAGGAAAATTCTGTCAAGTAAAACTCACTACAATATAGAAAATATGAGACTGAATTTAAAAATTACTTCAATAAATGTACTTTATTAACACTTGTAAATTCTATGAATATGACTTTTATAATACACCAAAATTAATCCCTGATGAGTCCAGTTATAGTAAACAATGGACTCTTTATGGTGCCTTTACGTTCAAAACTCTAAACACACAGCATGTAGTTTCTGTTTCTCTTTCCTTGGACACCTCTTAGTATGATATTATTTTTGTTTTATTTTGTTTTCTGTTCATTTGTTTTTTGAAACAGGTTTTGTGTGTGTCTGTGTGTCTGTGTGTCTGTGTGTTTGTGTGTTTGTCTGTGGTTTTGGTTTTCCTGGACCTGTAGATCAGGCTGGCCTTGATCTCCCTGAAAGTCCATCTGCCTCTGGCTCCTGAGTGCTGGGATTAAAGGTGTGTGCACCACTGCCCAGCTGTATGATACAGTTTTTAGGTGAGCTTTTTCTCTATTTCTGTCCTTGGCCTGTATATACATTACCATAATACCAGAAATTGTAAAAATGTGCTAATTTAAATGTTTATTAGTCTATGTTGAAAGGTTTTCTTACATCATCCCCTCTAGTTTTTATCCATATACTTGAAGGATAGATGTTCTATTCCAAATAGTCTACTGCATTTCTAGAAATATCACTTACCTTTATATTCCCTTTTAACAAATTTCTAAAAACAGGCTTACCTTTTTATTCCCTTTTGAGGTATAGATGTAAGCACATGTGAGCTACACTATGGAAATGTCATGTTAAAAAACAAACAAAACAGATTAGAGAAGTGTCGTGAAAGGGAAGAAAGTATCAGGGTATATCTGCTGTCCTGAAACCATGGATTTTTACTATGAATGAGATGGTTAAAATACCTTAATCTTATTTTGAGACCCACCCCATATTGGATTAATTAATAATATATTTTTGAAGCTATATATTACCCATAGAATTTGATTAGCAAATCTTTTCTTAAGTAGAACATTGATGGAACATTGTTTTTTGCAATGTTTTCTTTATCTAGAAATGATGTTACATCTCTCAGGTGATGGGCGATAACCATTATTAACTAGTAGAGCATTATTTTGTAGTATAGAATTAAACTTTTCATTGTAGTAATGTCTGCAAAGTATAACTACAAGTCATTATTGTACTAAGAACCAAGGCCCTCAAACTTCCTTACAAATCTTGGTCTTCAATGTTGTGCTGGGTAGGGTTATGTCAACTTGATACAAGCCAGAGTCATCTGAAAGGAGAGTACTTGATTGAGAAAATGCCTCCATAAAATCAGGATATAAGGCATTTTTTAAATTAGTGATTAATGGGGGAGGGCCCAGCCCATGGTAGGCAGTGCCACCCCTGCCCTGCTGATCCTGGCTTCTGTAAGAAAGCAGGCTGAGCAAGCCATTAGGAGCAAGCCTGTAAGCAGTGTTCCTCCATGGCCTCTGCGCTGGCTCCTGTCCCCAGGTTCCTGTCCTGCTTTCTTTGATGATGAACAGTGATGTCAGTGTAAGCCAAATAAACTCGTTTCTCCCTAACTTGCTTTGGTCATGGTGTTCCATCACAACGGTAGTAACCCTAATGAGGTCGGGCTTTTCTCCTTTCTCCTTTACTCAAACTCATTCGCTCTTTTCTGTTCCTTGTTACCTTTTTAAGATGACTTGTTCTTGGCCTAAGCTTTCCTTCGGGACTCAGGCCACACATCAATGTCTTCTGTCCACGGTCTCCTTCATTGTTAGCTTAGTCACATCCTTCTCTCCAGTTGTCTTTGCCCCACAGTAAACATGATTTATTCTTTTCCTCTTCTCTCTTAGAAACAGTTCAATATATATAATAATTTGCATTTTGCTTTTGTCACCCAAGGTAGAATAACTTCCACACTTCGCCCATGAACTACAAAAAATAATCCCTCATTGCTTCTCCTCTAGAAATAATTTATGTAAATATAAATATGGCAGTGTGTTCAAATTATTTTAAATTTATTTAAAATGTTAGTCTTTTCAGAAGCACTTTAAATTGTGAATAAACTTTTGTTCTAGGTTATTTTTATTTAAGTAACACACTAAAGGATATCATAAAAATTGTGTAATAATCAGGTATAAAGAAAGTGAAATTTTGATGGTATTCCTATCCCATGATCTTTATGCAGTAGAGGTTTGTAGGTTTGTAAACAGCAGAATTACAATTTGAAGCTCTCTGGAGGATTCAGAAACATATTCTTGGTGTTAGATCAGTAACACAGATAGTAAGAGTGAATATTATTTTATTTTTATTATATGTTATTTTTGAAATTATTTTGTTTTTTTAGAATGCCCCCAAAATTAACTTAACCGAGCTGTGGGCAGCTGCTCAGCAATCCAAGAAAAACCGTAAGTCATTTGCAGATGGCCTATTCTTGTGTTCTTCATTAATTTCAAAATAGATGGTTTCATGTAGTCCTTTTCTTCTCCTCTCTTTCTCCCTCCCTCCCTTCATCCCCCCTCTCTCTTTTTCTCTCTCTCTCTCTCTTTCTTCCTTTCTTTCTTTTTGTAACAGAAACAAGATGTGGCTTTGAGAACCTAGGAAGCAGAATCCTGTTTGACAATAGTAATTCCAATAGTGAAAATGAAGATGCAGTTGAGATCGGTCCTGCAGCATCAGCTAGAGTCCAAACCTTTTCTGCATCCTGTCAGTCACCTGACCCAATGGTATGTACATTTTTTTATTTTTAAAGCTCAAGAATCCCTTTTGATTAGATGAGGCTTTGGGAGGAAAGAGGTCATTTTTCTTTTCCTGCAAATATTGGGTCATATTCTTCTGCTTTTGTATAAGATTTATTTATATGAGTATTTTGTTGCATGTATGTATGCATTTAGGCTAGAAGCATCAGATGCCCTAAACTGGGTTTACGTATGGTTCTGAGCTACCATGTGGGTGTTGAGAATTACAGTTGTGTCCTCTGAAACACAGCAATTGTTTTTAACTTCTGAGCCATCTTTCCAACCGCAGACACTCTTACAGCATTCTTCAGGTCTGCTTTCTAGGTCCGCCCTGACCTGTATCTTACTGCCTGTGATCCACTGTCACCCATTTTCACTAAGCACTAAACAGCCACCAGTGAATTGCACTGAAATACTGAAGTTGGATGTTTTCCCATAGGAAGGAGCAACTGAGCCTACAGTTGGAAGAGAAGAAACTGGCTCTGATATTGTTGAAAGGGCTTCACAAGAAGATGGTGCTGATATTGAAAGGGCTTCACAAGAGCAACCAAACCCTGACAATTTAACCTGTGCTGATGGTTGGCACAGAAGTAATAAAAGTGGTGAGTGAGTGAGTGAGTGCAGGAGATGCTTTCCATGCCTTAGTGTAGTTATAAAAAGCCAATCGTCTAGATCCAGAAACAGTGTTTCTTCTAAATATTTTTCTCGTGTCCTTTTCTGCTGCTGCCAGTTCTTTCTGAAACTGCTTCAACCCATTGTTATTTCCTTCTGCTATTAACTGTACTGTAATTCTGTAAACATAGATCAACATACATGTGTTTAAAATTCAATGAGAAACATTTTTGTTAATGTATGTGTGACCCTGTTTTACAGAAATGATGTCTGCATTAGGATTAGGAGAAGATGAAGAGTCACCTTGGGATTCTGAGGTACTGACAAAACGGATGTGCTTACTTTCTCACCTACATTTGCCTTTGAGGGAATGTTTCCTTACATTTTCAGCCTATAAATAGTAGTTACCTCTCAAATGCTGCTTATGGTACAATTTTGCTAATTTGTGTGGTTTGTTTAACAACGTAGAAATCAGAAGCAACCATTTGGATTAAGTTTAAGTAAAAATTAAAAAAAAAATTCAACCTGTGACCTGAAAATTCTGTGATATGGATGTGTGCAAGTCCTGTGGGATGAGAGGGAAAGCATGAACTGTCATGTCTTCCTTCTGAACCTGTACAGATAACAAGTGAGAGTTGGCAATGTCATTCTATCTGGATTGTAAAGAATAAATCTGTAAAGGAAGTGTCAGGAGAAAGAAAAGAATGAATTACTTTTGTGGGCTTGCAACAATTTTGTTTAAGTTTGTCTTAATTTAATTTTTTCTTTAATAGATTCAAATAATTTTCAGAAGTGAAATACATTGAGTACCTGTGTAGGATCTATGCTTGAAGTGACATAAATACCAATAATAATGAGCAGTTTTAATGACACCACTGTAAAAAGAGTTGGGGATGACTTAGAAGTGTAATGAGTCTACATAGTGGACCCACCACAGCCAAAAGACAAGTGTATACTTAGTTCTGGCACTTAATATTTATAGAATTTGGGGGGAAATTAACCTTCATCAGTGACTTTGTCATGTCATAAAAATATGTAATGCACAAGTGTGGCGAGGAGGTTAGAAACATTTTGTGAGGTAAAACATGTCTACAAATATATGGCAGCAAGATCCTAGTGCTCTTCAAAGTGAACCGAACACCGAGGACAAGTTTTACACTTGAGAGCAGTAGGGAAGTAGTGTGAAGAGAAGAATGGGAAGATGTCAGGGGCATACACATTTCCAGTTTGGGCATGGTAAGTAAATTTCTGTGACTGAGTTACCATTGGGTCTGAGGTGGTTAAATGCTGATGATTACAAATGAGGGTTCAGTGTTAGAGCAATGATGGAGCAGAAGACCGCACAACTTACTGTCAGTCAGTCTGACTGCACCCCTCTCCCCTGCCCCCATGAAGGAAACAGGGGAGCTTTGGATTTCGGATGGAGGAGAAGCGCCATTCTTCAGGTGCTTTCTAGAGGATGAAAGCAGCAGACAGCAGATGAGAGTCCAGAACATTCTGAAGAACAGTGAATTACATTTGTTCATTGTTTTTCTCTAAATGTCTAGAGATGATTCAGAAGCATGAAGTTGCATATTCATTTATATATGTATAATATATATATAATAATTCTCTAGCACATTTTAAACACTTAAATATTTTTATATCCTTATCAAAACTTACTGCATGTTTTGGAAGTTTTTGGTTGGGAAGGAGTCACATTCTACATTTTATTTTTGTGGGCTTTTATTTAAACAAGCAGAAAAGGGGGCTGGAGAGATGGCTCAGTGGTTAAGAGCATCGTCTGCTCTTCCAGAGGACCTGGGTTCAATTCCCAGCACCCACATGGCAGCTAACAACTGTCTGTAGTTCCAGTTCCAGGCAAAACATCAAGGCAAATAAATAAATAAAATAAAGTTTTAAAAAATAAAATAAAATAAACAAGCAGAAAAGGTTTTCTTTATCATTTTATTCAGCCATTTTTGGTTGTGAGCCTAGCCTTTAATGGCTGAAGCCCTTATTCAGCCATTTTTGCTGGCAGTAATAATTTTACACAAAAATATTTAGATTTTTTAAAGCCTTACTTTACCTAAATATAAGAACTTCTATAGCGCTCTATGTATGGTCAGTATGACACTCTAAAGTTTCTTACCATACATGCCAGGTTTCTTATTTTAACTTTAAATTTCTGTCACTGGACACATTTTAAATGCTCCATGCTATATTCAAGTAAGTGAACCTACAAGAATTTCTTAGGATGTCTTTTTTTAATTGTCCTCTTACATTCACGGAGAATGGGAAGTAATGTTGAGTGTTCTGAGCTTAGTTGCTGCTGGAACATGAGAATAAGTAAATTTTCATAGCAACTGTTCTTCTGATCCTCCCTTGTTGTCTTCTTGGTTGGTAACCAGATAGAGAACACATAAAAGTTTCTTTTCAGTGCATGCTTGGCTTACTTTTCTGTTTAAACAGGAAATTGAAATGTCTTAGAAAACGATTAAGAAATCCTTATGTAAGTCATTTTGATGTCTGTTTCAACAGAGTATCTCTGACAGTGTTTCACTGAAAGGTGTAGGTCATGAAGATCAAACAGGAGAAACCAGATTATACGAACAAGTGGAAGGTAAGAACTGGTTTTGTTTGTTTGTTTTTTAAGTCATTTGACAGATGTCTATGGAGAATATAAAATGTTGTCAGTTAAGCTTGTAGAATTAAGCAGTGGTCAGCATGTATGAATTCCCAAGGTTCAGCAACAGAGTAAACTGGAGTGTTGCTAAGAACCTCACTGCTTATTCATTGGAAGCTGTTGTGAAGCTTCTAGGTAAAAGCACTAAAGACAAGGGTGGCAGAGAGCGCTAGGAGGGTGATGGGCAGGAAGGAGGTGCACATTGTGTTGTGATGCGTGGGAAAGGTCAGTGAGCCTGAGATAAGAAGAACACGGCATTATGGGAGATATGAAAGAAGCTTCAGTACCAAGTGTGGGAGGAGCAGAGTGAGCTCCACTCCTGCTTTCTGGCTGTTGAGAAGACCTGGCTCAGAGTGCCTGAGCATGCACAGCTATTGCCATTTCCTATAGACAAGCATGCACCTGTGTATCACTCTTCTGGGCCTGACCAAATGACTGATAGGAAACAGCTTAGGGTATTTGGGCTTACAGCTTACCCAGGATCCAGTCTGTCATCAGGGTGGCATGGTGAGAGAGTACAGATAGCTGGTCACATAGTGTCTGAGGTTAGGAAGGAGAGAATGGACCGGAAGCTTTAGGAATAACACCACCAGCTGAGGACCAAGTGCAAACACAAGCTTCTGTGGACTGCCTCATGCTGTAGTCACATGTACATGTATAATTTATTGTCCTCTAAAATGTTGCTACTTCACAGAAAATTTGTCTATAGACCAAGACAATAGAAAGAAGAAAATGGTGAGATTGGTTTTGAAAGCTCAGGAAAGCCATACCCTGACAAAAGTCCTTGAGAAAAATGAACTCTCCCCACGCTGGGGAATGATAGGAACTTGAGGTTGGTTTCCAGAAGTTCATAGAATGACAGGAATTTGGGGTTAGACTAATCATAGCGCAGTTTCTCTGACTTTAATGAATTAGTTGCTGGTGTTGACACAAAAATATAACTCTCACTTTCAAAGAAATAGGAGATTGTTCTGAAGCCAAATGGGATTGTTGATAACCTATTTATATTCCAATGTAATAACAGTTTCATGGAGTTTTTATACCAACTGAACAAAAAAATAATCATAAATCAACATGCTTTAAAAATACATGATGGAAGCTGGTTTGTTTCTGTGTTTCCAAGCAAGCTGGAGGTTACCCACAACACATATTATAACCTCCCCCTCCACACACACACTTACACACACCAAAACCAGTGGTGTGGTGTTTGCTTGTAATTCAGGACTGGGAGGCAAAGATCACCAGGGTTCACTGACAAGCCAGCCTAGTCTGCTCAGTAAGTACCAGGCCAATGAGAGATTCTGTCTCAAAAACACCAAGAAACACACACACACACACACACACACACACACACACACACACACAAAGGCTCAATGGAACAGCATCTGAATAGCCACCTATAGCCTCTGTGTACATACACTTAGTTACATACACATAGCAAGTACATACACTTAGTTCTCTTTCCTTCCTCAACACTACCCCATACACACCCCACCACACACAGTGAAACATCCACCCACCATAATAAACAGTAGAGACATTAGGGGAATGGGTTACAGAAAGTCTCTGCTCTAGACCTCAATTATATTTAACAATATTCTCAGCTTTGAGTTGGCAGAATTGATGGGATCTGTACATTTCAAGAAGGATCACCCTTATTAGTCACAAGGATGATGTGCAAAGATGGATAATAAACAGCCGACTGTAGCTAAAGTTAGCTCAAAATGATTTGGCTCTGGACCTGCGACATTCTAATTCTCTATAATTATGACTATAATCTCTATGATTATTGACAGTAATCAGCCTTGTGGAATGCTTAACATAGGGGTAGCTTTTTTTCTGTAAACTTCAATTCATATTTTCCCATGTTGACCAAAAAGACAAAGGTCAGATCCCAAGATGAGATTTGAATGGCTATTGAGAGTGAGTGCTGAAGATAACCCAAGATAGTTTGGATTTAGACCTGTGATGTTCTAATGCTCTGCAGTCACAGAAGTTGTGACTTTCAGCCATTGGAGTCTTTAACACAAATGTGGCTTTTCCCCCGAGAACATTAGTAAACAGTTCTTCCAGTTGGCCAGGTAAAAATCAGTTATGCTTTTATGTCCTGTGGTCCTGGGAAGACTTACTTCTATAATCTGATAAAGATGAGGAGTAGAAAGACATCTTCAGGAGAATAGTGGGTGGAGCTGTAGGAGAAGAAATCAAATCAGGTTTAAGCTGTTATGATCTAAGTTCTATTTATTAATTTTTCCTTTTATATCTTACAAAACATATCCAAGGGACATACAAGTATAGTAGGAATATCATCCCTAAAGTTATAAATAAATAAATAAAAACATAGTATGGCCTAAAAAAGTAAATCTAAAGTTAAAGAAAACAGGTATTCTTAACTGATTAAAAAAAAAAAAAAAATCACTCTCTGACCAGCTTCACTGTATTTCCTTCTTGTGCTCACAGTCATTTGTACTCTGTAAACTGCTTTGTTTGAAGTCCTTAGTATTTGAAATGATTTATTAGTTTGTCTTTTTTTTCTGGTCAATTTGAATCCAGAGACCTAACCTTGTATGGATTGGATAGCTCAGATTTTAGAAAAGATTGGTTTAAATCTCATTACTAAAATTCTCTCTTTAAAGATTTATTTAATTTAATTTCTTTCTAAAGAGGATATCAGAAAATGGAAAGCTCTCCCATGCTCCCGGATAGGTAAGATCAATATAGTAAAAATGGCAATTCTACCAAAAGCAATCTACAGATTCAATGCAATCCCCATCAAAATCCCAACACAATTTTTTATAGACCTTGAAAGAACAATACTCAACTTCATATGGAATAACAGGAAACCCAGGATCGCCAAAATAATCTTGTTCAATAAAAGAGCCCAAAACCTTGAATAACCCAATCAAAAAATGGGATACAGATCTAAAAAGGGAATTCTCAGCAGAGGAACTATGAATGGCTGAAAGACACCTGAAAAAGTGCTCATCATCTTTAGCCATCAGAGAAATGCAAATCAAAACAACTTTGAGATACCACCTAACACCTGTCAGATTGACTAAGATAAAAGGTACAGATGACAGCTTATGCTGGAGAGGATGCGGAACAAGGGGAAAACTCCTCCATTGTTGGTGGGAGTGTAAGTTTGTTCAGCCACTTTGGAATGCAATATGGCGGTTTCTCAGAAAATTGAGAATCAATCTCCCCAAGGACCCAGCAATACCACTTCTGGGTGTATACCCTAAAGAGGCACATTCACACTCCAAAGGTATTAGCTCAACTATGTTCATAGCAGCATTATTTGTAATAGTAAGAACCTGGAAACAACCTAGATGCCCCTCAACTGAAGAATGGATTAACAAACTGTGGTACATTTACACAATGGAGTACTACTCAGCAGTAAAAAAAAAAAAAAAAGACATTTTTAAATTTGCAGGCAACTGGATGAATTTGGAGAATATCTTCCTGAGCAAGGTATCACAAGCCCAGAAAGATAAGCACAGGATGTACTCACTCATTAGTGGACTTTCTACAAAAAGCAAATACCCAGTCTGCAAACCACAACCACTGAACAGCTTGGGATCAGAAGAAACTTAAGAGAGACATCCAGGGCATCCCCTAGGAAGAGAAAATAGAGATCTCATTAGAAAATTGGAAGCATAAGGGGCTGCAGTCAAGGAGGGGTGGGAACGAACCCTGAGAGGAGATGATTGAGTGAGAGGAGCAACAAGGAGGGAGAAAAAAAAACAAAAAACAAGAAATGGAGGTCTTATAGAGGAAGCCAGTTTGGTTTGGAAAGACATCAGATGCTAGGGCAACTTCCAAGAACTCACAGGACATCCCTGGCTAGGTCTCCAATCAATAGTGAAGGTGGTGCCTAGACAGGACTTCCCCTGTAATCAAATGAATAGCCACCTTAAGTTCCATCACAGAACTTACATCCAACAATGAATTGAGGTAGAACAGGGATACATGGCTGAGCACTGGGCTGAGCTCCTGGTCCAGCTGAGAATAGAGGAGGAGAGTCTATATGAGCAAGGGGATAGGGATTATGAGGAAAACTCCCACAGTGATGGCTGGCTGGAGCTCTGGGGAGCTCCCTGAGTCAAGAACAGCCATTGGGGAACCATCAGGAAAAGAAACTAGTCCCTCCAAGGCTAGGCAACTGTCCACTGACATGGACAGTATGTGGAGCCTTGAGGGAAGGGATTAGACTGTGTTTCTGTTTGTGGACTGGCACTTGAGAGCCCATTCCCTCCAGAGGAACACCTAACCCAGTCTTGACATTAGGATGAGGAAATCGGACTTGCCTAGGGTAGATGCTGAGCTGATCCACCTTGGGACCTCTTGCCCTTTCTGGGGAGGGGAGGGGGGATGGGGGAGAAGGGTCTTGCCCTTTCTGGGGAGGGGAGGGGGGTGGGGGGAAGGGAGGCTGAAGGCTGACTGGGAGGGGTTGTGAAGGGGAAGGGAGGGAGAGCAAGGGGATACATGGATAAAAAAAGACTTTATTTTATAGATAAAAAAGTATATACATATTCATTAAAAAGATAGACATTCAATCTTTCTCTGAAACTTTGTGTTTATGATTGTGCATATTTTACTTGGACAATTTAGCTGATACATATTTTGAAATAATGAGCTTTTTAAATCACATAAGAAAATAATTATAAAAATTTTCCCATATGAAAATACCTTTTCATACTTGAATTAAAAGTGATGTTTTCACCCTTTCATGAATGGAATGTAAATGAGCAAGAGTCTAATAAGGTTACTCACAGTTCATTCTCTAATCTGAGAGATGTTTCAATACTTGTATAAATTTATTTTTTTCAGTTGTACCTTATATTCTCTTAATTAATTTTATTTAAACATTTCTATTTTTCAACAAGATTTAGAACAATTAAGTGCCTGTAAGATGAGAAGTCAGCATACATTAGTTTCAAGAAAATATGAACACATGACATGTGAAGCTAAAGTACCAGTAGACAGTCACAGAATAGTTGATATACAATGTCATTGTACAATATATTTTTTATTGTTAAATAGCCACTATATTCTGCAATAGAATATTTATATACTATCTCAAATAATCAGGAAAGCATCTTTAGAATACCTTAGTTTCAATGATAAAATTGTCATTTTCATATGTATTCAGTTGCACATTTTGTAATCTCACCTGTGAGTCTGGAGTAGTAACAAACCAAACACAGAATTACTCTGTGCATTTTATCTTCCTTTTATAATTGATGATTTAACTGCTGTGTTGAGGTATTCATTGGGGTTTTGTATTGAATCTTGCCTAACACATTATACTGTACATATTGAAAGGTATTTATGATAATAAACCAAATTTCTTCTGAGTTTAAAAAAAAAAGATTTAATTTATGTGTAAGTATGTTTGCCTATGAGAGTTTATGTGCACCACATGTAGACTGGGGTTCACCTGGAGGCCGGAAGAGGACATTGGATCCCCTGGATCTGTAGTACCAAGAGGTTGTGAGCTGCCATGTGGGGACTGTAAACCAAAATGGGGTCCTGAGAGAGGAGTAAGGTCTCTACTGCCAAGTCACCTCTCCTGCCTCGTGTAAATATGTGGAGATAATTATTTCATCTGCCCTATTATTGTGATGTTATACTATATTTTAGTTTGAGTAATCAACTAGAAAGTCACATTACAGAAGAAAGCAAGTAACAATGTAGTTTGACTTTTAATTTCCTTCCAACAAAATCATCTATTTTTGTGTATCAGATATTAGTGACAGAGTTAGAAGAATTCATATATTAAGAGTTTATAGGTTTTATAGGGTACAGCCAGGTCTTTTTATTTTATAAGTAGGAAAGGAAATAAATCAACAGAGGTCACTTTGTAACATCCACTTTTCCTCACTGGTAAAATAGAAATATTATTTAATTTAAAAAATATAAATTATAGTAAATAATGCAAGAGTTCTTGTTAGAAGATGGGGATAGGGTTGGAGAGGTAGCTCAGAGGTTAAGAGCACTGACTGTTCTTCTAGAGGTCCTGAGTTCAATTCCCGGCAACCACATGGTGGCTCACAACCATCTGTGATGACATCTGGTACCCTCTCCTGTATATTGTCTACATAATAAATAAATAAATAAATAAATAAATAAATAAATAAATAAATCTTTAAAAAGAAGATAGGGATAAAAGTGGAATCTTTAAACATATAAGACTTTAAGTAATTTAGGATGTTTGAGTAAGTAGACAGTCATAACCAAACCATGATTAATAGAAGAACATAATATCTTCATTGTTGCCTTTATTAAAGCAAAATTAGCATTTTTGTCACTTAAGAATATATCAATGAAAACCCCTAAATATTAAGTTATTTAATAAACATTAAAAAGTGAGAGAATTTTTGTTACAAGGGTTTTAAGTCCAGATACTGAGATAGAAAGTTGCCAATGTGGCTGAAGATGAGTGGCGCCAGCTTTTCTGACATCCCAGTGGATGTGCTTTAGAGGCTGGCACAAGTTGGAGGTGAGAAAGATAAATTTAAAAGTTTATCTCCTGATGGTTTGTATGCAGGAGGTGGGTACCAGTTCCTGTGGAGTCCTTCCTTTCTAGGCTGGATGAAGTCTTTGATACGACTTCTTTCCCAATTGATGTAGTTGCCTTGTTTTGACTCTCATTCTACCAAATTTTTCTCCCCTGGACGCATACCTTGGAAAAATGCTAATCAGTTTTGGGTTTTTAATTAGCATGTTTAAAAATCTCTTATGATTGTGTCTATCTCTCTCATTTTTATTTTTAAATACTTTTTAATTCTTTGAGAATTTCTTTTTTATGCACATGGTATCTCCTAGTGTAATTTAAGAATGTTTATCTTACTTTTTGGCTTAAGTTTTTTTTATATATATACTGTATTTTTTTGATCATATCCTTTCCCTTCCTACCCAGTCAAGTTCATGTGCTTCAAAAAAAAAAAAAAAAAAAAGTCAATCAGTAAACAGAAAGACAAAAAAAATTAGCAATACTACAAAAACATGGAATCTGTTTGGCCAACTACTTCTGAACTGGGACTGTTGTAACAGGTTTCCATTCCTGGACTTTTGGGTCTAGACCAGAGGTTTGACTAACAGTTCGGCAGAAACACACAGACACTTGTATTAATTTTATGCTGGTTGACCTAGGTCCCAGGCATATAACTTGCTAACTCCTTCATCTTAATCCATGATTCTTACCATGTTCATCCATGCGGCTTGGAACCTTTTCTCAGCAGCATTTCACCTTCTTTCCTCTGCATCTAATGGCATCTCAGTGGCATCTCTGCAGTGTCTCTGCTGTGCTCTGAGAAGTTCCCAGAGTTTTCCTAGTCTGGTAGCCCCGCCCACACTTCTTGTCTACCTCTGGTCAATCAACTTTATTAAACTAGTAGGAGGAACAAATATTTACAACTTCCCATAATCCTACTGCATGGGACCTGCCCTGAGTGTGGTCAATATACCTGGTCTCCCTCTATTGGAGAAACTTCCTTCCCTTTCCCAGCAGGTATCTATTGCAAACAGTTTGTTGGTTAGGGGTGAGACTTGGTATCCACTTCCCATCTCTTTCTGTGTTCTGGGATTTTGTTTTTCAAAGTTTTTGTGAGTTCATATGTCTGTCAGCCCTGTTGTGTCCAGAAGACATTATTTCCTTGAAGTCATCCACCACCTCTAGCTCTTATAACTGGCCACCTCCTCTTCTGCATAGGTCTCTGAACCTTGAGAATAAGGATTTGATAATGACATTCCATTTAGCACTGACTCTCTGCATTGTCCAGTTCTAGGTTTCTGTCCTAATTCCCATCTTCTGCACAGAGAAGCTTCTTTGATGAGGGTTCAGCACTGCACCCACTCTCTTTCAGATTTCTTGATGGCAGCCATTCTGACTGGGGTGAAGTGGAATCTCAGTGTAGTTCTGATTTGCATTTCCCTGGTGACTAGGGCGATTCAAGACTTTAAAAATAGTTATTTTCCATTTGTGTTTCTTTTGAAAGCTGACCATGTCATTAGCCCATTTGTTTATTGGTAGTTTTGTTTCTTTGGTATTTAACTTCTGCAGTTCCTTGTAAATCTCAATATTATTAGTTCTGTTTGAAGCATAGTTGGTAAAGTAGCCTTCATCTATACCAGCAGTGCACTCTTAGAGAAAGAAATTAAGAAAAATATCCCTTTTATAATAGCTTAGAAGAATTAAGTATATATGGAATATACCTAACTGAAATGTGAAAGACCTTTCAATGAGAACATCAAGACTTTGAAAAAAAAAAAAAAAAAAAAACCCAAGAAGTGCTAGATGATGAGAAAGAACTTCCTTGCTTCTGGATTATGGCACTATGGCCAAAGTTAACCTACAGATTCAAGTATAACACCCATCAAAATTCTCATGTCATATTTTATTAAAATAGAAAAAAATTAAGACTTTATAAGACCACAAATAACCAAAACAACCCCAAGGAATTAGAATGCAGCTGTAGGTATCACAGTATCTGATCTCAAATTCTTCTGAATAGCTAGAATGCTCAAGGCAGACCTTCTGGCATCAAAGCAGACAGTGATCAGTGGGGCATAACAGAAGACCCTGAGTAGACCAATAAAACTGTGACCACCTTATCTTTGACAGAGGCCAAAACATGCAATGTTTTACACATGGTATTGACAAAACTGTCTATCTACCTATAGATGAGAGAAATTACATTCATACCTCCCCTTGTACTAAAATCAGGTTGAAATGAGTTATCAAAGACCTTAAAATAAACCATGAAATGGTAAAATTTCGAGAAAGAAACACAAGGGAAGCCAGGCCTGGTGGAGAGAGAGGCAGGCAGATCTCTGAGACTTTGAGGCCAGCCTGGTCTACATGGTGAGTTCCAGAACAGGACTGCACAGTGAGACCCTCTTGAGACAACAAAGCAAAATTTATCCAAGCAAAGAAACAAAAAGCAGGGAATACTTTTTAAGACTTTGAGTAAGAAGTTTCTGAATAGGACTTCAATAGCTCAAGAAAAAGCCACAGCAGAAGGGCTCTATGAAGTCAGGTTTCTGGACAGGAAAAGAATCTATTAACAGAGCAAGCAGGGTAGCCATAGAATGAGAGAATAATTCTTAACAGAAACTTTTCTACTTTTATGTTCGTCACTGTTCAGTACCTGAAGGCTTTATTTAGTGAGAAAACATCCAGATTTAGCATTTGGATTAAATTCAATTACTGAGTCCTAAATGACTCAGTAAATGTTGGCCGGTTTTCTATAAATGTTACTAAGAGTAGATTAATATTGTAAGAATATCATATTGTTAGTACCAGAGAATCAGGTTTCCTGTTATATCAACATACTGAATTTTGACTTTAGGAATTTTTTACTTTATGTACATTGGTGTTTTGCCTGCATGTATGTCTGTGTGAGGGTGTCAGATCCCCTGGAACTGGAGGAAGAAGCAGAATCTAGGCTATTGGAGTTGATGAAGAGGGGATGCTAGGGAACTCACTCTGTAGACCAGGCTGGCTGTGAACTCACAGAGCTCTGCTTGCTTCTGCATCCTGAGTGCTGAGATTAATGGTGTGCACCACCACAGCCTGGCTTTATGGTTCATTTCTTAATTCTTATTTTAAATAAATATTAAACCAATTTTGAAATAAAAGTTTATCAGTATCTATGATTCTAATATCTGACAACTTAATTTACTTTTTCCTTTTGATAATCATTAATATTAAAAATGTGTATGTATTTCTTAGATGTGGCTTATATACCTTCGTGCATGAGTGGATCAAGAAACTTTAAGATGGCTAAACTAAAGGAGCCCAGAAATGTAGGCATTCCACTAGCCCACAAGGGTATGGAAAAAAAAAACCCTGATACTTTTATTAACTATTATTCTACAAGTGTTTATCCCACCTAATCAAATTAGAAAATCTTCTCTGTTGAGAAGTGAATTGTATATTCAACTGAACTATTATTTTATCTTTGTACTTTCTAAATTATAGGGCAGATTAAAGAACATGATAAATGCTTGTAGTATAATGTAATGTAATAAGCCATTCTGGTGTGCTGCATTAAAGACACGCTTTTACCATCGTCTCTGAAATGTGTCTTCACAGCCATAACTAGCTCCTCTAACTAACGGTCACGTTTCTGTCTGTTCACCATCATTTACATTGGCAAGTACTCTTTTCTGTCTCAGCCACGGTCATTGGAAACTCCTCACTGAGTCTGAACTGCATGCTTTATCAGACTTACCCTCTTGTTCTTTATCGAATATATTTCTATGTTGCTGCCTAAGCAGAGGAGGGGGGCGGAGCTGATTGTTTTCAAATGTAGCATGAGGTTCGGCTTCATACTAACTGCATAAATAGATGGTTGGTTTATCATATTTACATATAATTAATTACATGTAATTTTCCTTTTGCTTTTCAGAGGCCCTCAGGAAATATCCAGTCATGGAGGTATAGTAATATTTTCATCATGAATTTTAACTACATATATTTGCTGAATGTATATTTAACATTTAACAATTTAACAAATCACTTTTTAATAATTTAACTGTTTACAAACCCATTCAGCCTGCTATCAAGAGGACGGATCCTGTTCTTAACAAAACAGCCGGAATGAAGGATATGCAAACGCTCAAGCCAGGTAAATTATGTAATGCTCTAGGGGAGGGTACATTACATACTGGAGATGCTTAGTGTTCTGATTCCTAAACATGTTTTACTCCCAGTTTTGCTTAAAGATTTGAAATAAATAATGGAACATTGTTACTGGTATTCGTCAATGGTGAGGAAACAGGGACTCAGTTTCACAGAGCCATCCTTGGGGGCCAGAGGAGTTCCTGTAATTGCTTAGGGGCTTCAGCTCAGTCAAACTTGGAGTTTGTGGCTTTGACAGGAAAAAAAAGTGTTTTAATACTAGCCAGGATGAAGCAGAATTGAAGTTTTTAGCATACCTAAGTATAGGCATGCATGATTTATTGAGAATAATTTACTAAAAGACCCTTTAATTTAGCGCCTAAGCAGAGGGATTAAAAGAGAGACACCCAAAGAAAGGATATGAAGTGAGCAAGCCTGGGTGTGGGCTTCTCAGGGGGCCATGGTGTGTAATTGTTAGCCTTAGGGGCTCAAGTTACATCATAAAGGCTTGTGTAGAAACCTTTTTTCTTTCATTTATTTTCTGTGTTGATAATGAGATAAAGTGGCTCCAGAGGTCTCTTGGATAGGATTATAATCTGATAAAATGAAGCCAGTGCCATGCAAGAGGATTCTGTATTTTAGTATAAACAGGGTTTCTGGTGAGACCCCTAGAAAACTTATATCTGAGAAAAGTCTCTTCAACCAGTGGTTTTCAAGCTTCCTAATGCTTTAATATAGTTATTCATGTTGTGGTGACCCCTAATCAGGAAATTATTCCAGTGCTACTGTTATGAATCTTAATATAAATAGTTAATAATGCAACATCAGATGATTTGCAACCCTCAAACCAAAGGGTCGTAACCGCAGGTTGAGAACCACTGCTCTGGCTCTTGCCTCCCTGTCCCCAGATGCTGTGGGGATGTAACCAGATGCTGTGGGGATGGCTCCTTTATTTTCGCTGCCTTCATAATTGTCACTTGTATACTTGTGGTGGTGATATGTAACACATTTAATAAAACCAGTCTGGAATATCAGAGAACAGATCCACCCACAGTCAATCCAGGAGGGTCAGAGAGTGGTAACTCATGCCTTTAATCCTAGCATGGAAAAGACCACTAGTGACCCACGCCTTTAATTCCATAACTCCAGAGACAGACCTTTCTGCTTCTCTGTGAGTTCAAGGCTAACTACTAAATAGTAGTACCTCACACTTTTAATCTTAACTCAGAATATGAGGCAGAGTTGAACCTAGAAGGAAACAACTAGACGAAGAAAGTACTTAAGGCAGGTATAGGAAGAAGGCAGGTATAGGAAGAAGGCAGGTATAGGAAGAAGGCAGGTATAGGAAGAAGGCAGGTATAGGAAGAAGGCAGGTATAGGAAGAAGGCAGGTATAGGAAGACAGAATTATTTTATAGAAGCGATGAAGAGTGAGGCTGAGAAAGCTGGAATAAAGCTTGGCTGGTGAGATTTGACTGTAGTCTGTTTCTCTCTCTATGATATTCCAGCTTTTCCCCGATATCTGGCTCTCAGTTTCATTTAATAACAACCAGAATTTGTGTAACATGTATTTATAAGAATAAAAAGGAATTTTTAAATACAAGCTTTAACTCTGACGTCCTTACTGTATGTTTCAGAAATTTGTTTACAGTTCAGTATTCTGATACTTCCTAGGAGTTCATAAAGGTTAATTATAAGATTATAAGATTTTTTTTTTACCCTCCCAAACTTTGAAAATACTTGTTGAAGAGACGAACACAGTGCTATATGCCTGTGGCTCTAGCTACTTAGGAAGCTGTGGTGAGGTTTACTTGAACCCTGGAGGTTGGGACTGGCCTCAACAACTTAGCAAGTTCTTATCTTCTGAAAAATGCTTGCTAGAATGCTGATGCTTGCTGACAATAAAGCTTTGTTTCTTAACCTATTAATAGTGTTTGCACTTTAAATAATTTTACATTGACAGTATTATGCGCCCGCTCTTAAACCAGTCATATGTTTAGATTAGCAAGTTGTGCCTCATGTATCTGTTTGTGTATGTGTATGCACATGCCTTCATGTGTGCCTGTGAGGGTGCATGGGTGTGTGCCTGAGAGTGTGCATCTTTGTGTGTGTGGTGTGTGTGTGTGTGTGTGTGTGTGTGTGTATGAGAGAGAGAGAGAGAGAGAGAGAGAGAGAGAGAGAGAAATGGTTCTTAATAGTTCCATCATTTTTACCTCTTATAATTTGTTATCATTGAATCATTAATCTAATTTATCTTTATCAATAAATAATTGGGAGTCAAATATTGGAGTAAGAACCTGAACGATAAGAGAACAGGGAGCCAGGGAGCATCCTCTAGTTGCTTCCTACCTCTTGTGTTTCTTCATCCCAAAGGGAGAGAGGATCTAAGCCTTGCCTTACTACTTCCTGTCTCTTCTCTGTCTACAGGCCTCCAAACCTCTGTGGTCAGCTAATGGCCAGCTTCACCTTCTGATTCTAAGCAAGTTTTGTTTGTCAGAACACAATCAAAATGTCACACATTTCTCCCTCTTTGTCTAAATAAAAAGCAAGGGTTTTAACTAAAATAGTAAAACTATATACAATAAGTACAATAACTATATGCAAGTATATACAGGCAAGAATTACATTAACAATTTTCAATCCATTTGCATTCAACAAATTCAGAGAAATATACTCCATTATTTATTCTATCTTGGTGAGTCCAAAGTATTGTACCTAATTCACTTTCTATCCTGCTTTGTATTACCAACCCAAAACTGTGTCTCTCAATCTTTATGCACTTTACACTTCTTTTTTGAGTTTCTTTTTTGAATTTGGTAACAAGGAAAACTATAATTATCTAGTCTTCGATTCCATCAGAGACTTGAGAGGATATAATATTACCTGAATAAACAGGAAGTGCAGAACAAACAGCTTCCAGAACTAAGATATTACGGAAACAACTGGACAGTCACCCATGGATCCTCTGTGACGTTGGGACATCCATCTTCAGGCTTAGAATATCTGACAGAGTTTTCTGTGAAGCAGGATATTTGAAGGACTTTCCTGCCTTGTCTTTGCAAAATTTGGCAATCACTTTCTTGTCCAGTTTATACAGGATACTGTCATCAGTTGAGGTAAAGGCAATTTCTTGCCCAGTTGCTAACTTTTGTCACAAAGAAAGTAGACTCTATTATGGAGTTTCTTCAATGCTCATCATCTTCTCTGAAGTAGATTAGTGCTGCCAGCAGCAGATGTGTCTCAATGTTATTTTTAAAAACCCTTATGTTATTAAAACATCTTAAATACCATATTCTGTAGATTTCTGATATATCTGAAGACCACCTGTCTATCTAAAATATATCTCTGTTTGACCTTGAAAATATACCTAACATGACTGTCAGTTTGACAGTAATAGATGACTAACTACTAACCTGCATTTCTTTATTATCCTAAATAATTTGTAATAATAATTTTCATGGACTAGAAATTCACATTACATTGTTAAATGAGCTGTATAGGTACAGTACCCTAAACAAGAGTAGAAATGTATGTATAGTATGTTCTAACAAAAATAACCTTAAATTTTTATCAGTATACAAAACATCTTAAACAAGAGTAGAAACACATATAGTATAACAAATAACCTGAAATTTGTATCAATATACAAAAATTCATACTAATGTAAAATATTTAAGGCTAATGGTTGCTATTTTTGGTTTAAAAGTAGATGTAATAATCTATCCTTTTATCCCTGTCATTTCTATATTCCCCCTCCCGTTTTTTCAAAATAAGATTCCTGAATCTAATCTTCTATGTTCAGCTTTTTCTCTGACTATTCTCAATAACATATCATATTTTTCTACTTGTCTCAGAAAGAAAGCTTATGTCTGATCTTTGTGTTTATAAAAGAAAAAAAAAAGTAACATACTTTGGTTATGTATTTTCTGTCTCATGGAACTAGTCTCATTCTGTTTTTATGTGGGAGGCAGTAGATCACTTAGGATATCATTTATTCATGTAAATTTATGGTGTTTATCCATATTTTAAAAGTGAACTCTGAAAATAGTGAGTGTGCATCAAATAATTTGTACTAATAGACAGAAAGAAAGTAGATAGTTGAACATCCCTGAGTGAATGGAACCATGGGATGTGTGACACAGTAATGCCTGATTAGTGTTGAGTTTGTAGGGCAAAGGAAGATGTGGGATTACTTTCAAGACAAACTCTGCAGATTAGATTTGTATCATTTATATCCCTAAGTGAAAACTTTGTGCTCAGGTTTAACAGATTGTAATTCTGATTTGACTAGCGAAGACTAGAAGCAGCACCAGTTAGTCAGCAGAAAAACCGATACTCAGAGCTTTACAGAGTAGACTTGAGTCTTGAAATAAAAGAGATGCCTCAGAATAGTGCCTGGAAACATTTCAGATGTAAGAATGTTCAGTAATAGAGGTGTAAGAAGTAACAGTAATTTCAGAAGCCAAAGTCACTTTTAGGAGATGGCATTGTGTGCACTGTGAGTTTATGTTTCTCTGCTATTTTTATTGTCCCTCTCCAGAGTTTATTTATGTTCAGTGAATTTGTGCATGAATCCTTGAGATTTTTATATGTAATGAATTTGGTTCCAGGTAGTGTCTCTGAATGTTTTATTGTTGTTCTTTTGGATAATTGGAAGTATTTCCTAAGGTAGTAAATATTTAGCTTTGTAGTTAATGATTACTTTTTCTATGTTTCTATTTTTTCTAAGATTCTATGTAGCTAATTTATTTTAACTGAATATGATCATTTGTCTGCAGAACCAGACTTAGGAACAGTTTCAAGGGAAGAGTGGGAAAGGCCCAGCAGCAGTGAAGACAGCCGGCAACAGGTATGTGAGGCTTACCCCCTTAGTGTGCTGTGGATTTTAGTAATACAGCGTGATGGATGAGCATCATTCAGACCAACCTTTTAGGATCAGTGGATTATAATTTAATATTTAATTTAAAAATGACTTTTTCTTTTAAATTGCATGTATGTGGGGTTGGGGGGGGCAATTGCATATGTGTGCAGGTGCCTGCAGATCAGAAGACGGTATAGGATCCCTTGGAGCTGGAGTTACCAGCAGATACTAGCTCAACACTGTCCTGACAACCAAACTCAGGTTCTCTGCAAGAGTATGTGCTCTTAACCATGGAACCATCTCTCCAGCCCCTTAATACTGTATTTTAAAAATATTTTAACTAGTTATAGGATTTAAAAATAGGGCTAGGGAGATTTCCTCCTTGGGTAAAAGTGCCTACCATATAAGAATCTATAGTCCTGAATTCAAATTCCCAACACTCATGTAAAAAATGCCTACCGTGTGGACATGTGTTGGTAAATCTGGTGACGGCAGAGATAGCTGGTTCTGGGAGCTCGGTAGCCAGTGACAAAATGAAAAGCTTCCACTTAGGTGAAAAGCGGTGTGTCAGTAGAATAAGGCAGATATTAGAACAACCATCCGCATTTTCCTGGCCTCAGGACTCACACACATGTACACACTCATACACACACAAGTGCTTTCACGTACATACATCATTCACTCCATCCTCAGTCCCCTCAAAATAGCTTTAAACTGTTCTCTGAGCCAGCACATAAAATAAGCTTGATTGCCTGTTAAGAGAATCATACTCTGGAGTGAAGCCTGTGGTGCTGGGGTAAATGCATTAGCTCTCTAACTTCATTTTATTGTCAGAAACTGGCAGATACTCTAAATGGTTTCTTCCACTGTGTTTAATGAATAGAGGCTGTGTGAGAACTGAACTTAATAGAAATGGATCCATCATCACAGTTTATTGTTGGAATTGATGTTGCTCTTTCTTCTAATTGGTATTTATTGACTTTGGTGCCTAATAGTGCGTCTGCTCCCCTTGGTGATCTTTAGAAAAGGGGCCAGTGCACTCGTTAATGTTTGATGAGGTAAGCCTTGTAATACCAGAACAGAAACTAACAGAAACCCTGCTAACTTGTTTTAGTAAGTGTAGCACATAAATATAGTGCAGACAAAAACATGATACCTTATTTTAGGATGAGGTAAATTAGTTTTTACTTCTTAGTTATAGTCTAGTAATTTAGAAATAGCTAAAACATTTTTACTGGTGAAAATTTCTGTTGTTATTAAAATTTTCCCTTGTGTATATGCTTAGAATTTAAAAATAAAGTTCTTTTTAAAAATCTACACTTTTGAAGAAGAACTCTTGAGAATAAAATTCTGCATATTTCTTTCTCAATATACAAAACACAGGTCTCTAGTGCCAAATCTAAGTCATGGTTAGAAATATCAATGAAAACTAAAAACTTTTGAAAAGAGAATTCCTGCTCCAAAGCTACACAGAGAAACCTCGTCTCAAAAACCAAACCAAAACAAAAAACAAAAAATTCTTTTCCATTTAATAATAGCTTTTTTTAAGGTGTATTTTTATTTTATATGTGGGTGTATGTGTGCACAACATGGCATGCCTGGTGCCTGCAGAGGACAGAAGAGATGATCCCCTGGGTCCTCTGGATAATAGTTACAGATGGTTTTCAGCTGCCATGAGTGCTGGGAACCAAGTCAGTGCTCTTAACCGTGGAGCATTTCTTCAGCATCCCCACAGAAAGTCTTTTGAAAAACAAGTTATCCATGCTGTCAACTTTTCATTAGGTTGAAGAAAAAAGAAAGTACAAAAATAACAAAGCAGAACTATCAGGAAGTCCATACAGTGGTTCCGCTGACAGTGTAGATAATGGGGTGAGTCAACAGAGTGAGAAGATTGATGGGCAGCAGTTCCCTGTGAAGGGGAGTGGAGAACAGGAGAACAGGTAAGACTATGGCAGTATTTAACAGTGCATGTGCACTTGTTACTGCCTGTAAAGCCAATTCTAATTGGGGTACTATTCATTATTAAATAAATGTTATGCATATATTAGACATTATATTCAGCCTTGCATGATTGTTAGAAAAACATAAAAGGACATATTATTTTTCAATTACATTAATATTTTGTTAAAAACAACTAGGATTGACAAAAGTAAAGGCATTCTCATGCACTGTTAACAGGCAAAAATAGTATATACTTCCTGCAATTAGTTTAGTAGCATGTATCATAATTTGAAATGCCCTTTCCCTGTGACCTACAGCTTCATTCCTGAGGTCAGGTCCTTTGGAGTAGGAGAACATGACTTACGAACCCACATGCATACATATGTTAAGGATGTTTGTATATCCTGTTATACATAATAGTTAACTGACATAAGGTAATTTAAGGATATGTTAAATATTTCACATATTTACCTAAATATGTCACATTTATGCATGTTTTAAGAATATGCATTTTAATATTACTTGTCTTAAAGCTGGAGATAATTTAAATGCTTCTCAATAAGAAAAATGTTAAGTTGTTATTTTAAAATTATAATGTAAAATGAATAATCACATTTATAAATTATGTTAGCTCTATAGTGTATTGATTATTTCACAGTTGAAATATATTTAGTACATTTTGTTTGATGACTCAGTTTAAGAAAACTTTGTTATAATATAAGTTGCATTTTCAGTTACATTTAGTTTTAAGAATTTTTAAAATTCCTACTAATGTCTTGCTTGACCTTGTAATCATTCAGTGGTATGTTGTTTAGTCCCCAGGAGTTGGTGTTCTTTCTGTATTTTTATTGTTATGATACCTAGCTTTATTCCATTGTGTTCAGACAGAATGAAGGATATTATTCCAGTATTTGTGTATTAGTGGAGATTTGCTTTGTGCTCTAATATGTGATAAGGTTTGGAGAAAATTTCCTGAGCTTCTGAGGAGGATGTGTCTTTCCTGTTTGGATGGAGTGTTCTCTGGGTGTCTGTCAGGTCTATTTGCTGTGTGAAGTCACTTAACTCCAATGTTTCTTTGTTTAGTTTTTTTTGCAGATAAACTGTATTTGGGAAGAGTGGGGTATTATTATTATTATTGCTAAATATAGTCGTCTAGTTGGCAGTTCAGTCTTCCAGAACCTAGAGTCTGTCTTTCTAGTTCCTTCACTGTGAATAATCAGGTTATTTTGATGGACCAGCCTGTGTAGGACTCGACCTTTCTCTCAGCTTTCCTTAGTGTGTGTTTAACATTTTGACTGTAGTGTGTCATTGGGAGTTTTTTCTCTAACATACCAACTACTGTTCCCCCTCCCTCCCCATCTACTCCTCAGAGAGGGTAAGAAGTCTCATGGGGAGTCAATACAGTCTAGCATATCAAGTTGAGATAAGACCAAGGTCTCCCCCTCCCCTGTATGAAGGCTGAGCAAGGTATCCCTCTTTAGGGAATGGGCTCCACAAAGCCAGTTCATGCACTAGGAATAAATTCTGGTCCCACTGCCAGGCCCCACAAATTGCCCAGCCACACAACTGTGATCCATCCATATTCAGAATGTCTAGTTCAGTCCCATGGAGGTTTCCTAGATGTCACTTCAGAGTCAGTGAGCTCCCAATAGCTCAGGGCAGCTGACTCTGTGGTTTCCCCATCATGATCTTGACTCCTTTGCTCATATAATCTCACTTCCCTCTCTTCAGCTGGCCCAGGAGCTCGACCCACTGCTTAGCTGTTGAATTCCTAGTCTAGTCTAAAGGAGTTTCTTTTCTAATCCTGTTGGTTCAAGTTCTCTAGGCTTCTTTTACTTGGATGGACATCTCTTTCTCTAAATTTGGGGAGTTTTCTTTTACAGTTTATTTTACAGGAAAATAATCCTGTGGTACATTTTCCCCCTCCCCTTTCCCTCTCTTTGTCTCACTGACCTTTACTGAGAGATGCAGCTCCCCTCCCATGTCTCCAGTCCTGACTGACTTCCTCAGGGCCTGTCTGTTGGAGCCTTTCCACTGAGGATTTTGCTTGGCTTACTGAGTTTTTCATTTCCAGCACAACCCTAACCCTAACCTTAATCTGGCTTTTCTCCAGCAATGCTCTTTCAGCTCACCACTCTACTTTCCGTGTAAGCATGTGTGATGTTCAGAAGAGAATCAAATTCTAAGAGAGTTGAGATTTGGTTTGTGTTGTGAAACTTGTATTGATGGTTTGCAGGTCTGAGAGTAGGCTGCTGCTTTCACGAACAGGCTTTCTCCAGCATCACCCCCGTGCTGGCTTTTTCTATTGTCTTCTGTTGTGGCTCACCAAGTGTGGTTGCTCTACCTTGAGTGAACTCTGGGTAGTAAGCAGTTGGGTGGGGGAGATTTTGAGAGCTGGGTGTGTGGTTAGGTAGGTAGCCTATGGAGCTGGGAGGAGAGGGAGGGGCCTATCTGGGAGCATGCAGGGTGGGAACAGGCTTAGTTTGACCTCTTCTGAAACACTTTTCTCATACTCAGATAAAACTTCTCATATATCAGCTCTGATACATCACATAGGCCGTTCTTGTGTGTGCATGCATTGTCTGAGCATATATTTAGCTAGTGTTTTTGTTGTTGTTGTTTTGTTTTGTCTTGTTTTGTTTAGGTTTTAGTAAATTAAGGTGGAAAGGAGTTGGAATTTCACCCAATCTTTGTCAGTAGAATTATTTTTAAAACACTGGCTTTTTAATGGATTGTTTTTAAGTGGTCCTGCCTCACTTATGAAGGAAGCAAAGAAAAAGGAAAATGAAAAATGGATACCCAAAGAATCTATTATGAAGCCAATGATTGAGAAAGCTGGTTTACCACCTGGTGGTTCACTACAAATGCAGGATGGTTCCAGTTTAAGTGACACAGACCAAAGTGAAACAAGGTAAAATATGACTTTTTCATCCTCTATGAGGGAATATTAGCTGTGACTAATATTCCAGGCAAAGAACAAACCTGATTCAGTGTTGCTGAAAGAGGAAGACTGGGCAAGTGACCTCAGCAAATGCAGTTTCAATAAAGTTTTAGCAGGGAGGTTTCACTGTAATACAGAAGTGTACACAACTCTACAGACTTTTATGCTGGGAATAATAATAGATAAGTGGGCAATAACTGGAAAAAATATGTGATTTAAGAATTTTATATCGGCTTTATGTCAAGATTTAGCAGAGCAGTAAATGCTTATGTGTTGTGTTTTGGTGTCTATGTCTAAGGCATTCAACTTGACATTTTCTTTGAAGATTATTTAATTGTCCTCAGAATTTCTATGCAAAAGTTTTTTAAGATTTATTTTTTTAAGCACACACCTTTAATCCCAGGACTCAGGAGGCAGAGACAGGTGGATTTTTGTGAGGTCAGCCTGATGGAGTTCTAGGACAGCCAGGGCAACACAGAAAACCACTGTCTCAAAAAAGAAAAATCACTAAAAATTTTGATATGTATGGATGTTTGCCTGCATGTATATATGTGTACCAAGGGTCTACAGTGTCCACAGAGACCAGAAGAAGGTATTGGGTCCCCCGGAACTGAAGTTGTAGATGGTTGTGAGAAGCCATGTTGGTGCTGGAAGCCAAACCTGAGTCCTCTGGCAAGAGCAAGTGCTCTTAGCCACTGAGCCATCTCTTAGCCCCATCAATTTGAATTTTTCTGGTGTTAAGATCTCTCATTGTTCATTCTAAATAGGTTGAAACATGGAATATACTAATATGAATTAAACATGAAAATGATGCCGTAAAAGTTAAACTATCATAGATATTTTAAATTCAGTAAAGTAAAAAAGTATAAAAACAAGTCCTTGTAGCAAGTGTCATTATATGGATCATGTGCTCAGTCCTGATTGTAATGCTGAACAACTGAAAAGATTAATGATGCCCGATTCTTTAGAACAGATTAGTTCATTCAAAGCATTTATCTCAAATTACTGAGGCATGTGTCTTTTTATTTAGAAAATATTTGATTCAGAAATAAAACTTAGAAATAATTAATAATTATAACTAAAAGTAGTATAACAATGTGGATTTATTTACTACTGTGTCATTGAAAAACACATGAAGACAGATAGGAGTTTTTGTTCACACTGTATAGCATGCTCCTGGGTTATGCTGGGTCTGCCACTGAGTAGCTGTGTGTTCTAGGGCAAAGGGCAAAGTAGCTTTTTTTTTTCTTGCCTTAGTTCTTTGTAAAATGCCTACTATGTCTTAACCTAACTTGTGGAATTGTGAGGATTAAAATGTGGTGAGCACATGAATAGTGCTTATAGTAATGCATAGTAATTGTAGGTCCAGAAAAAGGTATTAACTGTCATCATTTAAAATAGAAGATTTCCAGTCCAGATGTGGTAGTTTGTGCTTATAATTTAACATTTGGAAAGCTGAAGCAAGAGGTTCATCATGAGTTCTAGGCCAGCCTGAACCACCTTCTGAATTCCAAGCTTACCTAAGCTACAGAGTTAGACCTTATCTTAAATGCAAAACAAAACATTGGCAGTACACACTTTAATCCCCAGCACTGGTGGCCGAGGCAGAACGTTCAGGGTCATCCTTAGCTAAATTTTAAAAAAGAAAAAAATATATATATATTTTAATTCCTTCTTATGATATTAATAATTATTTTATCTTATTTCTGTGCTTATAATCGAATCTCCTTATAGAAAAATAATATATTTTAAATAGCCTGTAAACTTTAGTAGTAAAAGAAATAAATTTATAATGTAGGGTTTTTGTATAAAAGTCAATAAGCTTAGATCTTTTTTTGTATCTTATGTAATATTAGTCTTAAAGGATTTTTATGGGTTTGTTTTTTATTTTAGGCCCACAAAGAAAACATCTAATAAAAATAACAAGGTAATGTAAAAATAAAATCTGGTGTTTTGTTTTAGAATACATTATAAAAGTAATGTTATATAAGTTAAAAGATAAAGATAAATTGAAAAAAAATAAAGGACTTTGTTTTGGAAAGACATTTAAAAGGGAGAAGTAGTAGCCGTTAATAAATGCATCTTTCTGCCAGCTGTCAGTTCTTTTAAGAAGTGTCTGTTTCTGCTTCTATAAGCATTTCACGTATTGTGTGAATATTAGAGAAACACTTTAAAATAGTGTTTATCTTATAGGTCAGAAAGCAGGTAGCAGCTGCTGTGGACGACCTTGATGACCTGAATGAGTCCTCTGAAACAGCTTCTGAGGACTGTGAGCTCCAGTGCCCCGATTATGAGAGCATTTTGTGTGAAATTGAGCATCTCAGAATGGAGTGTAAAGGTATGATCATTGTGTAAATGGCGACCTTCTACATACGGTAGGTGATAGATGCACAGCTTGCTTAGCATTGACCCTAGAACACCAGTGTGTGGCAGTGCTGTCCAGGCCAGAAATATACTTTATATTACAATAGTGTGTGATCTGTTTGGTCATCGTTCTCACTGGACTTTCCTTTGTGGGACTGACACATTCAGTCTTTTTGTTGATCTTGCTTTTCTTCTGTGCCTTACTGTGACCAGGTGAGGTGACCTGGTGTGCCGGCTATATGTCAGGGTTGTGGGTTCAGGTTCCATACTGGGTGTCAATATTGCATGACTTCTGTTTACTATTATAATAAAACCCAGAGCCAGACATTGAGGAAAAACTGAAATATCAGAGAGACAGGGAACAAGCCACAGGCACTTCTCACCAAGACAAGTCTTCAGGCCAAACAGGATAGGTCCTCAGACTGTCTGGGCATGCAGGCAAAAGGGCAGAACTTCTGCCCTCCTCCTCCTCCTCCTCCCCCTCCTCCTCCTCCTCCTCCTCCTCCTCCTCCTCGCATTTCTTTCCCTCTCGGCTATCTTACTTCATTGTTCACCATTCCTAGAGCTAGGATTAAAAGTGGGTACCTGTTTCTGTTTGGCCTAGACCTTGACCTTTGGATTTCTCCCTGCTGAGTGCTGAGATTAAAGGCATGGTCACCATTCCCTGTCCTTCATGACTTGACTTTGTCCTCTGATATTTTAGGTTATTTTTATTAAATATACCAATACAGCTTGTAAATTGTGTTTGTCCAGCCTAACTAAGCAGAATAGATACTCTTCTTGGTCCTGTGGGAGCAATGGGTGAGATTTCGTGTGATCTTTTCAGATGTTCTATCTGGGTTCATGTAGTTTCTTCCTATGTGTCCATTGATTCGGTGCTTGACTAAGTATTCCAGGACCCTCCACAGACCTGCAGTCTCTCTCTCTCTCTCTCTCTCTCTCTCTCTCTCTCTCTCTCTCTCTCTCTCTCTCTCTCTCTCTCTTTCTCTGTTGTTCTCTCCTCTCCAGTCTGTCCTGTGATCTCAAGCTTAGTTTGTCAGACTCTGAACTAATCACCTCAACTGGGCCAGTCTAGGAAGCTTTGCTTCTGTTCCTCTCCTGTGAGAGAGTCGGAGCGCTGGGACATTCGTGAACTCACTTACTCCCTGGCTGTTGAGGACCATTGTCTTGAGAATTATTTGAGATACTTTAACTGTGTTCGTTTGGGTTGTTATAAGTGGGAACATGGCTTCCTAGCTGTTACCTCATCCTGGCTAAAAGCAGACTGAAAAAGAGGCTCACTAAATTCTTTGTGTTTTCTGTTTTAAATCTAACAGAAGTATTTGATTGAATTTAGCTTAAATAGCTTAACATGAAGATCTCCAGTTCTGTCCAGTTTCATTAAAAAAAAAAAATGTGTGTAATCCCATATTTTCTTTTTAAGTTGAAAAAGAGCAAGGGCCTGGCCTATGTCATGTGCAGACTTAGTTCCACATTGTAAGCGCTTACTGTCTATTTCTTCAGCGTGTTTAAAATGCAGTCTTTTCCTTAGCATGCTCACTCATTTTATTTGTCTCTTCTTTTTCCCCTGATTCAGATATTGTTAGTCTATTGAAGATCCGGGATGCAGTTTATTCATATAAAAGATTAATAGAATTTAAAAAGAGCCACTGTGAACTACTTACAGGAAAACTTAAAAGAATGGAAAATAAACTTAGGGACTCACAGAAGGAAATATCAGAATGCAGAGACGTGAGATCACAGTTAGAGCATGAAAAGGGAGAATGGGAAGAGGAGCTCTCCAGTCTGAGGTACGCCGCCTTTGCTTTACTTTTTCATCAGTTTCTAATGTCCTATTACAGTCCCTCACATGCGAGCGCACTCACACTGAACACATCTTGGCACGTGTGGAAGTCGGGTGCTAACTCCGGACAGTCATCTGCTTCCGCCATGTGGGTCCTGAGAGAGATCCAGTTCAGAGTTGGACTTGGATCGGCTCCTTTCCCCGCCAAGCTGATTGCCCAGCCATGATGGAGAGATGTGCTTGAATTTTAGCCTTTGTTGCTGTGCCATGGACCTTTGCAAGACAGAAAATTTCTTAGTCTTCTGAAATGTGAGATTCTTGTAAATAATATAGCAAATTTAACTATGAATCATTCAAGAATTAAGCACATACTTTTCCATAGATTCCCCTAAAATCATAGTTTTATTAGCTATATGAAAGCAGCCATAAATAACTTCAGTATTTATTAATAAAATAACCTTTTTTTCTTTTTTGCTTTTTCAAGATAAGATTTCTCTATTGCTCTATCCTGAAACTAGCTCTCACAGAGATCCGCCTGCCTCTTCCTAACATGTGCTAGGGCTAAAGACATGTGCCATCACCTCCTAGCTGATCAAATAACTTTTAAATTTTGTTTTATATTTAAATACTGATGGAAGTTGTTTTCTATGTAATTGTTTACTTTTAAAAAAATCTTTAATATATAACATGAACACTTGAACTCATCACACATTCTCACAAGTTCTGTGTGTAAGATTTACATAGAAATTACAGAGGGATGGAGAATGTGTCCTTAAATATTATGAAGATTGTGTTTAATCTGTAGATATCTTTGGTAGTGCTTGCTAAATTAATCCTGTCAGACTATGACCATGGGAAGCAACTTCTTTGTGTTATAGTTTTCACTGTTGATGTCTTTCACCTTTTGACTACTTTATTCCCAAGTTGTTTTTCATGCTGTTTTATTTTGTCTTTAAGCTATTATGAATAGGGTTTCACCCAAATTTCTTCCTCTGGAAGTCTGTTACTGGTATACAGACAGACTGCTGGTTTTTGTACACTGATTGTTATATACAGCTATTTGCTGACAGTTTATCAGGAATAGGATTATATGGTTGCGCTTCTCTCTCAGCTACCCCAAACCCTGCTGTCTTCCCAGGACCAACACCAGACCGTTGCCCTTCAGAGCCTACCCCTTCTCCCATAAGTACCTCAGATCCCTGGAATCTCCCCAGGATCCTGCTATACAAATTGCTAGTAAGGGTCTTCCTGCCGCTCACAGTCATCCTAAGCCCCCCCACCTTCGGAGGTCTCCCCACTTCCACATAAGGCAAAACATTAGCCTACTGTCTTCTTCCTTCAGCCACTCCAAACACTCAGCCTTCCCAGAAGCCCCTCTATGTGTGTTTCCAGAAAGGACTTTCCTTCATGTTCTCGGGGTATTCCAACCCCACGGCCTCCCCAGGACCTGTGCCATATACATTATCATTAATGGTCTTCCTTTTCTCATTCCGTGGCCACCTCAAACCCCTGCCCTCTTCCAGGACACACACCATAGATGCTGCTAGTAAGGACCACCTTCCTCCTCCCCTAGCCCCCCCCCCCATCTGGACCAATGCCTGATTCAGTACAAGTAAACACTGCTCTCCTCTCTGGGGCATCACAGCCCCACTTGCCAGGACTCCAGTCACCCAGGTGGTTTACCCCTCCTCACTTTTGTGCTATAAGGCCCACCATTCCTGGGCTCCTACCACTTGCTTTACAGGACTTTACCTCTTGCTTGGCAGGTTGATCCCCCTCCTTCCATCCCAGAGCATTCCACTGTATCATCTCAGATCTACATATCCTTCCTGCTTGTTCTGCAGGAAGGTCACCCACTGTGACCTCTGGCACTCAGAGCTGGTCACCTTTGGTGGCTTTTGCTTGCAGATAGAGTCCCCACTCATCGCGCCCCTCAGCACCCCATCTCTGCCATCTAAGCGCTCGCTTTCTCTAGATGTGAAGCCGCCCCTCCCTCCCTCCTTTGTCTGGTTTCTGATCTTACCATCCAAAGACCTGCAAGGAGCATCTGTTCATGCCATAGATGTTTTTCACAGCATCTTTTCTAAGGTCTCTTATATGTCACTTAAGCCTGTCCTGCTAACCACCCCCCAAGATGAGAGGCCACAGCCTGTCCACTGGAATCAAACCACAGCACATCAGGACTCCATCTCTGTTCCCTCAGCAGTACCTCTGACTCATTCAACACCTATATGAAACACCCTCCTGCTGGACAAGAGCCCATAGCCATGTCGGCCTTCAAGACCTAGTTTTCTTTCCTGAAGTCTTAATCCACTACAGAGTGCCCACTTGCTCCCCAGATCAGAGGACACATGTTCTGTATTTTCTACTCTGTCTAATTTAGGTACCAGGTTAAGGTCTCTGATCCATATGGAATTGAGTTTTGTGTAGGGTGAGAGAGAAGGATCTAGGTTTTTGGGCATGTAGGTTTCCAGTTTGACCAGCAGCATTTGTTGATGAGGTTATTTCTCCCTTGTGTATGTGTGACATTTTTGCAAAAAGTCAGGTATGTTAGGATTGTACCCGGGTCCTCGTTTCTACTCCTTTGATCACTGTCTGTCCACGCTGGTTCTGTAGTGTGGGTTGACAGCGAGAACAGGGCAAGTGTTGAGAGCTGTTTAGCTATCCCAGGTCTTTCCTGTTTCCATGTGAGTGTTAAGATTGGATTTTTGTTGTTGTTGTTTTGTTTTCATTTTCTGTGAATTACGTTGGAACGTGGGGAGGTTGCATTGAGTCTTTAGATTGCCTTTGGTAGGATGATCATTTTCCAGTATTAGTCCTACTGATTCGTGTGCAGGAGTGGTCTTTCCACTATCTGCCTGTTGTTGGATTTCTTTCTTCAGGTTCTTCAATTGTTCCTTGTACAGATCTTTCACTTTTGCGGTGAGGTTTAGTCTAACTTCTTGTTTACACTATCGTTTTCCTGACTTCTTTCTTGGTGTGGTTGTCATTGTTGTGTAAGAAGGGGACTGGTGTTTTGTGTATTAATTGTGTATTTTGCTACTTTGCTGAGCATGTTTATAAGCTGTGAGGGTTTCCTAATGCAGTCTTTCGAGTCATTAATGTTTCGAATATTATTTGTCGGTTCTTCCTTTGCCCTTCGTATCCCATTTCCCCGTTCAGTTATTTGTTCTAAGACTTCAAACACCGCACTGAGTCTGTATGGAGAGAGGAGAGATCTTTGTCTTCTTCCTGATGTTAGTGGAAGACTTCAGGCTTATCTGTGTTGGACATGTTAGTTGTAAGTTTGATGTATATTGCCTTTCTATGCTGAGATGTATCCTCTGTATTTCTAGGTTCTCTAGGACCTTTATCATGAAAGGATGTTAGAGCCTTTCAGAGGCCTGTTCTGCTGGCAGTGAGATGATCATATGGTGGATCAACATTACCCTTACGTTGAACAGTCCCTAAATCTCTGGGATGAAGCCAGCTTAATCATGGTGGATGACCTTTTTGATGTGTTTTTGAATGATTTACATAGCTTAATTAGAATTTTTGCATCTGTGTTCATCATTTAGATTAATGTATAAGTTTTCTTTTTTGTATCTTTATCTGATTTGGGTATCAATGTAATGCTGGCTTTATAAGATAATTTGAAAGGAAATTTCCTTTCTTGTGTTAAGGAATCGAGTGAGGAGCGCATCAATTTTAGTTCTTTAAAGTTATAGGAGAATTTTGAGTGGATTCATCTGGACCTGGATTTTTTTTTCTTTTTTTTTTTTATTTTATTATTATGAACAAAGAAGTCACATTTTCTATCCTTGTATATCCTTATTCAAGGTCCCTTCTCCCTCCCACCACATCAGGTCATTCTCTCTTCTCCACAACTCCCCATCCCCTCTCTGGGCAGGCAGCAGGCAGTCCCAAGGTCCCACTGTCCCAATATTGCTTAGATCAGCCTCCACTCCTGGCAAATCCAGTTTTGTCCCCCCAACCTCAAGACTGAGTCAGGTGTTCCTCTAGGGGGAGTGGGATCCAAGGAGTCAGTCCAAGGTATTTCTGATCCCAAGCTGATCAGTGGTTGTGGCTTGCAGCTTGGGCATGCTTTGCTTTTTTCTTGTTTGTTTGTTGGTTTGTTTAGAGCTGGACCTGGATTTTATTACTGTCTGATCTCATTGCTTGTGATAGATCTTTTTACGTTTTAAAATCTCTTTTTGATTTAATTAGGGTATGTCAGACACGTTATGAAATTTATCCATTTCTTTTAGATTTCCCAATTAATGAAAAAAAGATGTTGAAAGTATATCCTTATAACCCTCTGAATTTCATTGGTGTCTGTTGTAAAATATTCATTTTTGTTTCTAATTTTATTAATTTGAGTCATTTTCTTTTGGATAACTTGGCTAAAGTTTTGTTGATGTTATTAAACATTTTGAAGAACCAACTTTTTGTTTCATTGATTCTTTGTATTATGACTTTGTGTGTATTTCATTAATCTCTGCTTTAATCTTGACTGTTTCTCACCATCTAGTGTTCTGGAATGCTTTTGGTTTTATTTTTCCAAGGTATTAAGGTGACTCATTATATATTACTTGTTTTCTGCTGTTTGTTTGTTATGTAATCACTAAAGCCATAAGCTTCCCTTGTAAGCCTGACTTCACTGTATTCTATAGATTTTGATATGCCGTGCTTTTGTTTCACTTAATTCAAAGAAAATTTTAATTTACCTAGAGGGATTTTTAATTTATCTTAATACCCCCCAAAGCAACACTATTCATTAAGAGTGTCCTAGAAAAGACATTCCAGGTTTGCTCCAATGGACAGGCCCTCAGCCTGTTGCCCAGTGATGACGTCGGTGTGTGTCATGTGGAAGGCACACTGAAAGGCACCTCCTTAAGCTCCAAGTATTTAGGGAAGCCTGGAGTGGTTTATAAAGATAAAGTTCTATTTCTGGTACATGGTGTAAACTAGTATCTTTTAAACAATAGGCCAACTTTAAATTGTCTGCTTTGATTAGAGAGTAATTACAACTGTAAGAAGCATTAAGTTCTGAGGTTTTTTTGAATTTTACTTAATTTTATGTGTATGGGAGTTTTGTCTACATGTATGCATATGTACTGAACGTGTGCAGTGCCTGCTGATGCCAGAGAAGGGCATCAGATTCCCTGAAACTGTTGCTACAGATGCTTGTGAGGCACCATATGGATGCTGGGAACTGAACCCAGGTCCTCTGGAAGAGCATCCAGTGCTCTAACTACTGAACCATCTCTCTGTCCCTACAAAAGATAATTTTCAACTTGTAGCTTTCCTGAATAAATTCAAATTTTCTTTTCAATAATATTTGACAAACTTCTAGAAATTTGACAAAGTTTTTATTCATCCTTGATATCTTCAAGAGCATGTGGGGTTTAGAAGAGATTGAAGTGAGAAATTAAACTCATGAGTCATAAAGAGGAACAGTTAATTAACAACCAAAGTTTTATTAGGACAGCATATCATCACTTTGAGGTCCAGAGTGGACTTCATTTTGTATAAACAGGTTTATCTTGAAATAAACACATCTGATTTCAGGTTTGCACTGAAACAGGAGGAGGAGAAGCGGAGAAGTGCAGATCAGCTTTCTGAGAAAACTGTGGAGCAGCTCCGGAGAAAAGATGAGCAGTATCAGAAGGAGGTTGAGGGGAGGCAGCAGCTTGAGGTGTCTCTCAGAGCCCTGGACATGGAATTGAAGACAGTAAGAAATCATTTGAACCAGGTAAGCTAATCTTCTATAAAAATTTCTTCTAGGGTTTTTTTGTTTGTTTGTTTGGTTGGTTAGCTTTTTTGGGGGAGGGAGTTAGTTTTTTCTAGATAGGGTTTCTCTGTATAACCTTAGTTGTCCTGAAACTCAGACCAGGCTGACCTTGAAATTAGAAATTCACTCGCCTCTGCCTCCCAAGTGCTGTGATTAAAGGTGTTTCTGGATGATTTCTTACTTCTACCTTTATTTGTTATACTTTTAAAGTCTCTTTAATTACACATTATATTTATACACACATATTACATATATATATCTCCATGTAGCACTTAATGAAAATAGCTTTGGTTTCATTATGATGCAAACGTCACGAGCATGTCAGACACCAGTCATCACGAGTTGATGCCACAATGTGGGACCACCAAGACATACACAGTCTGTTGTTGGCCTGCGGTGCTTCATGCTAAAACTAAATTTTAACACAGATAGCTGAAACTATTTATTATGACTCTTGGAAACTGATAGGTACTACAGACATCTTTTCTGAGTAAGACAATGGAAGGTAAGTTTACTCTGGAAAATAAATGTTAGTCTAGCCCTCTTAAAATACAGGCTGACTTTGAAACTGTTAAAACTAGTTAAGTATCTGTAGCAAACTAGTTTACAATACTCTTTCTGTGTGTGAGAACTGCTCTTGTTTTTTAAGCAATTTAACTATAATATGCAATACAAATTTGAGTGTTCTGTGTGGGATAGAATTCCTCATGTTTTCATAGGCTGTTTCCAGTTTGTTTTTAATGTCCTACTCATAAATAAGCTTCTAGATGCCCTGTCCACAGCAGCCACATAGTACAAGACCAAAAACTTTATGAAATGTGTCTCTAGACTTTAGAGGAACGGAACGAGATTCAGAGGCAGCTTTCCCAAGAACAAAATGCCAGAATATTACAAGATGGAATTCTTGCAAATCACCTTTGCAAACAAAAGGAGATAGAAATGGCGCAGAAGAAAATGACTTCTGAGGTATTTTCTTTAGTTTTCTAAGTATGTGTGCATTTATATAATTATATATGTTCAGAACCAACCTTATGAGCCATGGAAAGTATAGAGGGTTTTGAACCATATGTATGTATCTATATGTACTGTACATGTTTTGGGAGTAGATGGCAGAGGCTTCCCCCGCTGTCTAATGTAAAGGAGTGATTAAAGGAGCACTACAGCAGGGTGAGGGCCTGGGAATTCTGCAGCTTGTTACATTTTATGCTCTCCTTTTCAGAACGGTGGTGACCAGTTCACTCGTGTGCAAGCATACTAATTTGTATAGTGTTTATTTTAAGCATTTACCAACAAATACAGTTCCTGTGACAGACTAAAACAAGTGTCCTGAAAAGGGGGAATTAAAACAACTTTGAGAAATTTCTTTTGTCCAAATGAAAGAACTAAGGCTTTTACTATGGACTGGTTATATATGTTAGATACTAAGGTGTAAACCTAGTTGAGTGTGTGTGTGTGTGTGTGTGTGTGTGTGTGTGTATGTGTGTGTGTGTGTGTGTGTGTAGTATGAATGTGTGTTCATATCTTTTTGGGATCACATGTCTGTACATGCATGTAGAAGCCAGAGGTTGATGTTAGGTGCCCTTTTGATCACTCTGAACTTAATGTATTGATGGCAGCAACTCTCTACAGACCTCAGCTTACAACCCCTCTAAGTGCCCCCCCACCCAGACTCTCCTGTCTCTGCTTCCCATATGCTGACACTGCAGGTGGGCTACCCATGCCCTGGCATTGACATGGGTGCTGTGACCATATTCTAGGCCTCTCACTTGCATTAAGCTGTGTCCTAACGTGAAATGTGAACCAATTTAGTAATCTTTACTCTGCACCTTAAGCCCGCTGTCATCCAGACAAAGGCATTTCCAGTGCTGAGTGTCTTAAAAATGATCATTTCTTTCTTAATTTCATAAAGTCATTGTCTTCAATTATGTTTATGAACTTTTGAAAATTTACACTTCTATAAGCTCAGAAGTTAGATATTCTTAGTTGCAAACATATGTATTTCAGCTTTTAGATTGTAGAACTTCACATGCTGTTCTTGAATTCTGTAAGAAATTATGTTACCTAAATATTTTTTTCCTTACATAGGTTTCTGTTAGTCATGAAAAAGAAAAAGACCTACTGCATAAAAACCAGAGATTGCAGGATGAAATTTCCATGTTAAGACTGGAGCTGGACACAGTAAAAACCCACAGCCAGGAGAAGGAGAAGAAGTATCTGGAGGATATTAAGATTGCAAATGAAAAGAGTGATAAGCTTCAAAGGCTGATAAAGCTGAATGAAGAAACATTTACAAACACAGTATTCCAGTATAATGGACAGATTAATAATCTTACAACTGAGAATACAATGCTGAGTTCTAAGCTGGAAAACGAAAAACAAAATAAAGAAAGACTGGAAACAGATGTTGAATCATTCCGATCTAGACTGGCTTCTGCTATGCATGACCATGCTGAAATTCAGACATCAAAAAGAGACCAAGAGATTGCTTTCCAGAGGGCAAGGGATGAGTGGGTTCGTTTGCAAGACAAGATGAATTTTGACATGTCTAACCTCAGAGAGAACAATGAGATTCTCTCCCAACAACTTGCTAAAACTGAAAGAAAATTGAATAGCCTAGAAATTGAGTTTCATCATACAAAAGATGCACTTAGAGAAAAGACTTTGGTTTTGAAACATGTACAAAGAGACCTCAACCAGACACAGTGCCAGATGAAGGAGGTTGAGCATATGTATCAAGATGAGCAAGGGAAGGTGAATAAATACATGGGGAAGCAAGAGTCCATAGAGGAGAGGCTGTCTCAGCTCCAGAGTGAAAACATGTTGCTCCGACAGCAGTTAGACGATGCTTCCAATAAAGCCGATAGCAAAGACAAGACGATAGTTAATATTCAAGACCAGTTCCATGATATGCTAAGCAGACTCCAAGCTGAGAGTCAGAAGCACAGGCTGATGCTGGAAGACAGAAACAAGGAGTTAGTCAGTGAGTGCAGTCACTTGAGAGAGAAAATGTGTCAGCTTGAAAACGAGAAAGCAGAAAGAGAGGTGAGTACCAAAAAGGAAAAGGAGGTTTAAGCTTAATTTTATCTTACATGTGTGGATGTATGCCTGCATGCATATCTGTGCACCACGTGCATGCCTAGTGCTTTCAGAGGCCAGATGAGGACATCAGCTCTCCGGTTTGGGAGTTAAAGATGGTTGTGAGCCACCATGTGAGTGCTAAGATTTCCAGATTTTCTGAAAGAGCTCTCAATTGCTGAGCCTTTTCTCTAACCCCCTCAGGGAAATTCCAAATACTGTTTATTAATACAGGGCCTAAACATTCCACACTAAGTGTTGAATCTAGGTGGATATGAAAATCTATTAATCATATTTGTTATATTAACTTTGAAACAAACTTGTGTCAGCAAATACATCTTACATCTTATTCCCAAAGCAAAGATGATCCACATTTGATGTGGTAAATGTGCCAGTTGCTTAAGATTAATTGTTACACATTGTATAGTTGTATACATGCTTTGAAATATCACATGCACCATAATTAGATTTAAGTTTTGAATCATAATTACATACATGCACTGAATTTGAAACCCAAAAGGAAGAGACAATTCTTTTTTTCTTTTTTTAATTAGATAGATGTGTTACTTTGAGTAACCTTTGTATAACCATTGGAATTGTTGATTAAAGTCACAAATTTTGCTAGCTATATACTAATATTAATAATTCAGTTTTATGCTGCTGAAATAATAATTGGGAGGACATGAGCTTTTAAGCTGTGATTTTTTTTTTTTTTTTTTTTTTTTTTGGTGCTGGGAACTGAACCCTAGGCCTTGAGCATGCCAAGCAATATTGTACTACTGACCTACCCATTCTAGCCCTGAAATAATTTCAATGCTCTTATGTTGCCAAGTTTTAGGACCATGATGAAGCAGGTAAATAAAAACTTGCATATCAAAACTGAGTAGTTTGCAGCTATGATTTCATAAATCAATAGTTTTGATTGTTCATTCTGAATTTGTCAGGGAACTAAAATATAGATACTGTATTTTGTAGTTGTTTTCTTTAGTAGCCTTACATATATCCCTGTTGAGAGGATTTTTGTCCTGTGTTACTTGAATTTAAATCAAATAATTCTTGTCCCAAATTATATATTCCTATGACCATAATTCTGAAAGCATCTGCTTTTCATTAAATCCTAAATTGGGACAGATGGGTGAACTTAAAGTTAAAAATATGTTAATACTCTGATTTGTAGTTTTTCACATTTTAGTGAGTAGCATGCTCGTTTCCGTTTCAAGACTTCATCATGTTCATAAAGTATGCAGCTTTGTTCAGTATAGAAATAATTGTAGTTACCAGTAGTTTGTTAATTATCCTTGATCTGCATTTTCAAGCTATTGAAAAATAAAGAGTACCAGAGTTCATGTATAGCAGGGATGCAGTGAGCAGGGGAGAGAGTCGTGGGAGCTGGCATCAGCCTACCTAGGGCCTTGCCTGTATTCTCAAGTAAGACTCTGTTGGAAAGATTTGAGAAGGGGATTGAATTATGAGAAAGCTGGAGCTCTTGAGCCTCTGTGTGGATGTACATGGAGATGCACAATTGTAAATCCAACAGCCAGGAGGCAGAAGCCGGGTGCTTCAAGTCTGAGCCCATTCTGAGCTACATAGATTTACAATCTCACCTTGATACTTAGCAAGGCAGAGTGTGGATATGCCCCTGGCAACAGGCAGAGACTTGTATGTAGAGGTGGATACCTGTTTGGTCCTGGATCACCCTGTGACATGGGCCTTAGCGGCTGTGAGAGTCACACACAGCCCAATTTAGCATCAACTCAAGTAGCCAAGGCTCTAGCTTCATGAACACTGCCCCACATTTGTGGCTACTGCTGAGCTTTCAATTAGCAACAGCATATAGTTGTGTGGGCCTCAGTCCTTTGGTGGCCTCAGATGCTATGAGGGAGTGGGTAGTCTATCCATATTGTCTCTGCCCAAAGCTGGGCAAAACACTGTAGTGGCTGACCAGAGGCCCATAACTGAAGACCAGGCACACAAACACAAGGACCTCATGATCTTACTTAAAATATAGAATCTTAAAAAGCTGATTTCTTAAAAGCTCGATGTACTATAGTAGTTTCCAGAGATTGGGGAAAGGGGGAAGTGATGAGAGGCAGTCTGTCAGTGGGTACTCAATTACATTAAGAGCAGGAAATGTGTAACTACTGAACATAGACTATATATTTCATACAGCCAGAAGAAAGGATTTCACCATAAATCCTAACACCAGTGATCAGTGTTAGGAACCATAATTATATCTAACTTGATTTAAGCATTAATGTATACATGTATCAAAATATCATGTGGTATTTTGGCAATATGTACTACTTTATATTTTTACATGTCAGTTAAAAATGAAAATTTAAAATATGAGTAAATTAAAATTAAATATGTAAAAAAGTTTCACAGTGTAGAATTCATGCCTACCAGCCTTACTGTTGCACACACTACTATATGCAGTGTTCTTAAGAGCACATGGGAGAGTTAAATAGTATAAAATATGTTGTAATAATACTTATAAAATCAGTAACAAATATCTCACCAGGTAGTTGTGAGGCAGCTTCAACAGGAACTGGCTGATACCCTGAAGAAGCAGTCGATGTCAGAGGCCTCACTAGAAGTTTCCTCACGTTACCGCAGTAATTTAGAAGACGAGGCACGAGATTTAAAGAAGAAATTAGGACAGATCCGAAGTCAAGTATGTATGAAATTTAATGTTAACTCCTCCTGTATAGCTTTTTAAATAATACAGTTTTTGGATAATTTCAACAAACAGCTTTTTTTATATTTCATTGTAATTTGTCATTACCTTTATAAAGAACTTATTTCTTAAACTCTACTTTTGTTCTGCTGTTTTTCTCCTTGATTTAAGAAGATGCATTTATTTCTTGTGGGGATCCAGCCAAGCATGTGTATGTGTGTATGTGTGTGTATCTCTGGTGGTATCTCTTCTTCTTCTACCACAGGGCCTCTGGAGATGCAGCTGAGATCATGAGGTTGGCTACCAGCGCCTTTGGGCTCCCAAAGCCATCTCACTGGCCCCATTTTTTTCCTTATAGTTTTTAAGCCTTTAAAAAAAGTATTTATCTTTGAGAAATTTGAGAACTGTATATCTTTTTAGAGATATTTCTATTGCAGTTGAGGAAAAGTAGGTTAAACCAGAGATGGTATTTATGGAAAGGTCCAGAAAATCGGTTTTCTTCTTATCCTCACTTTGTGAGTGGATACAGCATCTTTGATACTTGTTTAGGATTTCAAGGTATCTTGTACAGAAAGACCATATGTGTTGCACAAACTGCAGATGTTAACCAGGTGTCATAGCACATCTGTAATCTAAGCTACTTGGGAGAACAAATAAAAAATTTGGAACTAGCCTAAGAAAAACTTCTAAAAGGGCTAGAGAGTATGCTCAGGGGCAGAGTGGGAGTCCTTGTGCTCAATCTCCTGTGCCGGGAACCAAAAAGCAAATATTTAGAGTAATTTAAAACCTGCCCCCAAAGCTAGATATTTCTTTCATTTAGAAATACAACCACATGAAAATACTCAGATCATATACAGTATTCGTACCCCAAACAGAATGAAAAACAGTACCTAGATTCTGCCATCTGTTTGTGTGTGTTTGTTTGCCTTAGAGTCTCTCTTAGCTCAGCTGGTCTAGAGGTAGCTGCATAGAGCAGGCTGTCCTCCAGTTTGCAGCCATCCTCTGCCTCCTGTGCTCAAGTGCCCCAGTACACCACCTGGCTTGCCATCGGATTTTTTTTCTTTTCTTTTCTTTCTTTCTTTTTTTTCTTTTTTCTTTTTTAGCAGAGGAACACAATTGAGCTATAATGAACATATAATGCATAGCTCACTGCTGAAAGTAAAAAGTCAGCATCTCTTAGGGTATTCATAGATATGCGTAGTCTTCACAGACAATGTTTTCATCATCTTGACTAAACCAAGAGTTTCTTCTCACCCGGTTCCTTCCATCTTTCCCAGGCCTACTAATCTGTCTCTGTGTCTATATATAATTTCTTTTTTCTGAACATTTTATATCATACAATAGGTATTTAGTCCTTTTGAGTGGGCCTGTTCTCTTAGCAGGATGTTGTCAGCCCTTCATATTTCCCTGCTATTGACTTATATGCTGTTGCTGTCCTACCTGCTAGAGAACTGTCTGTCATTGACAGGGAACTTTACCATTTCCCTGCTGTGGACCTTTATCATCTTAGTTAACTGGGCTGGCCACACACCTCTCATGAAGTACCTTGACCCTCTGACTCCATTTACCTCACTCTGACACTCTGGTTTCCCATTACTCTTAATTGGCTTTTGCTTCCTTGGTTGGTTTCTTTTATTTTTGTTATTTGTATGAAAGATAATCTTATTGGGATATAAATTAATTAAAAGGGTTGGTGTCTGATATGTATATATTCTTGAAGAAATTGAAGATATTTTTACTTAATAGTCATTAGAATAAAATTAAATATTTTGTACCATTCCAGTAATTACTTTTTTTGAGACATTAAGGTGATGACGTGTCCTGGGATGGCTTCAGACTGTTACATAGCTGAGGATGGTTCTGATGATGCTCCTGCTTCTACCTCGCTATAGTTACAGATAAATGCTACCATGCCTGGTTTACGTATTGTTGAGGCTCTAACCCAGAACTTCATGAATACCAGGCAAACATTTACCAACTGAATTATGTACCTGGCTCCTGTAATAATGCTCTTATTTTAAATATATTTTAAGAAATTGCATGTGAATGGAAAGTACATAATCTAATAGAGGAGAAATGTTCTATTGAACATTTTTTTTTCTTACTGTGGGGAAAGAAAAACTGCATCTGTCTTCTTTCATTATACAGCCAAAGTTGAGGTCTATAAGTGTATAGAAGTTGGCCAGCTGCAAAGCTCTGTCTCAACTTTTGTAGGATCGCATACTACAAAAACGTCTTGTACTATTAGAGTACTGGGTAAAGCAACCCAGCAAACTTTGGAGGAGTGAATTAATTTAGGAACCTCAATTTATCAATAGAGTCCCATGTTCAGTCTCTGATTGTCGTGCCATTTACTACATGCTCCACCAGGAAACACCGTTTGCACTTCACTCTGTGATCCTTACCAGCTCAGTAGTATGGAATAAATCGGACCTAAAAGTGTTCCTCTGAGCTGGTGCCGTGGCACATACCTTTAACTGGAAAACTCGGAATCTCTGTGAGTTCAAGGCCACCCTGCTCTACAGAGTAAGTTCCAGGACAGTCAGGGCTACATGAGAAACACTGTCTCGAAAAAAATCAAAAAAAAAAAAGAAGTATTCCACATAGTTTCTGGTGGCTATTGAAATTTCTAGAAATTGCAGGAAGTACTAGGGATCTAGTGTGGGCCTCACTTCCCCCATTTCCTGCCACATTCAGTTACATAAGGAATGAGCCAATACAGTTTGCATAAAGGACCTCTTTGATTGCCATAGAACCTGCCTAAAATCTCATTCATTGCTGTATACAGTTTAAATACTTTATATTCCCTAATTAACCTTTCAATAGTCTTTTAATATGGATAGGATTATTTCCATTTCTCAGATGAAAAAACTAAAATATAAAAAGTTCATTTGCTCAGAATCTGTACATTTATCAGCTAGTGGGGAGGGGCTTTGGACTCAAGCATTCTGTTGTTTTTAATCAAAATCTTAATCATTTGATTTTACCAATAAAGACTCAGGAGCCAGATGCTGGTTTGAAAGCCTGCTAGTTCAGAGAGGAAGAGAAAGCATCCAGCTGACCTTCTTCAGTCCACATCCCCCAAAAGACCCCATTTCTCTTTTGATGACTTTAAAACAATCAAACAAACAAAAAACAAAACAAAAATCTCAACCTGAATGTCCGTCCCGTCTATGTCTTGTGCTTCTCTCTCCTCGTCATCCTGAGTCCCTCCTACTCTATTGTAAGCCCCTCTCTTCACTTCCTGTTGCTCGAGTCCCTCCTACTCTCTCTTGTAAACCCCTCTCTTCACTTCCTGTTGCTCGAGTCCCTCCTACTCTATTGTAAGCCCCTCTCTTCACTTCCTGTTGCTTGCTCCATCTTTAGACCTGTGGTTGACCTTCTGTAACACTGTTTACAATATGCTAGCAGAAAACTCTTGGATTAAAAGTGTGTGCTAGGGGGGCTCAGAGGTTAAGAGCACTGACTGTTCTTCCAGAGGTCCTGAGTTCAATTCCCAGCAAAACCGCATGGTGGCTCACAACCATCTATGATGAGGTCTGGCGCCCTCGTCTGTAAAACTGTATGCATAATAAATAAATAAATCAAAAAAAAATTAAAAGTGTGTGCTAGGGCTGAGCCACACCACAGCTACAAAAGGGTTTTCCAGTAAGTATCTTGTGGTTCACAGTGAGATAAAATGTCCTGCAGCAATGTTATGGCTTCTGAAATTAATTCATAAGACAACCAGCTATCATTAAAACACTACATTCATCGTAATTCACAGAGCTGTGGCAACTTATAGAGATGTAGATACATAACACTTATACATATGAACTTTTAAAATGACGATTGGTAAGATGTTAGTTGAAATCAGGAATACAAATGTTTACCATCAGAAATTCTTTCTGTTCTTGGTTTTGCCCATGTTGTCAGTTTGGATATCTGGTAGGGTACAATTGAAGACCTTTCTGGCTGTGCTAACCAGGCAATAGTAGATTATGCTTTACAAACGGACTGCTAGTCACAGAGAAAGTGTTGGTAAACTTTTCTGTAAAAGGCCAGGTAATATTTTAGTTTTTGAGAATGTAAGATCTCTGTCACAGAAACTCAGTTAAATTTGCTTTCACTGCAGAGAAGTACACATGAGCTCTGCAGATTGGGGGATGAGGTATGCATATTTATAATAGTTTATTAGTAAAGGTTTGTTTTATTCTTTATTCCAGTTGCAAGAAGCACAGGATCAACACAGAGAGGCTGTACAGCATGCTGAGAAGATGCAAGACCACCTACAAAAGTACAGTGTAAACAGTGTGGCCACAGTTTTTATAAAGCAATACAGTATGGCAGCTATGTCAGTTCTGATAGCAGTCTCTCCAAAGCCAGGACGGAGTCTCACCTCTAAGTCTGTTGAAGTGCATGCCTTTGAATAGGGATGCAGTTAGAAGTGTAGTCTGTGATGACTATCTGGGTTTGACTCCTGATCCACAAAACACAGCCAGAGAAATTAAAATTAATCCAATCATCTGTGTTTGAGACCCTTAAGAATTTATGTAGTGACTCAGTGGATTTTCAGAAACTATGTGATATTTTTTTAATTGCTTTATAAATATAATTATTTAAAAATATAATTTTAGGCTTGAACTTGAAAACTCCAAGTTTAAAGTTACAATAAAAAAGCAATCAGAGGAAATTGAGCAACTTCAGGAAAACCTATCAAGTGTGAATTTGGTAAGTGGTCCTCTTTCTAGATTCTTTGATGCTGAGAGGGAGGGTCTGCCCTACAGTTCGTTGAACTGTGGAAACACAATGGGCAGCCCTCGGTAGTAATACTGAATGAACATGGTGGACAGTTCAAAATCTTAGCATTGTGTTCCGTTTACACTGTTTCTATTCACACTGTTTGCCCCTCACAGTACAAGTCTTTCTCTCTATAGAGAAGTTGGCTGAGCTTGTAAATTATTTATTTCAGTGCTAAAATTTTAATGAAAGGACTGTGATAGTCTAATGCTTTATTCATACCACATCCTGTTTACACATCTGTCCATTGGTGGACTTGTGAATTACCTTTGCCTTTTGGTTAATAGATGTAGTGTTACTATGAACATTACTATGAATGTTACTACTCTCTCTCGCACATACCAAATAAATAAATGTAAACAAAAATTGGTGAGAGACAGCTTTTAGTCAATCCATTCAGTAGCCTCTAACTTCTCTAGATAATCATAGTACATGTGTGTGTAAAAACTTCAATTTGATTGGCAATTTAAATTCCAAAGAGGATAATGGTGAAAGTGTAAGTTGGTATGAGCTGTTTCAAGTGTCTGTCCTGGTGCCTTTGTATGATTGCTGTGACCAGATGCCTCACATACACAACTTGGAAGAGTAGCATTACTCTTTTGACCCTTTCAGAGAGCACGGTCTGTGGTCCCTGGGCTCCGTGCTTTTGGGCCAGTTGCAGCATGGCAGGGGGAGCAAGTGAAAGCAGAGGAAGGGGCAGACAAGAAGAGGGCTGACCCACTTCACCTAAGCTCCGCCTCTTCCCTCTTTAGCACCACCTGATATTGCCATATTGATATTTTTAATTAAGACAGAGTCCTAATAATCTAATTGTCTCTGGAAGATCATCACAGATATATTCAAACTCACTAATCCCCTAGATGGTTCTTTATCCAAGCAAATTGACAGTCAAAATTAGCCAATGTGATCTAATTGGTATCAGGTTTATAGATCTATATAAACACAATATGCATGAACTCCTGCAAAACATATACTTTTTTAAGAATTGGGTTTTAGATTTTAAAATTACTATCTTGTGGCCAGTGAGATGGCTTGTCAGAAAAAGGCGTTTGTTTAGGTAGCCAGACAGCCTGAGAGGATCCCTGGGGACCACATGGTGGAGAGACAAACACAAAACACCCCCAACAGACACAGAAGAAATAATTTTTAATAATTATTTTTTGAAATACTTAATTTCAAAGTCTGAAGAGGATAAAGAAAAACTGAAGAAACTTGCTGACTTGAAAGAATCTCTGGAATATACTTTGGACCAAGAGCAGAAGAAAAATGATGCGTTAGAAAAAGAACTGACAGAGTAAGCTTTTAATACTTCAGTCTTCTCAGCCATTCCTTATGGTGTAACTAAAGCCTAAAGACAGATTCATTTCCTATCTGCATTTTCATAATTACTTTAAAATTACTTCAGAAACTTTTAGTATTGACTAAAAATTTTTATTGTTAAGATATTACACTTATTCTTTAAAGTTTCTTGGGACAATAATTTGCATTTCTCTGATGGCTAATGATGTTGACCAATTCTTTAAATGTCTTTTGGCCATTTGAGATTCTTCTGTTGAGAGAATTCTCTGTTTAGAGATGTATCCCATTATTAAATTGAATTATTTGGTTTTTTTGATTTCTAGCTTCTTGAATTCTTTATATATTTTAAAGATCAGTCTTCTATCAGATATAGGATTGGTGAAGATCTTTTCCCATTCTTTAGGCTGTCATTTTGTCTTATTGACTGTGTCCTTTGTCTTACAGAAGCTTCTCAGTTTTAGGAGGTCCCATTTATTAATTGTTGCTCTCAGTGTCTATGCTACTGAGATATTTAGGAAGGGGTCACCTGTGCCATTGCATTCAAAACTATTTCCCACTTTCTTCACTATCAGGTTCAGTGTGACTGGGTTTATGTTGAGGTCTTTGATCCACTTGTACTTGAATTTTGTGCAGGGTGATACATGTTTGGATCTATTTGCATTCTTCTACATGCTGCCATCCAGTTATGCCAGCACCACTTACTGAAAATGTTTTTTTTTTCCAATGTATATTTTTGGCTTAGTTGTCAAAAATTAAGTGTTCGTAGGTGTGTGGATTAATGTCAGGGTCTTCAATTCAATTCCAGTGATCCATATGTCTTTTTTTATGCCAGTACCAGGCTGTTTTTATTATGGTAGTTCTAAAGCTCATCATTTAGGATGATTCCTCTGGAAGTTCTTTTATTGAGCAGGGTTGTTTTGGTGATCCTGGGTTTTTTGTTTTCCCATATGAAGTTGTGTATTTTTTTTTAATCTGTGAAGAATTGTGTTGGGATTTTGATGGGGATTGCATTGAATCTGTAGATTGCTTCGGTAGATTGCTTTTGGTAAAATTGCCATTTTTACTATGTTGATTTTACCTATCCAAGAGCAGAGGAGATCTTTCCATTTTCTGATATCTTCTTCAACTTTGGCATATGGTGTCAACTGAACTCTTTATCATTGAAGTTTCTTTCTTTCTTTATTTTTTGCATTCTGAGATAAGGTGTCTATGTGTAGCTCTGGATGTCCTGAAATTCCCTCTGTAGAACAGGCTGGTCTCAAACTCACAGAGATCCATCTGCCTCTGCCTCCTGAGTGCTGAGATTAAAGGAATCAGCTGAAGTTTGTTTGTTTGTTTGTTTGTTTGTTTGTTTGTTTGTTTGTTTAAAAGATTCTATGATGTATTGTAATAGGTCCCAGGCCTGGACCAAAGGTTTAGTCTCACTCTCAGCCTCATTTTGCCTCAAATAGTCACACACAGGCTTATATTATTTTTTGCTGACTGACCTAGGGCCCAGGCATATAATTTGCTAGTGCTTGCTCTCAATCTAACCCATCTTATTCAGCCATGTGGCTCGGTACCTTTTCTCAGAGCAACATTTCAGCTTCTTTCCTCTGTATCTGCTGCATCTCATCGTAGTGTCTCTGGTGGCTCTCTGGCATCTGTATCTGCTCAGAGATTTTCCTGAGTTTTCTTAGCCTGGTAGCCCTGCCTACACATAGCCCCACCCACACTTTCTGTTTGCCTTTGACCAATCAGCTTTTTATTAAACCCATAGGCGGGACAAATATTTACAACATTACCAGCATAATCCTACTACAATGATGACAATTAAGGTGGTCATCAGTTTGACTACAGGGGAAGGCCAGTTCAGGCACCCTCTCTACTATTGCTAGGAGTCTCAGCTGAGATCATTCTCGTGGATTCTCAGGAATTTCCCGAGCACCATGTTTCAAGTTTCTCCCTAACCCCCAAATGGCTCCCTCTACCAAGATCTCTTTTCTTGCTTTTCTTCTCTGCCCCTTCTCCAGCTCTACCATCCTGTTCCTTCATGTTCTCTTCTGACCCTCCCCTCAGGCCCCTCCCCCAGGCTCCTAATTTACTCAGGAGATCTTTTCTATTTCCACTCCCAGGGCATCCATAGACGTCTCTCTTGGGGTCCTCCTTGTTACCTAGTTTCTCTGGGACTGTGGATTATAGCCTGGTTATCCTTTGCTTTATGTCTAATATCTACTTATGAGTGAGTACATACCAAGTTTGTCTTTCTAGGTTTGGGTTACCACACTCAGAATGGTTTTTTTTGGTTTTTTTTTGTTGTTGTTTTTTTTTTCTAGTTCCATCCATTTGCTTGCAAATTTCAAGATGTCATTTGTTTAATGCTGAGTAATACTTTCATTGTATAAATGTACCACATTTTAAAATCTAGTCTTCATTTGAGGTAAAGTTTTATTTTTGAGCACACTTTTGATCATTTTCCTTCCTTTGTAGTTTCCTTCCCATCATCATTTAGGCATGTTGATATCTTAAAAACCTGTTTGTGTTTCTTTAACTATTTCAGAAATTATATAATATACTTTCTTCCTTTCTCTTTTTAATTATTACAGTTTATAATGGAGATAAACTTGTTTCATAGACATCTCCCTTGTATACATGAAGTTTACATGATACTGAGTTTCTATTAAAAATTTTAAATACATACACACTATATAGTCATTCCTGGATACTGTTATCAGAATGTCAACAGAGGCCTGACTCTGAGGGTCCCCATGGGGCCAACCTAACTCCTCCTTCCAGATGACCAAAACAGTGAATACAGGGCCAGAATTTATTTGGAATACTCCTACTGGAAAGATATTCGGATGCCCTGCAGCAGGGGCACTGAGAAGAACACCAGAGAAGGATTGGGGATGAAAGAGAAATAAATGTGCACATGTTAGAATGGAATCCAGTTGATGGTTTTCTGAGGAAGCCCTTGGGCAGTCTTATCTGTAAAGTAGGTGCTGTCTAGAAATAGTTTTAACTGTTGCCACAACATGTTTATAGATAAAGTCGACTATTCCCAGAATCCAGGGTCATCCAGTCAATCAGAGAAAAGATCAAGTTTAAAAGGAAAGATGGAATTAGTTCCCTCGAGTTTAGAGTAGTGACTGGAGATTGCCAGGTGTCACATCAGGGGTCTGGAACATGGTATTGTAAAAGGTAGTATTTGACAGTCTGTTGATTATCTTGTCCCTGAGCTTCTTAAAAATATCTGTTATTCATACCTTTGTGTCTTTAATCTCAAAAGAGGCTTACCATCTAGCTGTAGGTAAACTCTCCTTAAATGACTAACATATCAGCAGATTATAACCCACATTTCAGGGTCAAAAAAGGGATTAAGAACAAAAGCCAGGCTTTTGTGTTCTTTGAGTTTCCCACTGGACATGCAAGGGCCTTTGTGAGGAGATGGGACTTCCAGTTAAATCAATAACTATCTGCTATAGTATATGTAAGAGACTGGATCTAAGACTCTCTGCAGATAGCAGAATCCATGTATTCTCAGGCCCCTTAAATAAAATAGTTAACTATTTGCATTTAACCTCATTGTAGCCTGAGGTTTCTGGCCTGTTCACTGCAGGTCCAAACCACTTAGTTCCCAAGCCACTTATTTCCAAGTAATGACTCAGACACGTACAATTAATTACAAACTGTTCGGCCTATGGCTCAGGCTTATCACTAGCTAGCTCTTGCATCTTAACCCATTCAACAATCTGTGTTTTGCCTCGTGGCTCATGACTTTACCTCTGTTTCATTACATCTTGCTCTCTTGGGCAGCAGCTCAAAGCATCTCCATGTGATTCTGCCCTCCTTTCCCTTTATCTATGTTTGGATTTCCCTCCTGCTTCTAAGATGCTTTGCCATAGGCCAAAAACAGTTCCTTTATTACCCAATGATAATTCACAGTGTACAGAAAGACATCCCACATCACTTCCTCTTTTCTGTCTAATCAAAAAAGAAGGTTTCAGTTTTAACATAGCAAAATTACATATAACGAAACAGCTATCAAGGAAGAATTATGATTACAGTATCTAGTCTATTTGGCTTTAGCAAAATTAAAATATTCTATCATCTATCTTATCCTTGTAAGTCCAAAGTTTCCTGTTTAACTTACCGTTTATTATAACTAAGGAAAACTGTAATTATAACTATCTAATCTTCAACTCTACCAACAGCCACAGAAGGATATAATTAATAATAGTTGAGCAAACAGGAAGTGCATTGCAAGCTACTTTCAAATTCTGGACATGACAGAGACATCTGGCTTCCTGGACAGTCACCCAGAGTTCCTCTGTAACATCAGGACATCTATCCAGAGGTCACTTTTCTTTGGGTCCTGCATGTTCAGTTTATACTGCATCCTGTCAAGCAGTCAAGGCAAAAACTGGCTCCACCCAGCTCCTTAGTCTAGCTTCATAGAGAGTTTAGCTTCATAGCAAAGGATCTGGCAGGAGCCACATTTACCACCCCAACTCTGGAGAGTTTTGGAGTCCACACTGTTACCAAGTAGAGCACCACCATCTGCTGCTCATGAACTTCATTTAAATGTTTGGCAGCAGGACCTCTTAAAAGAGCCCAGTTTTGGTTTTTTCTGCTAAGCCTGAGTCAGGAAGCCTTACTCACCACCAGCAAACAGTCCTCTCAGAAAAAATGCTGCTACCAAGAAGCCATCTTTGACTCTGTTCTCCTGTTGTCTGTAAGCACAGAAACCTTATATCTGTCATATGCAGCTGCTGCTTGTACCAAAGCTCTTGCAGCTTAAGCTGCAGGCTGTAAATCCGCCATGTTGGAACTCCAGCCTGATCGTCACTTGAGAGACACAACTAGGAAGCTGTTTTTGGCTCCCTTTTCGATTCTTTGTCAGGCCTATGTAGATCATGCTCCATGCTGGAAAGCCATTATCCCACATCACCTCTTCTGAACCTTCACTATACTGTCCTCTTTAAATTACTGAGTGACGTATGCAGCCCTGTGCTCTGTATGCAGTCTTGAATCTTTTGGATTTTACTGGTGAGCCTATCAACGACTTACAGATTTCTTCTTCCCTCCCTAAGACTTCGTATACGCTTTTCTCTTTCATTTCTTTTCAAGTTCTATTTGGTTTTCCCCTTTACTCAAACTGCAACAACGGGTTTTTCCTTTTCTCTTTCTCTGCTTTGGATAGTCTTCTTGATTCTTGTTGGGATTAGATGGTAAGCATTTATTCTCTACTACATCCTCAGTGCTGATTGGTGTGTGCTTTGCCTTGGAAAAGAGGGCCAGCAGGCAACAAAGAGTATTCATATATCTTCTACTGATATCAGGGTTACAGCTAATATGTTAAGAGTGTTTTATATTAATACTCTAAAATGGATATAAGTAATTATAGGTGTTCTGAACATGGTTACATTATTAGTTCTATCTCTTATACATAGCATAAATTTTTCTCATATTATTTACCTAAGATTTTAATTTCATTAGAATGTTTTCAGATTTTAGGTATGCAAATGGGAGAGGGTCATAATTTACAAATTTATCTTTCTTATATGATAGAACTTAATATCTGTTTAAGTAACTATTGAATGTACTCTTTAAAGGCTTTATTTATCCTGTGCACTTTTGCAGATTTAAGGAACTCTTAAAAATGACCAAAAAAGAATTAAATGAACATGAAAACAGAGAACTTAATCTCCATCAAGATTTAAAAAATAGTCAATGTGAAATGGATATCCCAGTTAATATGCTAGTAAAGAAGGTAATCAGTTTTGGGCCCCAAAATAACTTAATTTTAAGTAATATAAATCTCTGGATGCATTGAAATTTTTATATTGTTTTATTTTTATGGACTTGATGTCAATGAAAATTGTGTTAATTTCTATTAAAAACTCATACTGTTGATGTTACATCTTCATCCCGAGGTGCAATCCATCATTACATGATCCTAAATCACGAGTCCTAAGTCTTTTATTAACTTATGCATTTGTTCTCAGCCTTCTTCATTACCAAACTGTAGCATTTTATTCCTACAGATTGATGATCTTACATCAAAACTGGAAACTATATCTTCAAAATGTCTACATTTGGATAAAAAAAATCAGTTTCTTCAGCAGGAATTACTATTGATGCAAACTATTCAAAAGAAATGTGTGAAACTGGAAAAGAATAAAAAGAAATTAGAACAAGAAGTCGTGAGCCTCAGGAGTCACATGGACAAGAACATGGTGGAGCATGATCAGATGCAGCAGTACAAGCGCGAGGTTGAGGAGCAAGCGAGGCAGGACTTGGTGGAGAAGCTGAAACAAGTCAATCTCTTCCTGCAGGTTAGTTTCTGTGTCTGTGATGCACGAAGTTCATCTCACTGCAAATATGCTCTGGCTGTGCACATATGTATGTTTGCTCTGGTTTGTTTCCAGAGTTTGAGAGGAAAGAGGATATGCTTCTTCCTGAGTTCAAGTGTTGTTTCTTATTATAACTCTTGATCTTTCATTAGAGAATCATTTGACTTTTAAAGCTATTTTGCCTAAAATAAGATGACTAGAAGGAAAACAAATTGATATATAAAGTATACCAAACACTTGAGTTATTATTCTTAAGTCATCTACTTCAGGCTTTAAACTTTTGAGCTGATTCTATTGTTCTTTGAATTATCGGATTACTGGTGTGCTCACACACAAGTCATTCAGGACTGGTCTACAGTGGTGAAGTACTCAGGTAGCAGGCTCTAGGCCCCCGGCCTCGGGCTGGACTCCCAGGACTAAAATAACAACAGCAGGTGAAGCAGATTCAGTCTTTTGTAATTCACATCTAATACAGTTGATAAGTGTTTTAAATGCCAGCATCTGCTTTTACATGAATAGTGATTGAGTTATCTCCTAATGTATATTTTTGATTTGCTGTAGGCACAGGCAGCATCTCAGGAAAACCTGGAGCAGCTGAGAGAGAACAGCAATGCTTCAGTGAGGAGCCAGATGGAGCTCCGGATTAAAGACCTGGAGTCCCAGCTCTCCAGAATGAAAACACAGGAAGACTTTGATAAAATAGAACTAGAAAAATATAAGCATCTCTACCAAGAAGAATTTCGAGTTAGAAAATCATTGTCAAGTAAACTAAACAAGTAAGTCACAACATTGAATCTCAGAACATAAACTCCCCGCTTTATCTCCACGGCAGCATTTTCAGCATTTTGAGCAGGAGGCTGAGAAGGCTAACTAGACAAAGAAGTTTGGAAATAATGTTGTAATTGAACCTCAAAATGTTACCTTGAGATAGTTTATATTCTTTTCTGTCTTAGTTAATGTGGTCTATTAGGCTTTCAGACATTTTGAGCTTTATAGTTGACATGTATTTTTATACAATTGCTATTCACGTTCTTTTAAACAGAACTATTAACAGGTTTGATTGCTTTTTGTTTTGGAAAGAAGACAACTCTTAGTCCCAAAGATCAGGTACTGCTGATGTTCCTCTGGGCACTTTTTCAGCATTCGGTATTTTAATTTTCTTTGATTGTCCTCTTTAGTATTTCTGTTAGAGGTTCCTATAAAGAAACTATAATTGACAGATCTGCTAACCTGTGTAAAGTTTACCTGTGATACAGGGAAGGTAGGACAGAGGTGGCAGCCCAGCACTTCACCCTAGTGTTGTTCTGAGTTAGTCCTTGGTGTCAGGGGGGCGCTTAATGTACCCTGAATAAGGGGAGCAAATGCTTTGAACTTCCATTTCTTAGGGAGTGAAACATTTTAATTATACACAGGGACATGTCTGTTATAGCAAGGCCAGTCAGTCCACCAGTCATCTCCTAGTTAGTGTCTAATACCGTGGGGAAGCCGGGAGGCAGAACCTTTCCAGAAGGCAACACTGTTGCTGGTTAAGCCTTACATCTCAACAGCCAGGTCTCTCCCTCCTGTTAAAAGCCCCTCTAAAAATACTTGTACTTTTAAAAATAATTTTAAGCCTGTATTACCCAGTAGTTACCTCCTGATAGGTTTTCCATGCTAAGTCACTGTTGAGCTGTATATTCCGTGTATTCACACGGCAGCTTTTTAAAGAGCCTGAACTCAGGACTCCTTTGGGACCTTGAGACACTAACGTTCGCCTTCTGTGGTCTTGGCAGGACTAATGAGCGGCTGGAGGAAGCCAGCACTAAACTGCTCCTGGAGGAACAGCAGAATAGAGCCTTGCTAAGCTCTCTCAGTACAAGGCCTGTGGTAGAGTGTCCTTGCCTTGGAGGTCTTCATAATAGTTTGGTACTCAACAGAACTCTGATTCCAAGAGAAAACATAGTGATTCCTACCTCAAGCCTACAGCCCTCAAATAAAAGAATGGAAATCTTCCTGACCAAGGTTAGTTTAGTTCTTTTTTCTTTTTTTTTTCAAGTATCTGATAAAATTCTCACTTTCAGTTTAATACATGATACTGAGTTGTCTTTTCTGGCTGATGCATACTAATGTCATAGAAGTTTATGCTAGAGGAGAAAAATGATTAAAGTCCCTCACTTAACCGGCACTCACTGCTACTTGGTTCACTGCTACGACATAGTCCTTTAAGTGTTATGCTGAGTTTTAGAGATTGAATATGGTTGTGACTACAGGGATAGCTTGAAATGGTACAGTTTTTCTGCAGCATCCTGAGTCTTCCTTTCAAATGGCAAGAGAATGGGTGACATCCAGATACCTACATGTGGACATTGATGATTTGAAGGAATCTGATACAGATACTATTTACTAATTAAATAAGTATGTAGCATTGTGTAAAATTAATTTCTAAATTAAAATTCTACTTTCTTAAACATTATAAAAATTTAACTCATTTCAGATGCATCAGGAGTTGGAAAAAAGCATAAATAGAGAGCTTAAAGAAGGTACGTACCAAAATTTATGAATGGAGTTTAGATTGACTCATTTCTGAGATAAATATTAAATGACATCTTTTTTCTTGTTTGTTGAATAGATTTTTAATTAATCATTGTCTTACACAAAATTAAAGATGTGAAGATATTTCTGTCATGATTTAATGCCCCAAATGTTTATTTCTTTTACTTCTGAGAATTTTATATGTAAGTACACTGTGTTAGCATTATTTCCACCTCCATCCTCACTCCTAACGCCAGCCATGCCGCTCTCTCAAATTCATGACCTCTTCTTCTAATGTATGCAACCTAAGGAGGCAATAGTGTTGCCTGTATTTGCCTGTTTTTAGGACTAACCACTTAGGAATGCGGTCTCCTCCTTGAAAAAGATTAGTTCTCCCTTTCTGAGTAGCCCATGTCTACCTGAAGTTCTTCATCTCAGGATAAGGCAGTCTTAGGTAGGGTTTCTATTGCTGTGATAAAGACTATGACCAAAAGCAACTTGGGGAGGAAAGGGGTTTGTTTTATTTTGTGTTACATTTTTCACTTCTATCACTGAGGCAAGTCAGGAACTTGGAGTCAGAATCTGAAGAAAAGGCCATGGAGAAAGGCTGCTTTCTGACTATGCTTCTTTTTAATACAACTCAGAGCCACTTCCCAAGGGGTGGCATCACACACAGTGAGTGGGCCCTCCCACATTAGTCATTAATCAAGAAAATGCCCCACAGATTTACCTACAGGCAATCTGATGGGGGCATTTCCCAATTGAAGTTCCCTCTTCCCAGATAAATTGTGTCATTTTGAATGCGGGAAGCAGAGCAAAGACAGGGGCTTTGTGGATTTTTTTCCTCCTCCATTGTAGGCATGCCAGCTAATGGAGTCTTTACAGATATTGTGGAGGTAACTGTATTGTTGGGAGTTTATGGATGCAGAAGACATTATGTCACAGCAGGTGTCAGGTCCTCAAGCCTTACTTTCTTTCTGCCTTCTCTTCCCTGATATTCCCTGAGCACTAAGCATAGGACTTGTGATATAGATAGATGTTCTGTCTGGGGATAAGGCACCCCCACATAGACACTTATCCTATGTGCTTTGACCAGTTGTGGGTCTCTGTAACAGCCTGCATGTGCTGCAAAGAGAGGCTTCTTTGGTGGCAGATGAAAACTACACATATCTATGGACATAAGGAGTTATAAGTTTACAAGGCACTTGGAATCTGTATTAATTTAATAACCCATTTAATAATGGGTTCTTTAAGGTCTGTGACCTGACAAGCCACAGGTTCTTGGCTAGGTTTACAATGCCAGGCATGAATTCCCTACAGCTGAGTGGCTTTAGGTTTAATGAGATACTATTGGTTACCTCTGGACACAAGTGTCACTGTTGGGTATCTTGCCTGTGCAGTTGCTGTGGTTCTCCGGCTTCATAGCCAAGTAGAGATGTTGATAACTTTTCTCCCTTGGCAGCTTATGTAGCATCTTCTGAGACTAAGAGCTGGCCATTGGGGTGGAAGCTTTTCAGACAGATCCAGTTCAATTCATGTAGTCCTCTGTCCTAAGTTTTTAGTGTCCTTGGCAATATGGGTTTACTTTAACCTCCAAGAAATAACCAAAGGCTACACAAATGGTCTGTATTGTTGTGGGAGTCACCTGGACTAACCAACCATTCAAAAGGAGGTTTCTCATGACTATTACTGGAGTTCTTGTTAATCTGTGGTTCTTGTGGGAAGCACTGTCAGTCTAAATGGCATAACTTTCTTTAAGATGTTACACACATGTGCCTGTGTACATATACACACATATGTAATTCTTTCTTTGCAGCTACCGCTGAACTTGAATCTGAGTTCTGCAGAGTTTCTCCCCTTGGATCTGCTACTAAACCAGGTCAAGATCTACTCTCAGAAGCATCACAAGAATATATAGACATTTTAAAGAAGAAATACACGATCTGCTGAATTTAAAAAAGAAAGAAAGAAATGACATTACAGCAGGAGTGGGACCGTCTGGGAGGACCACAGGGGAAGGAGGGGCATGCACTGTGTGTCTTAATGTCTCAGCGATCAGAGTGTGATCGATCGATTGCACATGGCTTCCGCAGCCTTTGGGAAACAGGCAAAAAGATCTCCCCGTTCAAGGACAGCTAGGAGGACTACATGTCTCACACAGAAAAAATAAGTCATAATGAAACATACTATTTTGTACAAATGATATATATTAATATAGATGATCTAAAATATATATTTATTAGATTTTATATATTTTGTTTTCTATTAAATGTATGACTTGAAAAATGAAGTGAAAAAAACTTTTATTATATGCATTAGAAAATTAATGTTCATCTCGAGTTTTTTATGGTTTTAAGCAGATTTTGCAAGTATTATTAAACCAGTATTATCAAGTTTTACATACAAAGCCACCTAAAGCCTGTTTCTCATAGTACTTCAGTAGGATGAAGTATCATTTTTGTATTTTTATTTTTCTGTTTTTATCACTATATGTGGGCCAAAAAATTTAGCCAGATCTCACTTCAGTATGCTGCTACTGCAGCCATTTTTAACGTCTTAATGTATTACAGCCACAGCATCAACATCAAACCTAGTTTTAATTTTAAGCACTGATTTGTAGTTCTTGATCTACAGAAAAGTACAGTTACCTAAGGCATTCACCTGTTCTGTTTATTCATTTGCTTGTTCAATTTTGATGTTTTTTTAAAAAAAAGTCTTAAAATTAGACAAACGTTCAAAGAATTCTGCCCCCCTTCACACACACACACCATCTGAACCATTTGAGAGAACCCTGCACCATCTGCAAACGTCCTTGATTATTTTAGTATTTATTGTAATTAACAACACCCTGAATAACTGTGGTGTGTGTCTGTCACCTCAGTAATCAGAAGGTGAGTGTAATACACCTTGGCATTAAACCTCAAGTACTTCCTGGTTTGACTTCTTGCCCATGGTGTCCTTTAACAAAAACTAATCCCATTCAGGCTTGTGGTTTTCAGCTACTTACATTTCTTAGACTCCTTAGACAGCCTGGAACATTGCTCAGTCCTTCCTTTATGTTCATGGCCTTAAAACTTCAGGGTAGAATTCATGTAGTGTCCTTGCATTGAATTTTCTGTTTTATTATGATTAAATCACGCATGTTTTGACAAGAGTACTACAGATGTGATTTTTCTCATTTTATCATATGATGTGATCTCTAATTTAGATTTTCCCTATTATTATGATGTTGATATTGATTACTAGAGCAATGATCTGCTGGGTTTTTCTTCTGTATATTTACTTTTGTAATAATTGTTTTGTGGGGAGGTAATTTGTGGCTGTAAATACCTGTTTCTCATCAAGCTTACAATATATTCATCTGCTAGTAATTATGTGAATTAATGGTTCTCCGTTTTAGTTAATGAGTTACTTAATAAATTGTTGATAACATTTTAAATTATTTTTATATTTTAATCAATTAAAATTTTGAGAAGTTCACACGAGTGCTGTGTGTACTTTCTTTTCGCTCTTTCTTCTCTCCCTTCAGTGTCTCCTGTGTCCTGCCAACTCCCTCTCAAATTCTCGGCCTCTTATTTTTATATACATATACACATGTGTAAGTACGCCACACACATCCCCTACTGTGTAATAATAAAATAATAATAATGAAAGTATTATTCCTTTGTACATGTATTTGGGACCTTATAAATGTTCTATTTTGGTAATTAGGGCACCATAGAATTTTTAAAAAATAATACAAAGAAACCTTGGTTATTATCATTTATTTCCCAAATGTAAACATTTGTTTCTTATCCTTCTATTTATCTTCGTCTTTCAAAATAAGTACAAAAAGAGTACTTTTTTATATATATAGCTAAGCTCTGGGTGAAGAGAGGGAGGAGGATGATATGAGCACAGGGGTCAAGGTCATGATGGGGAAACGCACAGAGACAGCTGACCTGAGCTATTGGGAGCTCACTGACTCTGCACTGACAGCTGGGGAACCTGCATAGGACTGAAGTGAAGTCCTCTGAATGTGGATGACAGTCAGATAGTGTGGGCCGTTTGTGTGGCCTCTGGCAGTGGGATCATAATTTATTTCTGGTGCATGAACTGACTTCTTGGAGCCCATTCTCTACAGAAGAATGCCTTGCTCAGCCTTGATACTAGGGCAAGGGGCTTGGTCAGATATGCCAGACTGCACTGACTCACCCTGGGAGTCCTTAGGATTACCCTCTCTGAGGAGTGGATGGGGGATGGAGTGGGGGAAGCTGGGGGAGGACTGGGAAGAGGGGAGGGAGAACAGTGGTGACTGAATTTTTAAAAAAATTAAATTAATTGAGGAAAAAAGCACTTTCCCTTTTGTGTTATATACATGACATATTTATTCCTAAATACATGTCTTTTAAAACCAAGGAGTTGTCATACATATCTGTAGTGGAATAATCAGAGTCAGGAAGTTCAGTATTTAATCTGCAAACTTTATTTCAATTTTAACAGTTATCTCAATATGTCCTTTTCATAGTCAGAAAATTCAAAATGTGATTCTGTGGCCAGCTTCTCCCTTTGCTGGGGTTTTTGTCTGGCTTGAGCTTGCAAAGGTCTTGCAGGAAGCCAGTGTGACTGCTGGGAGTTCATGTGTTCAACTACCCTATTGTGCTGGGGAAACGCTTATTTTGGTGTCATCCTTACCTCTGGCTCTTACAGTCTTTCTGCCCCCTCTTCCATGGAAACTACTGCTCCACTTGGGGCTTAGTACTCCACGCCCAGGATTATCAGCACATTGACCAGTTGAGGGTTTCTGTGTTAACTGCTCTCTGTGGAGAAGAGAAGCTTCTCTGCTGTGGGCTGAGAGACTGGGTTCTTCCCTAGGCTCTATGACTTACCTAGTTGCAGGGTTCTGGTCCCTTTGACAGTGCCAGGTATGGATTCTGTGCCATGAAGTGGCCCTTAGATTCAATCAGAAAGTGGCTGGTTACTCATGTCACATTTGCTAATATTGTGCTGGAGAGCATGTCTTGCCAGGCCAGTCACTGTAGTTACTTTTCTCCTCTGGTAGACGACATAGCAGCTTCTAGTTATCACGGATGAAGCTTGCAGGTGAGTACCAACTCTATTTCCTCACTTGCGGTGTTCCAAATATATGATGTCTTCAGCAACAGGCTCTTACTGTCAAGTTCTGGAGGACAGCCAAGTGTATTGCCAATAGCCTACAGTGCTTACCCACTGGCCCACACCTCAAAAAGAGGTAACCATTATTGGCACTGGATACTTTATTTGCTAGCATGATTTTACATCACTCCAACAGTAGTGGGCTTCCATGTGGCTTTTCCAAAAGACTGTAGTGTTAGGTATCCCTCCCCATATTCCATCCCCTACCCTGTTCTACCCCTGCACCCTAATTTAACACTTCCTGTTTCTCTGTTCCCCTTTCTAACACTGTGTTCTATCTCTTGTTCCTTCAAGGCCCCTCTTCATCACTGACCAATTACTAAATTCTTAACTTATCTGGGTTTTCCAAATGGGACACACATATTTGAAGATTCAAAGCTAGCATCCACTAATGAGGAAAAGACATGGAATTTTGTCTGTGCCTGTTATCTCCCTCAAAATGATTGTTTATAACTTCATCCTTCAACTTGCAAATTTTGTAATTGCATTTTTAAGGGCTGAAGTGACATTCTGTTGTATAAATGTACTACATTTCATTATAAATTGATGGACATCTCTGCTGCTTTCATTTCCTGGCTATTATTAATAGAGCAGTGAACAAGGATGAATATCTCTGAGGCCTCTGGGTGTGTGCCCAGGAGTGGTATAGATGGGTCATATGGTAGATCTACTGATACCTCTGTAGTGGTTAAAGCAGTTTGCACTCCCAGCAACAGTGAAAATAAGTTCTTTCTTTCTCCAAGTACACACCACCATTTATTATCTTCTTTTCTGCCTTATTCTGACTGTAAGATGAAATTTCAAAATTTTTAAGTTGTATTTCTCTGATAGCTATAAGGATGTTGAACACTTAAAATATATTTCTCAGTCTTGCAGTGGTGGCACATGCCTTTAATCTGTGCACTCTGGAGGCAGAGACAGGCAGATCTCTGAGTTTGAGGTCAGCCTGGTACACAGAGTAAGTTCCAGGACAGCCAGGGCTGTTACACAGAGAAACCCTGTCTCAAAAAACTAAATATAAATGTGTGTATATATATATTTCCAAGCCATTTTTTCTTTTGAGAGCTCTATGGTTAGTTCCATTTTCCAGTTTTTTGAATTGGAGTATTTGGGGCTTTTTGTTTTATATATTCTAGACACTGAACATTCTCAGATACACAGTTAATAGAGTCTTGTTTCTACCCTGTGTGCTTTCTTTTCACTCTTATGATGGTGACTTTGGCTTTACAAAAGCCTTAGTTTCCTGTGGTCCCATTTGTCAATTGTTGGTCTTGAAAGTCCTTTCCTATGCCTGTAACTGGAAACATTTTCCACTTCCTCCTCTATCAGATTCAGGGGATCAGGGCTTATGTTGAGTTTCTTAATCCATTTGGATTTTTGTGTAGTGTGAGCAATAACGATCTGGTTTCATTCTTCTACATGTAGCTCTCCAGTTTGACAGTGCCATATTGAAGATGCTGTCCTTTTGACAGTGTGTATTTACAGCTCTTTGTTAAAAATCAGGTGGATGTAGGTATGTGGACTTATATTTGGCTCCTTGATTCTATCTCATTGATCAGTGATCACAAACATCAGGACATACAGACAGGCACAACACAGAGGGACAGGCGCAACCAAGAAAAATTAGATAGGTAACAGGGACAAATCAGACACTGACCACAGACCACAGACCACAGACCACAAACTACACAGACTGAAGACCTAGGAAGGAAAGTGGAGAATCAAATTTGGGCTTGCTCTTGGTCAAACTACTCCAAGAATTTTCTGTCTTCGTTCCTTAATTTAACATTAAAACACCAAAGGAAGGGAGACAGGATGAGGGCAAGGGCTGTCCCCCTGGTCAGCAGCCATGAGTGACCAGAATGGAATGGGGAAGGAGGAGAGGGAGATGACTACCTGGATTAGCACTACATGTAGCAAGTGGGGCTGAGGTCTGAAACCTTTCCCACTGCTGAAGCTTCCTGCCAGCTGAACACCAACCCAGTGAAAAAAACACAATTTTAGGATCAAGACAAAGATACATTTATGCCTGTGTTGGAGGAATATGGTTACAATTTAATCACAAGCTTCAAATGGCCCATTTGATAAAGGGGAAAAAATGCAATCCTTATTCTGTTAGCTAGTTTTTATAAATATAAATCTGTACAGTTGTAACTAGAAAGCTAGGCTTTGTATTATACATATCATTCAATTTTGACCTCAAGATAGTGTTGCTGTTACTGGTGTTACTTGACACAGAGCTTGTGTCTAACAGGCTGGATTCAAATTCCTGGTGTAGTCAAGGATCACCTTGAACTCTTGACCCTCTTGCTTCTGTTTCCTGAGCGCCACCACCCTCAGCTAGAAATCTTTAATAATCTTCCATTACGATATACCTGATCACACAGACCATCCTTGAGTTCTGCCTGTTTTGCAACAGATCTATTGAGAATCTGTGTCTTGGGGAAACAAGATAAAAAAAAAAAATGTACTCTTCTCTGCCTACCTTTTTTCACTTTGTTTGCTTTCTAGAATGTTCCATGCTGTAACACAGAGTTGTATTTCATTCCTTTTTGTAGTACAGTGATGCTTTATTGTGTGGGTATACTACACTTCACCTATTTATCTCTTGGTAGACATTTGGGCTGTTCTCTGAACTTTTTATGGAATATGTCTTAGGGTTTCTATTCCTGCAACAAAACACCATGACCAAAAGCTAACTTTGGAAAGGAAGTGTTTATTTTGCTTATACTTGAGCATTGTTGTTCATCACTGAAAGGAATCAGGACAGGAACTCAAGCAGGGCAGGATCCTGAAGGCAGGAGCTGATGTAGAAGCCATGGAGGGATGCTGCTTACTGGCTTGTTTCCCTTGGCTTGCTCACTTTCTTATAGAACCTAGAACCAACAGCCCAGGAATGGCACCATGTGCCCTCCCCCATTGATCACTAAATGGAAAAATACAGCTGGATCTTATTGAAGCATTTCCTCAGCTGAGATGGCTTCTTGGCTTCCTCTGATGACTCTAGGTTAGGTCAAGTGGAAACACAAAACCAACCAGAACAAATAATACTAGGAATACTTTCTGCGCAAATGTTTATGGTTGGATATTACATTTTGAAGAGAATATACCTTGTTGGAGAGTTGCTGGGATAAATGAAAAATCAATATTCAACCACCATATTGTTTTATAAACTAGCTGCTTCATTTTACATTCTCACCAACAATGCAAGAGGGTTTCAATTTCTCTAATACTCTCCCCAGTACAAGGACACTGCTTTTTGTATTGGAAAAGTTATTGCTACTTCTGGTAATTTGAGAGAAATTGGTTCCTCTTTCACGTGTGTATTTGCCCATGAAGATCAGAGACTGATGCAGGAATATCTTCCTCAATTTCATTCTTCCCTTTATTTTTAGAGGTAAGACCACTCAGTAAACTTTGAGCTGCTTTAGCTAAATTCACACTTTAACTCCGAGGACTCATTTGTCACTGGCCTCTAGTACTGTGTAGATTAGGTTTTTTCTCCCAATTGAACACAAGCTACAGTCATCTGGGGAGAGGGAAGCCCAACTGAGTAAATCAGATTGGTCTGTAAGCAAGTCTATGTAGGGCATTTTCTTGATTAATGATTGATGTGAGAGGGCCCCGCCCACTGTAGGCGATGTCACCCCATGTAAGCTGTAAGTAAGTGTTACAACTCTGAGGGAAGCATGGGTGTGAGGTGTCCTGACTTGGAAGTCAGCTATTGCTGGGGCAGCCCTGATGGCTGGAGCTGCAATAGGACAGCTCTTCTCTGGAGGGAAAGGCATCCTGACTGTTCCGGAAGTCAGGCTGTACCTGAAGCCGGGTGCAGTGGGGGGATGGTCTCCCCGCAGGATAGAGCAGTCCGGCTCCTCTTCTAGACTGCCGCTACAGATGAGCTTTCTTCCATCACCCCCTTAAGGACTTCCAGTAGAGTTCTGCTTCTCCTCTCAAGCCCAAGATGTTGCTTCTTCTGCTTCACTCTGCTAAGAGGAAAATCCTGCAGAAATGCAGCAATCTCTTCCAGCTCTGGTGAAAAGTTGTTCCTTTTTCTGCTCCACCTTGCTCAGTCCCCTAAAGGACATCTCAGCAGGGTTCAGTTCTGTTCCGATGTGTCTTGCTGGGCCTCCTTAAGAGAACATCTCTGTAAAGTTTTTCTGATCAATTCCATAAGGTTCATCATCTCTGTGCTTACGAATGAAGATCTTCACCCAAGACTCTCCAAGAAAGAGATTTATTTGGGAAGAGTCCAGAAGAATGACTGCCTCCACCAGAGTGGGAAAGAAGAGCCAGCAATGGAACAGATAGAGGGATTTATATAGGGCTTCTTAGGGGTGGAGTTTCTCTAAGTTTAAGGCCAGGACATATTTCTTTCACTGACTGATTCTAGAGACCAAGTACTGGGTTTCAGAGTTGGGGCATTTTTTTTTTTGGTTCTAGATTCAAGGATAGAATATTTCTTTCACTGGCTCAGGTCTCAGATTCAGGGTATATTTTTTTTCACGAGCTCTAGTTTCATGGCCAGGGTGGGTTTATTTGTTTAACTCCTTTTCCCTATCCCTGGGCAGGAGGTACTGGGAGTTATAATAAAGGTATCTGAATGTGAGCCTGGAGAGCAAGCCAATAAACTATATTTTTCCATAACCTCTGTTTCAGTTCCTGCCTCTAGGTTCCTGCCTTGAGTTCCTGCCCCAATTTCCCTTTATGAAAGACTATAAACTGAAAATGAAATAAAGCCTGTAGAATGCGTTTCTGTCCCAGCCTAGTCCCAAGGTCTGGACCTGCCCACCACTGCATAGGCTCCCAATAATGACTCAGATGCTTATATTAATTACATTCTTCTTGGCCTCTCCCAATACTATTTTATACTTCTAAATAGAATAGTATTGGGGGAGGCAGGAATTAGCTTCAAATATATCAGAAAAGGGATTCTTTAAAATATTACCAGCACATAGATGACTTGAGTTACTGTATTTGGTCAGGGAGCCTCCTCTGGAAGCAATACTAAGTTGGCCCAGGGATTCTTTTGAACGTGATGCCTCTTCAGGTTGTTTGGAATATGATCTGGTGTGAGATAAGTTGTCTTCACTTTGTGGGACTTTAATACTCACATGGACCTGAGTCAAGCCAGTTTCTGCTTGGCATGGGGAACAGGACTAGGGCTAAAATTCCAGCTTATCCCATTGAGAAGTGTTATTTAAAGAGTGCTCATTTAGTTTACCTTAAAATTCTTTAATTAATTAATCAATTATTTATTAGAAGACAGACCTGTATTCAAGCCCTTCAGGTTAGGTTCTTCCTTTCCATTTCCATTGTGGGCTCCCTATGAAGTAGTGAGTAACCAGCTCTGAAGGACTGCCACAAATTCATCAAGTCTGTAGAAACTTGACGTCTATCACTGGGAGACTTGAGCCAAGTGTACCAAAGTTTCACACTCAGCAAGAGAAGGTAGAGGTATTTGTGCAGTGTGATGGTTCACACTTACAGTCAGCAGGAGGGCCTCAGGCAGCTGTGCACTCCACTCTGGCTTATCCATTGCACAATGCATAACAAATGTTGACAGACGTAACTTGAGGAAATAATGATCTTTTCTTCCAGAATTTGCAAAAGATCAGAAACATCTGAGGACTAGATAATATATATTAAAAGAGCATCACCCCTTCCACTGCTGTGCCCAACAGACCACTCCCATCAGCTTCTGGATAAGATGGGCTTTGTGGGAAAAGTCCTCATCTTCTTTAGCCACATTTTAGAATAGTTCTCTCCATTCTTGTCTCTATACTTTCTTTCTCAACTTAATTCCCTGCTCTGGGATGAACAGCTGAACTGGCTGGCAGGAACCCTTCAAACCTTTGAAACTATTGAATTTTTTTTTCCTTCTTTATTTTGTATTTATCAAGAAAAAAAAACAGTAAAAAGAATTTAAAATGGGGAAGAGTTAACAATAACTATACAGAGGATAAGAATCATAAGCATGGCTTATCAAGGGTAGAAATACAAATAAGATTGCTACACATATATTTTCTTTGTGTTCATCTTTCCCTCTGAATTTTTTTTTCCATCCCTGTATATCCTTATTCAAGGTCTCTTCCCCCTCCCAACACATCTGGTCATTTTTCTTCTCTGAAACTCCCCATCCCCTCCCTGGGCAGGGAGCAGACAGTCCTATGGTTCCACTGACCCAATAATGCTTAGATCAGTCTCCACTTCTGGCCAAATCCAGTTCTTTCCCCCCCTCCCTCAAGAGTGAGTCAAGTGTTCCTATATTTGGACTGGGGTTTGAAGGGTCAGTCCAGGGTGTTTCTGATCCCAAGCTGTTCGGTGGTTGTGGTTTGCCTCTTGGGCATGTTTGGCTTTTTTTTCTTGTTTGTTTGTTTAGAGACCACTAGTGAGTGAGTACATCCCCTGCTTATCTCTCTGAGTTTGTGAGACTTCGCTCAGGAGGATAGTCTCCAAATCCCTCCATTTGCCTGTGAATTTTAGGATATCATTTTTTCTTACTGCTCCGTAGTATTCCATTGTGTAGATGTACCACAGTTTGTTAATCCATTCTTCAGTTGAGGGACATCTAGGTTGTTTCCAGGTTCTTGCTATTACAAATAATGCTGCTATGAACATAGTTGAGCTAATACCTTTGGAGTGTGAATGTGCCTCTTTAGG